>LNAC01000093.1:1783969-2004939 GCA_002007465.1 Ailurus styani | reverse complement strand
ACAGAAAGGTGACTTCCTTGTAGGATCAAGTTGTTATTCATGTAAGAAAAACTTGTGGGTAGAGCTACATATCTATCCATGTGCAAAACAGACACAGAGCCATAAACATAAGACCCCAACGAAATAATCTGCATGACTGTTTTTTAAGTCTATAAAACACAAAGTTTAAAATAATCATATAACAGTTGTAATACCAACATGTAAATGCAAATGAAGGGAGATCACAAACCCTGTTTGGAAGTCATATGAGATACTTTGTACTTGAGAAACTCAAAAATAAGGAGACCCATGGATGTGGAACATGAACCAGGCAAATTCAAGTAAATAAATAGCATGAGGTAGGTTGTTAGAAGCTAGCTAGCAAGGCAATACAGTAGCCTAGCAGAGATCATTATCCTATAATCAGACAATGTCATATTTAGGCTAAAGACCACTGTTTAAAACAAAGGAAGCACCAACAATGTTAAATAACACAATTTACAATCTAAATATATCTGTGGTGCCTGAGCACAAGTTGTCATGGTATAAGATCTTCAAAAAGCAGAGCACTTGTGTAGTTCAGTGGGTTAAGTATGGGACTCTTGATTACAGGTTATGTCATGATCTCAGGGTTGTGGGATTGAGCCCTGCATCAGGCTCTGTGATCAGCATGGAGTCTCTCCCTTTTCCTCTGCTCCTGCCCCTGCTCTACCTCCCACCCATCTACCTATCTCTAAAATAAATAAATAAAATCTTTAAAAAAAATCTACAGAAAGCAAAAGCTACAATTTATACAAGTAGAAATAAATACACAATAACCGTAAGAGACATTGTTGTACCCTTCATCTCAGGCGAGATCAAGAAATGGGAGACAGCAACAACACAGATCAAATTGTATTCTCAATGGGAAAAATGGGTATACCTTGGTTTCAAATGTCTGTTACTTATTTATAAGACCAATTACACAAAACTCTCAGTATATTTTTTAAAAAATTCTCAATGTTTCCAGTCTCTAAATTCCCATATTAAAAGGATGGGGGTAATTCTTTTAATTCTGGGTAAGTTCGGAGCTGTCCTTTCTTAAAATGTTTCATTGAATTAATCTATGAAGCCATCAGATTGTGTGGGACATTTTATATAATTACTGGTTTAATTTTGGCAATGGATATAGACTTGTTCAAACATTCTGTTTCTTGACTCGGGACTACTGCAATTTTCATTTTTCTGATGTTCAGTGGGAAGGAATCACCCTTGTTATTACTTAACTGTGCAAAAGTTCACACTGGCCTTTTCTTAGCAGAACTAGAAATGTGGTTGCATTCAAGCAGAGATGAACTCTGGAGATGAATTTATCAATACAAGTGTCAGAAGGCTCTTGCCATGTAAATGCACTAAGATATCAAGATATTAAATTGTCCTGGAAAGGTTGAGTTTATAATTTCATGTGTCTTAGGTTTGTAACTAAGCCTGTGATGGTTGCTTCCTATGACAGTTTTCTTCTGAGAAAATCTGCCCTTGTGTTTCTGAGCAGTGTTTTATCTGCTGTATGTTTTACATATAGATGTGTTTTAAATGTACATTGCCTCTGCACAATTGAAAAATCTGTCTTCTTCCATATGCCCTTTAGTAGAAAGAAGGATCAATTAGCTGATACTTATCAACATTTATTACTTGGTTAGAGACTGGGTATATTTCTATAGGTAACTATCCTAGGAAGTAACAAGTAGAGTAGACATCCATATGACAATGGCCACGTAGTACAACTTAGCCTGTGATTAGAACCAATGAAGTGTTCAGATAATAAATGGTATGTTGAAAGAAATATAAATAATTTCTTGAGTATTTGAGAAAGGCTGCAAGGTAAAAATGAGATCGAATAAAATTTGAAGAAATTTTCTATAAGTGAAGAATGTAGTTGTAGGTTCTGTCTTAGGTTTTCAGGAGCCCTTTTTGGCTGACAAAGAAAACATTACAAAACTGGGTTCAGTTTCCTTTCATGAAAAAGGATTTCCTTGAAGTAAATATAAGAGCTCTCATTGAAACAACTTTTCCAAATGTGACTGTCTGGAAACCAGAGAGAGAACTAGATGAGAAAATGTTCAAGGAGGACAATTTCTTGTCAGCAAGCCTGGGGACCAGGGCACCACTTGGGAGTCTGGGAGGCAGAACTTTGCGTCAATGTTACAACAGCTGGGAAAGGACAGATATTCCTCCCTGCTAAGAGTTGGAAAGTCTGCCTGCCTTTCCATCCGGGACTATGAACTATGTGGTGAAATCTTTGGGGGGGGCATGCCAAGACCAAGTCCCTAGAAAACAGGTCCTTGCTGGCTTATGAGAAGACCACCATCAAGGATCCAATAGGGAAAACTATGTGAGTGAGAGGTAGACATTTCAAGGAAGCAAAGACCATCCAAAATGAAAGGAAAGCAGAAAAGAGGGCTTTCTACCTAGGGTTAAGGTCATCTGCTAAAAATATATATAAAGAGTTGGTCTACCGGGGCGCCTGGGTGGCTCAGTGGGTTAGAGCCTCTGCCTTCGGCTCAGGTCGTGATCTCAGGGTCCTGGGATCGAGGCCCGCATCGGGCTCCTTGCTCAGCAGGGAGCCTGCTTCCTCCTTTCTCTCTGCCTGCCTCTCAGCCTACTTGTGATCTCTCTCTCTCTGTGTCAAATAAATAAATTAAATTAAAAAAAAAAGTTGGTCTACCAAATTACATAGATTTAGATGGCCTCCCTAAATTGCCTCCTATCTGGATTCTTGGTAATATTTCTGTTTCATAGTATCCTTCTGATATGATATTTTATTCATATGTCTCAATAGATAAAAATTTCTTAACGTCATTATCATTTTCTTCCTAATATTAAAGAATTGCGATCTTTATACATATTAGCTATTGTATTTAGTATATTATAAAATCTTATTTACTTCTCTTTTGCAGATAGTATCAGAAGTCTTTTCTAATTTAAACTGGAAAAATAGCTGAACTCCGGTAAAATAAATATATTTCTAGGTTAATCGTATTATAAAAAGCTTCAAAGTGGTAGGAGGCGGAAAACATTCTCACTGTTCATTACTACTGATAGGGAATAAGGAACCAAGAGTGAATTTTCTTGATTTCTTAGGGGAGTTTTAGAGGGAAAAAGGTTCCAGAGGCATAAAAATAGATAAGTAAATGTAGTACTCTGAAATAAAAAGATTCTTTTAACTTTATTTGACCCAAAAGTCATATGAAGATACTTAAACAATTTATTTCTAGTGATGCAGAAAGTATGGAAAAGTACCAGGATAGGAGGTAAGACAAATATAAGAGGGCTTTAAAATTCAAGGGGAGTTAAATACTGACTGGTAAGAACTGAATTCACCCATTATTCAGTGGAATGAAGTCTGACAGGAGAGCTTTGAAGAAGGTGTCATGAAAATCTTGTCTCGTCTTAACTTTATGAAGAGGAACCTGAAAAAGTCATCTTCATCTATAAGAAGTTTAACGTCGTATTTTATGGCATAATTGATAAGCCAGTCTTTTTTTTTTTTAAGAGCAGTTTTAGCTGAGAAGCTGAGAAGTCCAGAGTTGCCATGTTGCCCTTAATATGCAGAGTCTGCCAATATCAACATCCCTACCAGAGTGCCACACTCCTTACAATCAGCGAACTTACTCTGGCACATTATTACCCAAAGCCTGCAGTTTGCATTAGCGCGTTGGGCGTCACTCTTGGTGTTATACATTCTGTGGGTTTCGACAAGTAGATGATGATGTGTATCCATCATTATGGTGTCATGCAAAGTATTTTCACTGCCCTAAAAAATTCCTCTATTCATCCTTCCTCCGTACCTTCAACCACTGGCTATTGCTTTTACTGTCTCCATAGTGTTGCCTTTTCCAGAAAGCCATGTAGTTGGAATGTTACAGTATCCAGCCTTTTCATATTGGCTTTGTTCGCTTAGTAATAATGTGCTTTTAAAGTTGCCTGTGTCTTTTCTGGGCTTGATAGCTCATTTCTTCTTAACAGTGAAGAATATTCTGTTGTCACAGTTTACTTACCCATTCACTGACTAAAGGACATGTCAATACTTGTGGATAAAGTGCTAAATTTGCTCAAAGAGCTTGTGTAATTGATGGGAAATGCAGAGAACCAGGCACAGAACAAGGTCAGGGACCGAAGGGGGCCAGGTGGGAAAACCACAGCCAAAGTTCAGCCACAGGAATGGGCTAGTTAGAATTCCCCCACTAGTATTATTGTTACAGCCATTTTGCACAATACCGCTGAACACTGATACAGATGGAGTGCAAGCAACCACCTTCTTTGAGTCACATGTTTGATGTTCCTGGGTGGGATCATCAGCTAAGCATTGTCCTGGATTCCAGGGAGTTTGGGGAGGAAAGCGTCGGACGCTGCTCCCTGTAGCTTCCTTGGGCTGTGCCTTTTGTCTCTGGGAGTCCTGCATGTTAGGAGATTTCTTCTAAATAGAAAGAAAGTTTGATGATAGGCACTCAAAATGATGACAAATAACCTAGAAATCACTAAAAAATACTGTGCAAGGTGCAGCATGATAGGATGTTGAAAATTTTCAACATTTTGAAAATTCCTTCTAGTTATAGATTATGGGTTGGAGTGAGAGTTGGCTTTATGCAGGGAGGTGAGTTAGAGGTCTGTTGCTATTGCTGAAGAGAAATAATGTGAGCTTGAATTAATAGTGTTGTTAAGGCAAGAGATGTTGAAAACGAGATCAATTAGGCAGAACTATAGGTTACAAAAGACAGAAACTTAGATAAAAGAAGAATTTATTGACTCAGTATAGTCCAGGAGAAAAAGACATCAGAAAGTAAAGATGCAGGTATAGGCAGGTGTCAGGTAGAGCTGCTTCCAGGGACTTGACTGTCATCCTTGCACCGTCATTTCTCATCCCTCCTTCCCTTTGCACATCAGCATCATTCTTTGCCCACAGCAAATCAGCTTCCTAGGCAAGACTTGTAGCAGAAATCCTAGAAGCTTCTCAAACTCTCCTTCCATCTTTACTTGGGGGGGTGGTCAGCCGACTTCTTCCCCAGTTTCTATCAGGGGAAGTTCCCTGAGGGGCCCTGTGTGGATGAGGTGCTCACTCCCATACCTATTTACTATGGCCAAGGCATTGGGATCCTTTGTGACCATGATGGCCTTTGCTGAAACCACTGGGTTGGGTTGAAGGAGATGCACCTTCTAAGAGGAATGCCATCTTTGAAGGATGTATCCGTGCTAGGCAAACGAGAGGTAAATGGTCACCATGGGTGGCAGGTGGGGGCATCAACCAGAATATGGAGTCATCAACAGTTACCTGTGAAAGTCCACAGAGATGGCTCATTAATAATGTTAAGATACATAGTTAATTGGAAGTTGACTGTGACTTAATGAATTTTTATTGAATTGTCAGCTGTTTTGTGACAGGATAAACTAGAGTTTTCTTTCCCTATTCAACAGAGGGTAGACATGCATTGTAAGAAATAGCGCATGAATATAACCTTGAGAATGAGGACTTTTCACACTACCTCCCCACTTTCTCCTAAACATTACATCTGGATGGTTCCTAGACTTTAGGCCCAAGCTCTTCATGCCCTTGTTAGTCCAAAAGGACGTTAAGTATTTTCTGAGAAGTCGTGGTGCCTTTTTCTAGTTAATGCTGTCTTTGGGGTTCCTTTCTTATCTCGTCTTTCCTTCACTGCTGCCGTCTTGCACTGCTTTGGCTCCTCTGATGAATCATCCACTGCCCCTTGCCTTCTGGTTCTCTGCTACGTTGGGGTGCAAAGTGACGTGACGCAGCACGGTGTATGTACGTGATTGGATTGGATTGGAGTGTCTGGTTATGCGATGCTGGAGTAGCCTTTATCTCCCCCTTTCTTATTTGCTGTCCTTGGACAAACTACAAGCCTTAATTTTGATTATTTATCCCAATAGGCTTTTTGTCATACACAATAGGATTTTGTAAACCGCTTTGGTTTTACAAAATTCCTAAGGCGAATGTGCCTGCACTATAATCTGTACAAGAACAAATAAAACCTTAGTTATAAGCTATGCAAAATGTGGGTTATATAGTTGGAATTATTCATCTGGAATAGATCCTCTGTGCAGTGACTGATGGTATACTTGACAATAAGTGATAAATAACAGTGATTTTGATAAATTTTTTTGGATGGATGGCTTATGGCAATGCATAACCAGCGGGAAAGCATTACATTTTAAATTGGGATCACTACCCCAATACAAAATAAACAGATGCTATGACTTGGCAGTTGTTGTTAACAACAAGCCTCTAATACCTAAAGTAAAGGAAACTGATTGAAATTCAAGAGCAGCCCTTCTACCTGGCACTCTGAACTTAGTTTCAGTTAGGAACAGAGAGAATCAATGATGTTTTGGACTTTGTGTCTTTATTCTTCCCAGTGATAGACATGGGGTTTCAGAAACCCACCTATCCTAAACTTGTTTGTTAGAACTTACTCTGGGAAAGGCAAGATGCTAATTCCAGAGGAGATACAGGAATGATTAAGGCATTCATTCCTTTGAACATGACAATCTGGTGGAATGTTCCTGGAGCCCTAGGACAGAGCTCATGGATCAAGCTTAATAAGTCATTGAGAATGCTCAAGTTAATAGAAAACGATTATCTGAGGAATTCTGTGTTCTTGGTTTTCTGTATTTGTTTTCTCTCTGAATAATAGGCAGAGTATAATGCAAAATTCTCAATAAATGAATTAAGAAAAAAGACAAAATTTATGGTACTCATTATCAAAAGTTGTTATACTTAAATCATCAAATTTCATAGGTGGCTAACCGGGATAATTTTAATATCTTAGCAGTTTTCCCTAACAGAAAAAAAAAAGTTGAAGATCTGTTAAAGAGCCTAAAAATTTTTGTTTGTTATCAAAATTCTTCTCTTTCTTCAATACTCTGCCTCTGTGAAGTTTTCCCTCTAGTCCCTCTGTGGAACGAGGGATGATTTCCTCTGAGCTGCCCTACTGTCGTGTCTGTTCATGATATGAGTCTCCCACTGCCTTGAGTGATAGCTAGAAGTGCAAAAGTTTATTTTCTTTCTGCTCCAATATCATGTCTGTACTCTGAAGTCTTCTGCACAGATGGGTCACTGCTGCTAGACCATCACCACTGTGAACACAACTTATTGCCCATCAGCTTTGCAGCGCTCACCCAAGATTTAATATCAAGGATAAGAACATCTGATCAACTAGTTTTTTTGTCATGGGTTTATGCTCCTGGGCAGAGAGTGAGGAGGTATCTCTATCTTCCATGACAGGATGTGGGGCTCTGCCTCCCAGTGTGATGGGCAAAATTGTATCGCTTTAAACCAGGGAAAGGTGGTGAGTTGGAAGTTGAGTGGTCAGTACAATGTCTACCGTCATTTATAGAAATATACTTGCTGCACATGTGAAAAAGTTTGCCTTAGACTAGCAAATTCATACTTAAGAATGAACCAATTACGGATATTTCTATAACAATCAAAAGACAATGAAAATACACCATTACCATTTAACCTTGTGCAAGAAGTTTTTGACAATGTGATAGGACGTGAAACAGGACGAGGCATACATATTGGATTAGGGTGGGCTCTACATCCAATGTCTAGTGTCCCTTTAAGAGAGGAATTTGGATGCAGAAACACAGAGGAAACACAAGGATAAAGCCAATGTGACAGTGAGGAGAGATTGGAGTGCCATCTCCATAAGCCAAGGAATGCCAAGAGATGTCAGCCACCACCTGAAGGGACCAAAGAGTCAAGAAAAGAGTCTTCCTAGAGCCTCTGGGTGCAGTCTGAGCCTAACAACACTTTGATTTTAGACTTCGAGGCTCCAGAAGTTTGAGAGAGTAAATTTAGGTTGTTTTAAGCCACTCAGTTTATGAAACTCTGTCATGGTGGCTCCAGGAAACTAACAGAAAGTGATAATGGGTTGAGACTGTATTAATATTTAATTATACTAATTCTGGTTTTTATAGATATGTTTGTAGGTACTATTTTGTAGATAGTGCCCCTAGGGAAATCTGTGGTATCTGTGCAAAAAAATATAACAGAAATTGTTGAGCCTTCTCCATAAATCTGCCTTACAGAATGTCTTCACTTCAATAGTAATGTGGTTATTGGTTCAATAAGCATCCGTCATATTTTACAACAGAGTATAAGTGGGGAAAACTGAATTTGTTACGTAACATGCCAGAAAAGTTGCTGTTAAAGGGGTGTATGGGTGGGTCAGACCGTTAAGTGTCTGCCTTTGCCTCAGGTCATGATCTCAGGGTCCTGGCATTGAGCCCGCATCAGGTTCCCTGCTCAGTGGGGAGTCTGCTTCCCCGTCTCCCCCCACCGGCCCCACTTGTGCGTGTGTGTGCACGCTGCATTCTCTCTCAAATAAAATATTTTTAAAAGGTTGCAATTAAAGATAAAACATTTATTCAGGGGTGATCATTCCATCACTAATAAATAAAATGTGTATTTCTTATTTAGAAATAATGAGCAGCTTCGGGGCCCTACCAGAACCTTAACATCACATAACTTTAGATTTTTTTGACTATAAAGCAAAAAGGCCTGTGTGTGCTAATTTGAATTTCCTATTAAACTTAAGTTAAAGAAATCTGGTACTTTTAGAGCAAAACATTCACAATACAAGAAACCTATCCAGGGACTTCCCTTTCTGACCGTGGTAGGTTGACCGGGATGAGAAGGGGTCTCCCACCAGTATGACTCTAAAGCTGGACCAAACACATGCAGCAGCTTTCACACCCTGTGCAGCAGGTGCTCAGTCCTGGTCCCTGATGGAAGAGAAACACAAGAGATGAAGGTCCTGGCTGCCCAGCATTCTGCTTCGCCCACATTCTTCTGTAGTCGGCAGCATAATCTGTTGGATGCCAGGCAACATGGTGGTTTCGTTAAGCAGGCATAGATATATGAGTTCCAGGTGCCAAACCAGCTGGGATTTGTGGGGCATAGGAACTCATGGCTTGTCTTTGGTTGAGGATTATGCTTACCTGTGCAGAGTGAGACTCCGGCACTTAGTACAAATCCCTAGATCTGCTGTGTGATAGAGCCAAGTCTGTAGAGCACTTCGAGATGGGAGTCTGTGCAGCCCGGGACAGCTCTCTCATCATGTCTGAGATTCGTGGGAGATCCTGGAGGCCGCGACTAGCCCCTGCATAGCAGTCCTACTCTGAGACTAAGATCAAATCTCAAATCTGTCCAGTGCAGTAAAAAGTAAAACCAAACAAGATAGGAACAAAGGGCTCACCAGTGATGTGACTTGCTGCCTGAAAAATACTCCAAAGAAACCGGGGTCTTGCGAGCATATTGTCAGGCTGAGCGGTGCTTCCTGAAAAATTACTCATCCTGCAAAGAAGCAGGAGACTGTTATCAATTTTAAAAATGTTATCAATGAAATTTACATGCTTCAACTTTTAAAGAAGGAACAAATAGATCCCAAGATAACAGCATGATGGCAGTAGCAGCAAGCACACTTCTGTCCTCTATTTTAAGTATATTTTATAAGTGTGTTCAATGACTGCAGGCGGAAGATGTCCGTAGGGCGCCTGGCTGGCTCAGCGGGTTAAAGCCGCTGCCTTTGGCTCAGGTCATGATCTCAGGGTCCTGGGATCGAGGCCCGCATCGGGCTCTCTGCTCAGCGGGAGCCTGCTTCCCCCTCTTTCTCTGCCTGCCTCTCTGCCTCCTTGTGATCTGATCTCTCTCTCTCTCTGAAATAAATAAATAAAATCTTTAAAAAAAAAAGTCCATAATTAGAAAGGAGATTGGAAATCATAGCAGATTAATTAAAAGTGTAAAAAAAAACATAGAAATTCCACAGTTACACATGTACTATTTGAAATATAAATTATAATGAGTGAACATAACATCAGATTGGATATCACTGAGTAAATTATTCCTGAACACGAAAACAGGTAAATAATCACAGAAGAAAAATGATGGGGAAAAGCCAGAGACTAAGAACCAATGGGACAGTCTCATAGGTTTATTTAGCCCATGTGTAATTGAAGGTCCAGAGCAAAAGAGAAGGAGAAATAGAGTCAGAAAAAAGTCAAGTGGAGAAAGTCAATTACATTATGGTTTCACTTACTTGTGGGACATAAGGAATAACGTGGAGGACTCTAGGGGAAGGAAAGGAAAAGTGAATTGGGGTAAATCAGAGGGGGAGACGAACCATGAGAGACTGTGGACTCTGAGAAACAAGCTGAGGGTTATGGAGGGGAGGAGGAGGGGGTTGGGGGGATGGGTGAGCCTGGTGGTGAGTATTTTTTTTTTTAATTTTTTTTTTTATAGATTTTATTTTATTTATTTCACAGAGGGAGAGAGATCACAAGGAGGCAGAGAGGCAGGCAGAGAGAGAGAGGGGGAAGCAGGCTCCCCGCTGAGCAGGGAGCCCGATGCGGGCATTGATCCCAGGACCCTGAGATCACGACCTGAGCCGAAAGCAGAGGCATTAACCCACTGAGACACCCAGGCGCCCACTGGTGGTGAGTATTAAGGACAGATTGCATGGAGCACTGGGGCTGGGGCATAAACAGTGAATCTTGGATCACTGAAAAAATAAAAAAAAAATACTTTGAATAATCATGGGTGGTTTATATTTCAAAAGTCAGTTTATGAAATGAAGACACTGCACCATAGTAAATTTAAAATATAACTATTTTATTTATATAAAATTTGTATTTGTATATAAATATAAAAACCAATATAAATACAAAATACAAAAATAGGCTACCTGCACGTATCATAGTCACATGGGAAATAAAAGGTAATGAGATGAAAGCAGCCAGGGACACTTGACACATGTCACGTGGAAGGAAGCTGAGGTGGTGGATGACTTCCCATTGAGAACCGTGGATGCTCAAAGACACATGTAGGGTGCTGAAAGGAAAAAACCCCAAATCTCTTGAAATTGACCATTTTCCTGTTATCCAATTAAATTTTCCTCAAAAGTTAGGGGCAATAGATACATATTCACATTAGAAAGAAAACTTCAGGGCGCCTGGGTGGCTCAGTGGGTTAAAGCCTCTGCTTTCGGCTCAGGTCATGATCTCAGGGTCCTGGGATCGAGGCCCGCATCGGGCTCCCTGCTCGGCGGGGAGCCTGCTTCCCCCTCTCTCTCTGTCTGCCTGCCTCTCTGCCTCCTTGTGATCTCTCTCCCTCTGTGAAATAAATAAATAAAATCTTTAAAAAAAAAAAAGAAAACTTCAGACGATTCACTGTGAGCTTATGTACTCTGGAGTGATTGCTGAAGAGAGTTCTTCAGAATAAAAGAGCAGATGGAAGCTTAGGTTCAAAGGAGAAATGAGGACCGCTGAACATGGTAAGTGGATGGATATAAAAGATTGTTTTTTTCTTTGAAAGACAGTTGACCAATATGAGAAAATAATATTTTTTTGGGAGTTTAATAATATTTGGACATGAAATTTGTGATAACAGCATGAAATATTAAGAGACTCAAATTTTAGAGTTTTGGGGATATTACATTTTACAGAAGTAGTATCATGCCTAACTTAAAGTGTATTCTAGTAAGATATGAGATACTGGATCAAATTTTTAAATGTTTCTAAAAATGAGTAGCTAAAATACTGTAAAGAAATGGAAAATGATAGTAAATTAATTCACTTAATCCAAAGTGAGGTGAGGAAGGAGAGAAGGGAGAAGACACATGGCAAAACTAGAAAACAGACACCAAGATGGTAGACAGAAACCACACCTAGTGGGAACCACATTGACCATAAAAGGAGCTAACTTCCCCATTAAAACACTGTAATTTTCAAAATAGGTACAAAAAACAAGTCCCCCATATATATTCTTTCCACAGTTGACACTTCTGAAACCCAAATAGATGTAAAGGGAAAGGATTGAAAATATTTTGGGGTGCCTGGGTGGCTCAGTGGGTTAAGCCTCTGCCTTCTGCTCAGGTCATGATCTCAGGGTCCTGGGATTGAGTCTCTCATTGGGCTCTCTGGTCAGTGGGGAGCCTGCTTCCTCCTCTCTCTCTGCCTGCCTCTCAGCCTACTTGTAATCTCTCTGTCAAATAATTAAATACATCTTTAAAAAATTTTGTGCAAGCACTGTTGCTGTGGCTCTTGTAATATCAGACTAATTAGATCTCAAAATAAGTGTAAGTAGAATAAAGCAGACACAATGAGAAAATTAAAGGGAGGCTTAAAGAAATACATGATTGTGGTTGGGAATTTTAACACTCTTAATATTTGGTCATAAGAAATTATAAATATATGGGAAATCTGACGATGGTTTTTACCAATTTGGCATGCAATATATGCTAATAACATTGAACACTACATTCTTTTCTAAGTGCACATGATGTAGTCACCACCATAGACCTCATGTTGAGGCATAAAATGCATCTAAAAATGTAAGAGTCTGAAAGACTGTATTCAGTTTTGTTATATTAAGCCAGCTTCTCAAAATACAAAAGCCCTAATCTGAGTGTTTGCAAATTTCCATAGCAGGTCCAATTTTAAGCTTGTTGAAAACCCAGTTATGTAACAACTGTCTCAAGTCAGAACAAACTGGATCTGGCATCTACCTCTAATAGGGTATGTTCTTTAACAAAACTAAACTAGAAATGAAGAAAAATAAGATATGTAGAAAAGATTACAAGTGCTTGGAAACTTAAAACCACATTTACAAATCAGCTGTAGGTCAAAATGAAATGACAAGAGAAATTATAAATATTTTTAAAGTGTAATGGTAGTATAAATGTGGCAAGTGGCTAAAAGGAGAGAAAATTGATAGCTGGAAAATTTCATATTCTAGAAAACCATATTATTCAAACGTAAATTACTACTTTTCCTAAAGTTAGGAAGAAAGAACAACCAAGCACTTAGAATGTTACACCAAAATAATTAGCAAAAGAAATGGAAAGTATAGGAAGCAAACAGAAAAGAATAGAAGGTAGACAAAGCATAGAGAAAAATAACACATCTCAAGGTTTATTCTATGAAAAAATTAATGAAATCAATAAAAATCTAGCACAACTGATCAAGGGGAAATAGAAAAATATCAGACATCAGCATTCCAATTATAGAAGTAGCATCACAAGCAGATACAACATTCAAAAATAATGAAGTAATATTATATTGCAAACAATGTTATTCATTAATTGTCAGCATAAATCAACATAAATCCTATGTATTCACTTATTAGCTCTAGATTCCCTTTTTTCTATGTATTTATGTCATCTGCAAACAAAGACAATTTTTTGTGGTTCCTCCCGCCTGCCTGATCTTTATGTATTTTGTTTCTTGTTGTACTGCATTTTAACCTGGACAACTTAATAGAATTGACCAATTTCTTCAAAAATCACTTTCATGGACTCAGGAAGAAATAGAGAAGTTGAATAGGCCTATGTCTGTTAAATCAATTGAATCTGTAATCAAAGTCCTCAAAGGAAAACACTGCTGCAGATAGTTTCACTGGATCATTGTAGCAAATACTGAAGGACAAAAAAATGCACACAGTCTTCAGGAAACAGATAATGATAATCTCCTACCCCTGAATTTATTTTAGGAAACCAGAAATACTCTCATTCTAAAACTCCACAACTGCATGAAGGTAAAATTATAAATCAAGATCTTTCATAAAATTAGACATAAAATGCATCATAAAATATCAACAACTCTAGTTGTGTAATTGACTTGCATTGATTTTTGAACTTGGTTCTTAGGAAGCTGCAGAGAGCCTTTTTAATTAGCATCGCAGGCCAAGTAAAGGCAGAAGAATATGAGTTTCCTGTCTGTCACGAACTTGCCATATGAACATAAGCAAGTTACATAAGTTCTCTGATCCTCAGTTTCCTTTTTTTTTTTTGAATCTGAAAAAGTATAAAATGGATATAGTGAGAATGCATAGGAAGTGTCACTATGGTGTCTAGGGGGAGGCAATAAATGATAACATTAATTATATTTTTCCTTTTCTCCTAACCTCTTTAATTGCTCTTAAATCCTTGCTGGTGAGTTGAAAACATAAGAATCAGGGGGGAAAAGTCCTGATTTAAATGGTCTCTTAACCCTTTGGGGCTTCACTTGGCTGCTCTATAAAAAAATGGGGATTGGATGATCTCTAGGGTCTCTTTCTGGCTTCACTATCTCAGGATTTTAAATGCATTTAAAACTGCCTTCTGCAGACTTGGTAAGTGAGTGTTAGATTATTTCTCCAGGGTCATAGAGCAAGAGTGTTGCAGAGTCAGCACCTGAACTTGGTGGCCTTATTTCAAGTCAAAGACATTCATGTTAAAACCTCATTCTCTCTGAGTTTTAAGGGACCCGAAAGAAATGACTACTGAGTTGGTTAATCAACCTCCTAATGAACCAAATACAAATGCTAATTCATGATCTTCTGTGGTTACCAATCCCTTTCTCTTAGGAATGAGCAAGGACTTATTCATTGCCTTGGTCTGAGATTTATTTTGCCTGGGTTCTAAAGGTTTTATGAACACAATGTTTCTCCCTACTTCACACGTTCTCGTAGCTGTGGTGTCAGTATTAATTCCAAAGTTTACTTATATGACTTAAAGAAGCAAACATGACTGAGTGGTTTTCCTCTCCCCATCAGTGTTTAAGTTCCTCTGTTTTCTTTGCCAAGTGTATTCTCAGCTCTGGAAGTTGTAGTGAAGGATTTGCAATAGTCTTATGCTTAATATGCACTGTGTACACGATGCTGAACAGTTTCCTCATTAGGTGAAAACAGTCTTAAATTGGTGCTTTAAATATCCCACAGTTTCACATGAAACTTGTTTCGTTGCTTTTCTTGTGTGTGAAAATAATCAGGATCTTAAATATCAAAACTTCAAACTCTATTTAGAGACGGCATATTTGCATCTCTGTATTGTGCAGGGTAATCAGAGATATTGTTTAGTAAAATGCTTTTGTTTGGATGCTAGGGGATGATCCTAATAGGTTTACGTGAGTATGGCTAATGCTCTACAATTCCTTGTGTGGGCGGACCCTGTGAGAGGTGTCTTTGTAAGCAGGGCTGAGGGAATCTGAGGCAAGACATCGCCCTTGTAATGGAGAGCAACTACTTTTGTTTTACCTTAAAATAGGTACTCAGAACCCATTGTTCAAAGCCATACAGGAACACAGATGAAACTCTGAGGCTTACTTTTCTGAAATTTCTGAGAATAAGAACACATTCCTTCACAGTGGGATGAGTGGACCCCCTGGGGAATGCCCTGTGAAGACCAACCTGGTTGGATCTGGAGGAAGTCAGTAGTGCTGGGGCTAGGGTTTACTTCCGTCTGCCAGTTTCATTACTTGACCACCAGTCTGACTTGGCCCTCTTTGTTCTCTCTCTCTCTCTCTCTCTCTCTCTCTCTCTCTCTTTCTCTATCTCTCTGAGATATCTGAATAAGATGCTTGCCACCTCAGAGCGCAGGGACTGGGTCTCCCTTCCCCTACTTCCCCTTTTGTCTTTGGGTCCAGAGAATTCTAAGTAGTAAAGGGGCGTCTTGTTTTATCTGACCCTTTGGCATTCCTTAAGTCGCACATCAATGGGTTTAGGGATTTTGAGTTTCATAAAAGATGGGGAAAATAGAAGCACTGTTGTCCCAAATAAGCTTCAAGTATTTTGATGGGAAGCAGGATAACATCACAATGAAGGGCCAGGGTTTTAGAAATCACACAGATATAATATATAAGTACATACCTTTTCATAGTGTTGGACTCGTTCTGAATTTTACTTACCTCATGTATGACATTGGATTAGTTATATGTTTTTAAGTATTAAAAAATATAGAGTAACTCCCTGCCCTCCATGGTTTTTCCTTCTATGGTCTCAGTGACCTGTGGTCAACCATGGTCCAGAGGAGATGATTCTTCAGATGTAGCCTCAGAAGGTCAGTAGTAACCTAACATGATGTCACAACACCTGTATCATTTACCTCATTTCGTCTCATCTCGTAGGCATTTTATCACCTCATGTCAGCACAAGAAGTGTAAGATATTTCGAGAGAGAGTGCTTACATTCACATAGCTTCTATTACAGATAGTTCTGTTCTATTTGATTGTTGTCAGTCTCTTACTGTGCCTAAATTATAAGTGAAACTTTATCATGGGCATGTATGCACAGGAAAAACTATAGTATGTATAGGGCACTATCTGTAGTTTCAGGCATCCACCAGGGACATATAAACCCACTGGGGACATGTCCATCCATTGAAACATACCCCATGTGGATAAGGGGGACCTACTATATCATAAGTACTTATATTTGTGAAAGAGTAAACAGTTGATATCTTCTCAAAATCTGATCTTCTACCAAGTCTCAATGGGTGATAGCACCAATGCTACAAAGCTGGGGTCATCTGGTATACCACCTCTTTCCCCCGATTCCAAGTCTAAACCTCCCATTGATGCTGTTAGTTCAATTACAAGACACATACAGACATGTCTCGCATCCTTTCATTTCTTCCCATGTCTGGCACCACCACTAGAAGCCCAGCTCTGGGCATCTTCTGCCAGGACTCTTGCAATGACCAGTTGCCACAGAGCCTTCTCTGGTGTGGTTCCTGCCTCTCTTCTGATGTGACTACATCCCATTACACTGGTCACTATCTCCCCTTCTGAAGAACTGAGCTCTCCTTTTCTGGGGTGTGTGTTTGTGGGGGAGGGGGGTACTTTCATATATACAGTTTCTTCTGTCTGAAATACTCCTCTCCACTTTTTTGTCTTAAGTGCTTTAAATTTTTGTTTTCCCCCAACTTTTTTTTTTTAGTTTTTATTTAAAATTCCAGTTACTTTACATACAACATAAAATTAGTTTCAGGTGTACAATATACTGATTCAGCACTTCCCATATATCACCCAGTGCTCATCACAAGTGCACTCCTTAATCCCAATCACCAGTTTCTCCCATCTCCCCACTCTCCTCCCTTCTGATAACCATTAGTGTGTTCTCTCTAGTTAGGAGTCTGATTCTTGGTTTGCCCCTCTCTATCTCTCTTTTCCCATTTGCTTGCTTGTTTGTTAAATTCCACATATGAGTGAAATCATATGGTATTTGTCTTTCTCTGGACTTACTTTGCTTAGCATGGTACTCTCTAGCTCCATCCATGTTGTTGCAAATGGCAATATTTCATTCTTTTTTATGGCTGAGTAGTATTCTTGTGTGTGTGTGTGTACACACACACAATATCTTCTTCTTTTTCCCCCCTTCATGTCTAGGGTTAGGGCCAGGGTTAGGGTTATAGATAGGGATGTGGCCACCATGAGGATATGTGCCTGGTATCTTGCAGTTCAGAGATCTCTCCAGAGAATGGATTTAGGGTTAGTTTTAGGGTCCATGGTTAGGGGTTAGAGTTAGAGTATGTGCCTGGCATCCTGCAGTTCAGAGAACTCTCCAGAGAAAAAACCCCAGACTTCTGCTGCAGTGAGAATAGAAATTGCAGCCATCCACTGAGCTGAAATAAGGAGGGAATTTGGGGCTCTATATAATCCTTATTTTTTTAATATTTATTTACATTTTAGTTAACATACAGTGTAATATTAGTTTCAGGTGTACAATATAGTACATATTATAGTACATATATTCAACACTTCTATATATCACCTGCTCCTTATCATGAAAAGTGCACTCCTGAATCCCCATCACCTATTGCTTCCATCCCCCACCCAGCTCCCCTCTGGTAATTCTCAGTTTGTTCTCTATAGTTCAGTCTGTTTCTTGGTTTTCCTCTCTCTCTCTCCTTTCCCCTTTTAAAAATATTATTATTATTATTATTATTTGCCCCAGAGGTACAGGTCTGTGAATCATTAGGCTTACACTTTTTATAGCACTCACCATAGCACAAACCCTCCCCAATGTCCATAACCCATCCACCCTATCCCTACCCTCCCACCCCACCCCCAGTATCTCTCCTTTCCCTTTGTTGCTTTGTTTTGTTTCTTAAATTCCAAGTATGAGTGAGATCGTATAGTATTTGTTTTTCTCTGACTGACTTATTTCACCTAACATAATATTCTCTAGCTCCATCAATGTCATTGCAAATGGCAAGTATCTTTCTTTGTTATGGCTGAGTAATATTCCACTATATATATACACTACATTTTCTTTATCCATTCATCTGTCAATATTTGAGTATTGAGCCTGTTTCCATAGTTTGGGTATTGTAGATAATGTTACTATAAACATCAAGGTGCATATATTCCTTTGAATTAGTAATAAAATGGAAATAAGTGCATATCTATCAATAATTACTTTGAATGCAAATGGACTGAACACTTCAATCGAAAGATATAGGATTTCAGAATGGATAAAAAATACAAGATCTGTCTATGTGCTGCCTGCAAAAGATTCATTTTAGACCTAAAGATACCTGCAGATTGAAAATGAGGGGATGGAGAAGCATCACACAAATGGATGTAAAAAGAAAGCAGGAGCAACAATACGTGTATCAGACAAACTGTACTTTAAAACAAAGACTGTAACGAGATAAAGAAGAGCATTATATCATAATAAAAGGAACAATCCAATAAGATCTAAAAATTGTAAATATTTGTGCACCCATCATGGGAGAACATAAATATATAAAACAATAAACATAGAGAAACTCATTGATAATAATACAATAATAGTAGGGGACTTTAACACCCCACTTACAGCAATGGACAGATCATCTAAGCAGAAAATCAACAAGGAAACAGTGGCTTTGAATGACGCACTGAAACAGATGGACTTATCAGATATATTCAGAACATTTCATTCTAAAACAGCAGAATACACATTCTTTGAGTGAGCATGGAGCATTCCCCAGAATAGAACAGATACTGGGTCACAAATCAGGCTCCAACAAACAAAAATATTGAAATCCTATTGTGCATCTTTTCTGAGCACAATGCTATGAAACTCAAAGGCAACTGCAAGAAAAAATATGGAAAGACCAAAAATAAATGGTGGTTAAACAACATGCTACTAAACAATGAATGGGTGAACCAAGAAATCAAAGATGAAATTTAAAAAATATACGGAAACAAATGAAAATGTAAACACAACATTCCAAATTGTTTTGCATGCAGCAAAAGCGGAATCTATGAGGGAAGTATAGAGCAATACCTGCCCACCTCAAGAAGCAAGAAAAGTCTCAAGTAAATAGCCTCACATTACACCTAAAGGAGCTGGAAAATGAACAACAAATGAAGCCCAAAGCTAGAAGAAGGAAGGAAATAATAAATATTAGGGCAAAATAAATTATATAGAAACAATAAAAAATGATAGAACAGATCAGTGAAACTAAGAGCTGGTTTTTTTGAAAAAATTAAAGTTGATAAATCTCTAGCCAGACTTATTGAAAACAAAAGATAAAGGAACCAAATAAAGAAAATCACAACTGAGAGAGGAAAAATAACCAACACCACAATTATAGGAGAATATTATGAAAAATTATATGCCAACAAATTGGAACAAACTGGAGGAAATGGATAAATTTTCTAGAAACAGATAAACTACCAAAACTGAAACAGGAATAAAGAGAAAACTTGAATAGACCAACAACCGGCAAAGAAATTGAATCAATAATTAAAACTCTCCCAGGAAACAAAAGTCCAGAGCCAATTGGCTTTGCAGGTGAATTCTACCAAACATTTAAAGAAAAGTTAATACCTGTTCTTCTCAAACTATTCCAAAATATAGAAAAGGAAGGAACACTTCCAAATTCATTCAGTGAGGCCAGCATTATCCTGATATTGAAACTAGATAAAAACACCACAAAAAAGAGAACTGCAGGCTATATCCCTCATGAAATATGGATGGAAGATTGCAAATAAAATAGTAGCAAACCAGATCCAACAATACTTTAAAAAAATCTTTACCGCGATAAAGTGGTACTTATTCCTGGAT
Organism: Ailurus styani; assembly: GCA_002007465.1. NCBI lineage: Eukaryota > Metazoa > Chordata > Mammalia > Carnivora > Ailuridae > Ailurus > Ailurus styani. Next base: position 1,985,090 of record LNAC01000093.1, on the reverse strand, counting down.
TGCATGGGTTGCTCAATATTCCCAAATCAATCAATGCAATACACCACGTTAATGAAAGAATAAGAACCATATGATCATTTCAGTAGATGTAGGAAAAGCATTTGACAAAGTACAACATCCATTCATGATAAAACCTCAACAGAGTAAGTTTAAAGGGAACATACTTCCACAAAATAAAGGTGATATATGAAAAACCCATAGCTAATATCATCCTCAATGGGGGAAAAACTGGGAGCTTTTCCCTCTATGGTGAGAATAAGACAGGGTTGTCTACTCTTACCACTTTTATTCAAAATAGTACTAAAAGCCCTAGCCACAGCAATCAGATAATAAAAAGAAATAAAATGTATTCAAATTGGCAAGAAAAATTAAAACTTATACTATTTGCAGATGACCTGATACTATACATAGAACACCCAGAAGACTCCACCGAAGAATTGCTAGAACTGATACATGAATTCACTAATTTCCCAGGGTACAAAATTAATGTACAGAAATCTGTTGCATTTCTGTGTGCCAGTAATGAAGCAGCAGCAGGAGAAATTAAGGAATCAATCCCTTAAATTTTCATTCAGGAAAATCTCAAAAGTTGCAATAATATGTAGAGTGAATCAATCCCCATATACCCTTCATCTAGTTTCATCAAATATTAAGATTTTGCACCATTGTTTATTTCTCTCCCATACACGCTTTCTGTCTTATGTAAGAAGACTCCATTCTGTTACAGAAAAGAAGAGAAACATAAAGATTCCATTAGGAGCATATGTAAAAAAGTACAGGCACAAGGAGACATATTAGACATTGGTAAGTGAGCATCTGAGCATAGAAAGAGATCAAAGGATAAGGAGGCACCAAGTATGAGCAATATATTAAATATACTTAAAGCACCTAGGCATCCTATGATCATAAACCAAACAAGTATATCGGTATGCCAGGATTCATGAGGTCTTAAAATCATCCAGTTGTCAATGAGATCCACTACAGCCCCATGTGTCTTCTGCTCAAGAAACACCAAATTCACTGGTGCTCATCAGGCTCATTAATATTCACCACAAATCACTGTTTCTTTCTTTCATAATCATTCTGATTATGTAAATCTTGTTCTCCAGCACATTCCTTAGAAAACATTCAAAGAAATGATCTGGTGAGTTTTTGCATGTTGATAACAGTTCATAATTGATTTTTTTTTTTACACTTGAAGATCAGTTTTGTTGGATATAAATCCTTGATTCACAGTTTTTTCCCCTGAGTACCTTATACCTGTTCTTCGATTTCCTTCTGGAATCAGGCATTGCTGTTGAAAAGTCTGAAGATCATATAATTTAATTAGAAGCCCCAAAGGCTGTCTCTAAAGTTCAGTACTTTTACTTGAATCTGTCTTGTTTTTAGCCATTCTGATTTGATTTTCTTAAGTACATCATATGTTCTTTCAGTACGTATTTTGACATCTCCTATCTCAGGATTTTGTGTGTGTCATACTTTTTAGCCTGTGTTTTAGTCACTTGCTTCTTTTTACTTTTCAGGGACTCCCATTATTCCTGTATCGTGTCTTCTTGGCCTGCCTTTTAGTATTTGACATTTTCTCTTATTTTTATCCCTTTCTTCACTTCTTTTTAAATTTTTAAAATTTCCCTCTTTTGCTTTCTATTTTTAAGACATTAGTATTGTGTTGGTTTGCTCATGTTCTTATTTTATGTCAATTCTTATAATTATTTTTCAGTCGAATTTTCTTTTGAGTCTGTATACTCATGTCTTAGTTTTTCTTTTTTTTTCTTTTTTTTTCTTTAAAGATTTTATTTATTTATTTCGCAGAGGGAGAGAGATCACAAGGAGGCAGAGAGGCAGGCGGGGGGGGAGGGGAAGCAGGCTCCCCGCTGAGCAGGGAGCCCGATGTGGGCCTTGATCCCAGGACCCTGAGATCATGACCTGAGCCGAAAGCAGAGGCTTCAACCCACTGAGCCACCCAGGCGCCCTGTCTTAGTTTTTCTAATCCTCATGTGGTTTTGTTTTCACATCCCACATCGTCTGTGAAGTGTCTCATTTTGAAATAGTGTATTAATAGTATTGCTCGGTTTTGCATTTGTCTTGTTTTCTCTCATGCTTTCTTTGTAGGAATATTGTTCTGTATCTTTCTTTACTCATAAGTTTTTATGATGTCTGGCTTTGAAAATTCCCCATTCATTTTTATGTGGATTTTATTTTCCTATAGTTTAGAAGTCATCTTCTTTCAGCTACATTTTCCAGCTTCTTAGAGCTTCCCCGTGTGTGTGTGTGTGTGTGTACGCGCGTGTATAGTGTTAAAAATAAATCGTGACTTTTGTATATTTCCTGGCTCTTTTCTCCTTCTCCTTACAGTTTCCTACTTCAGTGCTGCAAACAATTCCTGACAGGTTGGTTTTGAGAAGCCAGAGGGGCTGGGCTGCTGACCCTTCACTTGCATTGCTGCAGTGGCTAAAATCTTTCCTAGTTTTATCCCTGCCTCACCGTCCAGGCTGATGTGCCTTCCATCACTATCAGTTGGCTCTTTGGGCTTTCCCGTGTTCTCATGGCCAACAGATAGCCCGTGATTCCCTCTCCCTGCTTCTGTGCAGATGCCTTACATGGTGCAGATTTTCCAGCACTTGGTGGCTTCTCCTTACCTGCTTATATTTGGGGGTTCTTGGTCATCTCCTTTTATTGTAAATGTTAGGGTTTTTTGTTGTTGTTCTTGATTTTGTTTTGCAGTCTAGTCAGCCCAACTGTTTTTAGGTTGGAGTTTGAGAACATTTCAAAAACTTGTTGTTGAAATTACCATCTCAGAATCCTGAACTTACATTTTATATTTATAAAGCTTATCTCTTTGAAACTTAATTTTGTATATGGTGTGGGCCATGAATTCAACATTATCTTTCACCATATGTCTAAATTCGAGGTGCCACTTTTATTATGTACTGAATTTCATGTCAATTTGGATCTGTTTCTGGATTTTCTTTTCTATGCTACTGGTTTGTGTCTGTTTATGTGGTAATACCACACTGCTTTGCTAGTAGGGTCTTGGTGGTATGTTTTAATATCTGGGTAATCTCACTTCATAGGTTTTCTTTTTCAGGAGTTTCTAGATATTTTTATGTATTTATTTTTCTATACATACGTTAGATTCAAGTTGACCAACTCTGGCTTAGAAAGGGTTTGTCGTTAGCTAGATTTTTACTTACAATAAGCTTACAAATTAATTTCAGGGGATATGTTGTCATATACTTTGTCTTTCCACCATGAATGGATGTCTTTCCGTTTGTTAAAATTTGAGCATAAAACTCAGTTTTTTGGGTTTCTGTTTAAAAGTCACTTCTGAGCTTTTCTCCATACCCCAAAACCAGATGTGTCTGAGCCTGAAGCTCTTTGTTTGGTATGATGGGAGTGTGTGTGTGTGCTTGGGAGGGGAAGTTAGTGATTCAGTTTTGCTAACATTTCTAGAACTATTCAGAGTCTCATTTGTTCCTAGGTAAGTTTTTAAGAACTGGATTTCGCTAGGAAATTTGTTCATCTAGCATTCCAAATTTCTTTTTTTTTTTTTTAAGATTTTATTTATTCATTTGACACAGAGAGAGAGATTACAAGTAGGCAGAGAGGCAGGCAGAGAGAGAGGAGAGAGGAGGAAGCAGGCTCCCCGCCGAGCAGAGAGCCCGATGTGGGCCTCGATCCCAGGACCCTGGGATCATGACCTGAGCCGAAGGCAGCGGCTTTAACCCACTGAGCCACCCAGGCACCCTAGCATTCCAAATTTCTCAAAATAAGGTCGCTGATAGTATGTTACTATTGTTTTAATATCCACGGGACCTCAGAAATGTCCTATTATTCAATTCCTGATTTAACTTTTGCCTTCGCTCTGTCTGTTTTTTGTCAGTATCACCTGAAATTTGTCAGTTTAAAAAATATTTCTCCTTGGTTTATTCCTTGTATAGTGTTTTCAGTTTCATTGTTTGCCATCCATATATATATACATATATATATGTATATGTATATATATATGTATATATACATATATATACATATATATATGTATATGCATATATATGTATATATACATATATATATATATACATATATATGTGTATATATATATATACAANTTGTTTGCCATCCATATATATATACATATATATATGTATATGTATATATATATGTATATATACATATATATACATATATATATGTATATGCATATATATGTATATATACATATATATATATATACATATATATGTGTATATATATATATACAAATATATAATTTTTTTTTTTTACTTTGAGGTGGATGCTTTGTTAAATTGTTGGCTGTTTTTCCACTGCCAATATATACATTTAAGGTTATATACCTTTTAAGTACTTTTTTGGTGTATGGAAGAAGTGTTGAATATTTTCGTTAGGAATTAGAAGAAAATCTTTCCTTCATTAACTCATAGCTTACTAAGAAATTTATTTTTAAATTGCTAAGCAGATTAGAATTTTCTAGTTATTATGTTGTGTAGTTCTCTATTCCATGGCATAATTCCATGGTCATACGAGAAGATACCCCATATAATCCCTATTCTTAAAATTTGTTATGAAGCATTTTATAGTCCAGTATATGGTTAATCTTTCTAAATACTCTGTGTCCTTGTACAGAATGTTTATTTTTGGTTGTTGTCTGCAGTGTTTTATACCTTGTGATTATAGCATGGTAATCATATTGATCCAATGTTCTGTACACTGATTTATTTTTTGTCTATTTTTTTAAAAAGCAAGTAACTTGAGAGGTGTGTTAAAGTCTTCTTTTATAACTGTGATGTTTTCTGTTTAACCTTCTAGATCTTTCTGTGTCTCAAAATTTATACAGTTAGAGTTTTTATATTCTTCTGGCTAATTTTTCCACCATTTTGAAATGATCTTTAGATAACTCGCATAATCAGTTCTGCTGTAATGCTTATTTTGAAAACTGAACTTTTTCAAACATAATATTCGTGGACAATTTGTAGAATGCACAGATTTCACTTTTTATGTGTAATTTAGTTTATCGCCTATCTTCGTTTTGTCCTACACCGTGTTTTGATTTGCTTGTTTGTTTGCTTTTTTAAGTGCAAGGTATTACATGGTGCCTTTACTTTTGGGAATCCGTGTGTTCATTACAGCAGAGATGACTGGTATTCTTCTTGCTTTAAAATCTATTTTGACTGCTATTACTGCAGTACAACAGTGGTGTTTCTTTCCCATATGGATGTTTTTCTTTTTCCATTGTAATACTCTCCAATTTTGGATATATTTGCTTAAATGTGTCTCTTGTAAACAGCCTATAGATACAAACATTTTTATCTAGTCTATTTTGGTTACTTAGCTAAAAGTTTTATTCTGTTGAATATGATGCTCACAATTTGGGTTTAAATATACCATTAGCAATAGCGCTCTTGTCGTGATAGAGTGCTGGGGATATGTGCTTTATTGGAGTTTTTTTTTCCCCTCTGTTCTTCCCTCCCTCTTCTTTGTTACCCCCCTTTGAACTGGTCATTTTTTTTTATCATACCTTTTCTTCTCTGTTACTTCGAAAAGTATATCCTCCATGTTTATTTTTACTGTTTTCTCTAAATAAAACATGTAACTTTAATTCATTAACTTATAATATTAATTAATTGTTCTCCCTTCTTCCTGGAGATTTTTATTAATCTCTGTGGATTTTTGATTTATTGTGGTGAGGTATTTTAGATACATAGATAGATAAATGTATGTACACCTACACATACGTATGTAGATAGATGGACCTTTGTCTTCAAATATTATTTTTAACTTGTCTCTTTGTTTCACTGTCTCGCTAATTTTTTTAATAATGTGTCTTGTAATTCATCAGTTTTATCTTGAGCTGCATCTAACATACTTTTCAGCTCATGTTTTCAGTCTTTTTCAGACTATACTGTCCATTTTTACTTCCTTTTTCTACTTTACTGTCATTTTATCCTAGTTACTCTAATAATTTATTCTAGTTTTTCTAACCTGTTAAATCCAGCTGTTCTTTTAGAAGTTTTTAAGCTTTTCATTTCCTTATGTCAACACAGCAAGTATATTTTAATAATGCTTGACTGATAAGCCAGTATCTTTTTGTGCATTTCTTTTGTTTGCTGTTTCTGGTTATTCTAAATCATCAAGTCTTGTTTTCTCATGGTTGGATGTCTTTGGATAGTTAACTGTGTGTTGATTTGGAAAAATAATTTTGAGCAATAATTTGAGGCTGGAAATGTGGATTTCAACTTTATTCTGCCCCCTGGTGTTGGGCAGGAGTGTGGGAGACTGCAAGATTTTAAGTTCTCTGGAACCCTCCACTGATACAATTTGCATGTACTTGTTCACTCAAGTGCACATTTACTTCTCACTCTCCTTCACTGTATCAGTTAGGAGGCAGAGAAAGCAACCCTATTCTGATCATTAAAGGTAAATCAGTCTTTATAAAACCATAAGAAGGTCTAGGACAGTATGTCAGGAAAGCTGGGAATTCCCCGTGGAAATTGGAAAGTTTGCAGACTCTCTGTAAGCTTCTGTGAGTGACTTAAGATGCCCACAGCCCAAGACGTATGTGCTTTCTGGGAGAAACCCTGAGGCTCTTGGAAGACCTAGCAGCACACTAATTTCTTCTGCTGGTTTGGCAGAATCTCAAATGGAGCCCCGCTTAAAAGAGATTCTCAGAAATGAAGTTTCCCAGATTCCCAACTCTGTAATATAAAGAACACAGATAGAAAGGGGAGTGAGGGGAGGCTGGGTGGCTCAGTGAGTTAAGCCTCTTCCTTTGGCTCAGGTCATGATCTCAGGGTCCTGGGATCAAGCCCCACATCGGGCTCTCTGCTCAGTGGGGAGCCTGCCTCCTCCTCTCTCTCTGTCTGCCTCTCTGCCTACTTGTGATCTCTCTGTGTCAAATAAATAAATAAAAATCTTTAAAAAAAAAGAAAAGAAAAGGGAGTGATATGGTGAGTACTGTGTATTGTGTGACTGATGATTCACAGACCTGTACCCCTGAAGCAAATAATACATTATATGTTAATTAAAAAAAAAAAGGTGGGGGAAGTGATTGCTGATTGTCAGGAGGCAACCCAAACTCAGTATCCAGCACACTTAAAACAGAAGGTAAATCCTTCTGGGTTATTGATTAATTGGTATCAGGGTCACTGATTCTTTTTTTTTTTTTTAAGANAGGTAAATCCTTCTGGGTTATTGATTAATTGGTATCAGGGTCACTGATTCTTTTTTTTTTTTAAGATTTTTATTTTATTTTATTTATTTGACAGAGAGAGAGAGAGAGAGATCACAAGTAGGCAGAGAGGCAGGCAGAGAGAGAGGAAGAAGCGGGCTCCCTGCTGAGCAGAGAGGCCAATGTGGGCCTCGATCCCAGGATCCTGAGATCATGACCTGAGCCGCAGGCAAAGGCTTTAACCCACTTAGCCACCCAGGCGCCCAGGGTCACTGATTCTTTCTAATTAATTACTTCAATTTCTCTCACCCTATGAAGTCAATAGTTTCTTCCTAGTTTTTGCTGACTTTATTGTCGGGACGGGGGTGGGGAGACACTTGTCCTCAGAGCGAAAGAGAGGTGGACTTTCTTCTTGGTTTTTCGGTTTTGGGTTTTTTGTTGTTGGTGTTGCTGCTGTTGTTTTGTTTTGTTTTGTGTTTTAGAGAGAGCACATGTGAGAGCACAAGCAGGGAGGGGGGATGGGGAGGGAGAAAGAAAATCTCAAGCAGGCTCAACAAAGAGCCTTGATCTCATGACCTTGAGATCATGACCTGAGCCAAAATCAAGAGTCAGACACTTAACCAACCAAGCCACCCAGATGCCACTACTCTTGATTTTGCTTTGGTTTTTCTGAGATTTGGTTTCATCATTTCACCTTGTCTTGTAGCCCTTTGATGCTTTAATCATTTTTAAAAAACTTTTCCTCAGTGGGAATGCTGATATGAATCATGTATTCATTTCATGTGTAGTGAAAGTTTTGCATCCTGTCTTTTTCAGAATGAAATGTTAAGAAAGAATGAAATGTTATCCATTAGAAGTAGAAAGTGTGACTGCTGTCCTTCATTTCTCAAAAACATTAAAATTAACTGAACACAAAAGTTATGGCCTTCTATACATTTTTAATTGAAGTATCTCCATTGAGGATTTAATACACTATAAGAAACTTGAAGAGTTTTGTTTTAATGAGTTTGTTTAATGAGTTTGAAATCTATGTCAGTATTTTTTTTTTGAGATATGACTTTATTGAGCACATTTCTTCTTTAAAAGGTATTTCCCACATCTTCAAAGTAAAGGCAAATGATAAGGACAGAGATTGAGATAGTAAAATAAGGTTGACATGTTGGGCTTTTCCAGAAAAAAGTAATCCAACCACCTAATATAACAAAATTACTTTTTAAGTAAAAGTAAGAGTCTTACCCTTGAGTGGGTTTGAAGAATCAAACTGTCATCTAACATACATCTTCGAAGAACAACACAAAAATGAATGATTCTTTGTGCTTAGAGTAGTTCCAGATAACACTTTGCAGCTTCCAGAAGAGTCATGAGGAAGAGTCATTACACATTGAACCAGATAGCTTCAATGCCTAATAGTTCCCAACGCTGTATCATTTACAGCCAAAGGGAACTTTAAATCTTTGAAGAATCTGGTTCATTACCAGAAAAAAATCGTCATGCCTAGAACAGTTCAGATTAAAAAAAATTCAACACAAACAGAAAAAGTTGTTAATAAGTTAGAGCCTCAGCAATATTGCATGCTGTGTATATTCACTTCAGTAATGTGAGAGTGTGTTGAATACAGTTCTTTTTCCTTCTTTTAGCAAGGTGCTTTTGTTAAAGTTGAAACACTAAAATTCACTGCTATAAAATGTTATCTCTCTCTTTTTGAAAAAAAGTATTTCTGTGCTAAGAAATATCTGATGTATAATTTTTAAAAGCAAATTAGATGAAAGAGTGAACTCTATGGAATGGAGTTCCTTGAAAATTAAAGATACAAAAATAGTGGAAATTATGGAAATGTATTTACTTTACCACTTAACAGATGAGAAAAGGAAGGGGAAAAATCACAGTGCTTGTAGCTACTCGTTTCTGTGTTTAAATATTAGCATGGGGAAAATACAGGGTGTCATGAGGCATATATTTGTGGAACATACCACAGTCTTGAGGAGTCAAAGTGGAAGAAATAATGTCTGGGCGGTAATCTGAAAGAGGGGGTGGGGGCTGGGGCAGGCGGACAGCCTGGGTAGAGGGGTGTGGGCAGAAGACCCAGGTGTTCCATTTGCAATGGGATGCCCAAATTAGATTCATTTGGTTAAAATAATGTTTTCTTTTTTTTTTAAACAACTTTATTGAGTTTGATAGATACACCAAAAAATTGCATGTATTTAATATATACATTCTGACAGGTTGGGACATAGTGTACATGAGTGGAGCCATCACCACAGTCAGGGGAATACACATACCCCTCCCTCCAAAAAGTCTCCTGTGTCTCTTTTTTTTTCTTTTTTTTGGTGGCAGTGATACTCAACGTGAGAACTCACCTCTTGACAAGATTCTAAGTGCATGCTATAGTCTCCATGCATCTGCCCCAAACTCCTGTATTGAAATCCTAACCCACAACATGGTAGTATTAGGAGTTAGGGCTTTGGGGAGGTTTTCAGGTCATGAGGCTAAAGCCTTCATGAACAAGATTAGTTCTCTTTGATTTTTTTACATTTTTTTTTTTATTTTTTGAGAGAGAGAGAGAGAGAGAGAGAACGAGTGCACAAGAATGGGAGGAAGCGCAGAGGCAGAGGGGGAGAGAATCTCAAGCAGACTCCATGCCCAGCACAGAGCCCCATACAGGGCTTGATCTCATGACTGTGAGATCATGACCTGAGCCTAAACAAAGAGTCGGATGCTTAATTGACTGAGCTACCCAGGCGCCCCAAGATTAATTCCCTTTTAAGAGAGTCCCCAGAAAATTTTTTCATCCCTTCTGCCATGGGAGAGCACAAGAAGTCTGCAGCTGGGAAAGCGGCTCTAACTTGACCATGCTGCACCCTGATGTCAGGCTCTCAGCCTCCAGAACTGAACGTAACTGAGAAGTAACGTCCCCTGTTTAGAGCCCCCCAACCTGTGTATTTGTTACAGCAGCCTGAATGGATCAGACCATGTACGGCGCCATATCGTGGAGTGTTGGGACTACGTTTGCAGCAGATATCTAGAAGTTACTCATCTTATATAATTCCGGTTGCCCCTTGAACAGCTCCCCATATCTTCACCCCCTCTGTTGCCTGGTGACCACCATTCTGTTTTCTGCTTCAATGGGTCTGACTCCTAAGAGGATTCAGGCAGTATTTTTCCTTCCGTGACTGACTTATTTCACTTATTAAAATATTTACCAGATCAATATATGTTATAAGTGGTAGAATTTCATGCTTTTTAAAGACTAAATAATACTCTATTGTATGCATATACCACATTTAAAAAAATTCATTTATCCAGCCATTTTAGGTTGTTTTTACATCTTGGCTACCGAGAATAATGCTGCAATGAAAATGGAGGTGCAGGTATTTCTTTGAGATCTTGATTTCCATGGTTTTGGATATGTACCCAGAAGTGGAATTGCTGGATAATACAGTAGTTCAATTTTTAATTTTTTTGAGTAACTTCTGTTTTGCTTTCCATAGTAGCTGCACCATTTTACATGCTTACCAGTGATGTACAGGGGTTTCCTTCCTCCATATTGTCACAATGGTTGTTATTAATATTGTTTTTCAAGAGGCATCCTAACAGGTATGCAGTTATATCTCATTGCCATTTGGATTTGCATTTCCCTGATAGTTAGCAGTGGAGAGTACCTGTTCATGTACCTGTTGGCCATGTACATTTTCTTTAGAGAAATATTTACTCAGTTTCTTTGCTCATTTTTTTTAAGTTGGGTTATTTATATTTTTTGCTATCAAGTTGTAGGAGTTCTTTATATATTTTTAATATTAACCCCATATCAGATACATGGTTTGCAAATATTTTCTCCCATTCAGTAGGCTACCTTTTCTTATCTTTTTTTCCTTTCTTTCTTTTTTCCTTTTTCATTTTGTTGATGGTTTCCTTTGCTATGCAAAGGTTTGTTTTGATGCAATCCTCTTGTGGGGTCCTTGAGCACAACAGCTGAGCAAGAACTGAAATACTTTCAGTGCCCCTCTAGTGAGTGTATTTAAGTAGCATGGGGACAGGAGCCATGGGCAGAAAAAGCTGCACTTTTGCTGTATGAAGCTGGTAGTTATATGCTTAGTGCTCAAGAGGGGGTAGGGTGTGCAGGGAGTTTTACATCATAAATGTCTTCTTCGGATTTCTACTCGCAAAACTACTTTCCCAGGACTTCTCTGATGCTTATCATTCAGTCTGATACTGACTCTCAGTGAGGTGGAAGGGCAGTCAGGAGCCCCGGTAAGAACCAAGCATCAGCGGGTATTTGATCCTTATCCGAACTACGCAGGCTGTTGGTCATCCTTCTGGGCTAACGGTGAACCTTCTTCTGCTCCTATCCCCCGCCAGTCCCACGTGTTTATTTTTGCTTTTGCTGCCTGAGCTTTTGGTGTCCTATCCGAAAAATCATCTCCAAGACCGGTGCCAGGAAACTTGTCCTCTGTGTTTACTTCTGAGAGTTTTACCATTTCAGGTCTTACATTCAAATCTGTTGAGCGAATAGAAAGAAATATTGAGAAAGTTTGAGGAGGTAAATTGGGGACAGATCATGAAAATCCTGGTAAATATGCAGCTCTCTCTATGCTATGTCCTGAGAGCTTTTGAAAACCATGAAGGGTTTTCAAGGAAGGCGGAGGGGGGTGGGGACATGTGGAGATCTGTTTCAGAAATAATCAGTTGTATGGGGAGAATTTATGGATAGAGGCAGGGTAATGTTGGGAGATACTGCAGTGAGGAAGACATTGCACCAATGTAGCTAAAAGCTACTGTGTCTGAACTAGAAGAGAGACGATTAGGATTTTTAAAAAGCAGATGCGATCAAGTTGCATTAGGAGATAGAATCATGAGGGTTGGTGGTTCTTGGGTGTGCCGGACTCCAGAATAACTGCCAGGTTTCTGACTTGAGCGACTGTGTGGCCAGTGGGACCCTGTGCTGATGGAGGCAAACAATGAGGAGCAGAGCACTTAAGAAGCAGGTGACAGTTGAGGATTTAAAAATGTGAGTTTGAGTTTCCCCATGGAGGTCAGTTGAGATTCAAGGCAGCCGTTGTATACACGGGTGTGGACTCCGGGCAAGAAGCCGACACTGAGGACACATTTGGAGGTGACGGGGCTGGGCTTACACTTGCAGCAGCTCAGTCTCGGCAGCAGGGGGCGCATCCAGAGCTTGCAGGACGAGGCTCCAGGACAGACTCCCTGGCAACGCCGGGACCCGAAAACGGCAGAGAGCACCTGAAAAGATAGGACAGAACAGGAGGGGGTGGCAAGTCAGGAGAAGTGAGCATGAGTGTTCCTCACTCCTCCAGGCTCGAGCTACTAGCTCATATCTGCTAGAAGGGCCACCATCAGGAAGCACGAAAGATAGCAAGGGCCCAGGGAAGAGGTGGAGAAATCGGAACCCTTGTGCCACTGTCGGTAGGATTGTAAGTTGGCGCAGCCACTAGGGAATACGGTAGGCAAGTTCCTCAGAAAAACAAAAATATGATTAACTCTGGTCCAGCAGTTCCAGTTCTGGGTAAGTAGCTGAGACAAATACAGTCAGGATCTCAGCGACCTATCTGCACTCCCATGTTCAGGGCAGCATTAGTTACAGCAGCAAGGTTGTGAAAACAACCTAACTGTGGGTGAACGGATAAAGAGAACACATCATCTCTATATAGTGGTATACTGTGTAGCCTTCCCGTGGAAGGAAATGCCACCATTCGTGGTGCGCTGGATGGAGTAGGAGGACATTAAGCTCCTGCATGGTCTCACTTTCATGAGGGACCTGAAGTAGTCCGCTTCATAGGAAAAAGTGGAAGGTGGTTGTCTGGAGGGGAAACAGGGAGTGGCTGTTTGTGGGGCATAGAGTTTCAGTCATGCAAGATAAATAAGTTCGAGAGATCCACGTACAACATTGTGCCTGAAATTCACAACATGGGATTGTACACTGAAGAAGGTGTTAAAAGTATAATTGTCGTGTGAAGTGATCTTCCCACAACAAAAAGCAATTTTAAAAAAGCCTAGACTTAGGGACTCCTTGAGACTGAAACACATATTTTTTTATGTAGCTGTGGGCGAGTTTGGGTCCTGTGATTCGGATCCTCATTTGTTTAGTGGGCATGAAAGATTGTTATGAGGATGGAATGAGTTAATATTTATAAAGTGCTTCGAAGAGTACCCAGTGAACAGTAGGTGCTATGTTGAGTGTTAAAATAACTTTTCAAGTTAGCTGCGGACCATACCTGTCTGCTGGAATTTGATGTTGTCAGGCGGAATGACAGTGGGTCTGGGGAGGGGCAGTGGGATAAGCGGGGGCAGCAGAGGGCACGGAGGTGGAAGGTCTCCGTGGTGTTGGAAGGATGTGTTAGCGTGAGCCTGATGGCAGGGGTAGGGGATGGTCTGGTTCTTGTGCTTGTGGGGGTGGGATAATGTGGAAGGCTGGAAGTCTGGAATGTATGCATTTGCTAATAGGAAGGGAGCAGGAAAGAAGCCCAAATATTCATGCTTCCTTTTACCTCTTGCTTCTCTGGAAATTGCTATTTTTCTGGGAGCTAGGAGACCAGGTTTTTGGTGTCATTTCTGCTATAAAGAAACAGCATGATATTGAGCAAATGACTATATTCCTCAGAACTTTTGGATTTCCATAGATTAGCATAACAGTGTGGGGTAAATACCATGCACTTTGGGTTACTTCTGGATTTGTTAATTCCCCCACTGCAGGTCTGCTCACACTCTGAGGTCCTTAGCATTGAGTGCCTATAAGAGGGTGAGTCTCACGCTTTTTCAAATGGAACACTCTTCCATGTCAATTATTATAGTCCTTCCTGTTGTCCTTCACTTAAATCCTTTGCGGCCTGAATGGCATTTAAATTTCAGTTGGGAATTTCATAGCACCAGTGTCATTTGACACGTCTTAAGGAGCAGTGGTTGTAAGGCCCAGGGATCAGAGTCTATTGCGAAAGTAGAATTGGCAATCAAATCATTCAATTATAATCAAACAAGGATAGATAAATCTTGCTATTGATAAGGAATTCAGACCAGGGAAGTACTGAGCTCACGCATGTGTTGTGACATAGCGTCAGCGCATCTTAGAAATAACATCAGTTTGAAAGTCACAAGACCCGTATGGAAGCCTTGGCTCCCTTTTGCCCCCCTCTAACTATGCAGCATTAGGCAAATCTTTTGTCATTCACGATGTCACCTGACAGAAGAAAAAGGGCATGGTTCATGACCTTAACCATTATGTTCTTAGTGCCTGGTCCATTCCAGCCCTGGTGGTAGACATGGTTGGTTTTCAGCACGCAGGAAGCTTGGACCTCCTGGACAGCAGGATCTGACACAGAAGGAAGGCACACACACACAAACAGCCAGGAAACACACACATCAGTGACCTGATGCCAGCGGAGTGTGCTACAGTGGTTGAGATGGTCAAAGGGGGCTCCTGAGAGGTCAGCATGTCAGCAGAGAATTGAGGGAGATAGTCATGAAAGGAGCTGAAGGAACAGAGTTCTGAGCCGAGAAGTCATCCTGTACCAGTGTCCTGGGGCAGGAAGCATTGTGACTGTCCACGCAATGTAGGAAAAACCTTAGGGTTCGAAGCTGACAGCCAAGGAAGAATTCTTGAGATGTCTTTGGTATAAAAAGATGGTTTTAGTAAAGCACAGGGACAGGACCCACGGACAGAAAGAGGTGCCCTGGCGTCATGAGGAGTGGTCCATTAGATACTTTCAGGTTGGGAGGGGGTTAGGGATAGCGTAAGTCCCAAAGGAATTTGGAAGCAAGGCTTCCAGGACCTTGAGGAGGCTAAATATCGTTGGGGGAAAAGTCATTTATTACCGTCTAATAAAACCTTAGTCGTGAGACCCTTCAGATGTTTCCCGTGGGCCATATGCTTGGGGGATGATTGCCAACACGCATCTTGGGGGGTTGAGAAATAAAGGAAGTTTCCAAAGGAATTTTTCTATGTTAAAGTAGACCTACAGGATCCTGGGGGTCAGGCTAGGATTGCCTCTTGCCCTCAGCAAAGTGTCAACGTGGAGGCAGCTGAGTTCCTAGAGGAAGGTCACTGTGCCTGTCTCCAGGACTGGTCAGTGGGCTGTAAGCAGTGAGGACACTCAATGATTCTTCTTCTTCCTTTGTTTCCCACATCCTGAGGAGCTGAAATATGTCACTTTGAGAACAGAGGTACAGGTAGGTAGGAGCCATGGCACACGATCGTGTGGACGGTGACTTCATTCTAAGGGCAGTGGAACTGCTAAGGACTGTTCTTCACATTCTGTGGTTTTGTGACAACTTTCTTCAGTCCCTTTTTCCCTGTTGAATATCCTGTAAGTTCAGCGCCTGAGAGTTAAGGTGGAGTTAGAGGCTAATGGTGGGTGCCCTGCAAACTCTGCCATATGCTGTTACATCGAAGTTGGTTCCTTTAGAAAGTACAAGCATCACTTATGAATGAGTATGCCAAGCTTCATTCCTTCAGCCAAAGGACCAAGAGAAGGCAGGTCACCCCTTCACCGCCTAGCGCTAGAGATTCAGAATCAGTAGCAGGAGATGCCAAGGAATCAGGATGGCTACTTGGAAGAGGAAGAGCCAGAGGCTCAATTGGCTTTGCTTGTTGTTCTCCCCTCCCCCTGCCGTGTCTCTTCCCTCCTCCTCTCTCTTCCCAAAGCCCCCTTATCTCAAGTAGCCCGGTCCATTACAAGCCTACGGAGACCTAGGGTAGCACATAGACCAAGCCCTAGGGATGTTGTGTGCCTGCGGGCTCCTATGCTTGAGGGTGTGTCTGTGTATTGAGTTATGGAGAGGATGGGAGGGGTGAGGGGCGACCAGGTGGGAAAGAAGGGAGGAAACACTAGCATACAGGCCTGATGATGGGAATCATAGTCTGACACAGGCTTTCCCCCTGTGTCAAATTAAAAGAAAACTCTCCCCAATCCATCTATTTGTATGCACGGCTAGAAAAATAAATAGAATTGTAGACTGTATAGCTATGCCCTTTACAGAGCGAAGCTTTGTAAAATCACCTCTCCAACTTTATAGATGAACAGAATAAGGCCTCGTGAGAAGGGTGGTTTGTCCCAGTCATACAGCAGATTGGTGGAAAATCTGAATTTAGAACGAGGCTATCGTCAGTGTTTTTCAGACTTCCTTATGCTGCCTTTCAGCCCCGATGAAGCTGCTCCCGAACATGAAATTTGAATAAGCAGCAAGATAACACATCTGATAAAAGAGCAAAATCCGACATCAGATCAATCAGAGCACAGTTTGAAACCAGACTCTGCAATTCAGAGAATTACCATGACGAAGTCTCCTTGCGTTGAGTCTTCTTATTTGTAAAAAGGCACTAGTCCTCTCTACCTGAATGGCTCATCATGAGATCGAAACAAGATAATCATGCGAAAGCCCCCCCACACACACAATCCAGGTTCACCCCACCTCGATTGTATCTGAAGGAGGAGGAAAAGCATTTGTAACTGTAACCACGCAGTGTTGTTCAAACGCCTTGATAGATGTTGTTGAAATACAGAAAGATTTTCTAAAATGAGGGGGGTGCCATCCGCTGAGCCCCAGTGAAGGGAGCCCAGAACCCAAGCAAGTGAGCAAGCAAAGGGGGATATGTCAGGGGCAAGACCAGGAAGAGGAGGGTCAGTGAGCTAGCCCTGATCTCTCAGAATTCAGGGGGTCGGCCGTGGCCTGGCCACCATCACACAGCATGGGTGGAAACTATGGGATTGCAAGAAGAGTCTCTGGAGGACAGAGAAGAAGCAACTGCAACAGCACAGGTAGTTGAAGAATCCAGATGAATCTATGGACAGAAAGGCACTCTGAGCAGCCATGAGTGTATCCCAGAAGGATGTATTTACCGAACTTTGTTGTACTTATTACTACTATTATTTACTGCTTATTGGAGGTGAATGTGCTTGAGAGTGGGTCTGTGAATTACTTATGAATGCGTGCTTCCTGTTTCTGATCGTTTCGTAGGATAGATGGAGCACTTTCAGGTGAGGTCACCAACACCCAGTCTGTGATCTTTGACAGTCCCGTTGAGTGATGTCATTAGAAGCTGACTGGTTTTGGACAAATGGCAGTTCTAATTTCAGAAATGCAGAGAACCCATAGAATTTACAACCTAGAAGCTGGTAACATGCTGTTGGTTCTGAGCATTCATTAGGTACAACTTATTAAAGTGAACACGTAGGATTTAGAAATTAGGTTAAAGTCATTGGCTTAATACATGTTTCTTCTTGGCATGGTAAGCAGAAGTCTTGGTCAGAGAAATCAGACATACCTGGATTTTAACAATTTAACATGTTAGATGATGGATTTAGAGTTTGTTCCAAGACAATATCCATAAAGGTCTGATTAACAGATTCTATCACCCAGAGGATATTGTCTAGGAAAGTTCCTCAGAAATCTGTCCTATTTCTTATTTTTACCACTTAATTAAAAGCATAATATATAATATTCAGCAAATTATAGAACTGATTTGTGTATGCTATGCAACTTGCTAGGTCCTGGCCATTTGAAAGCAAATAAGGAATAGTTCTGGACCTCAAATATCTCATAATTAATTAGATTCATTAAAAGTGTAGATTGTACAAATGCAGAGGCATCAAATATTTGGAATAATGCATGTTGAATATACCATGAGTAGTAATTGAAGAATTGCTAGTATAAATGAGATTCTTTTTTTTTTTGCCTAACAATTCCTAGTCTGCATCTTTTATTTTAAGAGCATTACAGCGTAGAATATCATAGATAGCATCTCATTAAAAATAGTCCTGTGAATGCAGGAAATGAGGAATATTATTGTCATTTACATCAAGGATTTCAATGATTTGTTTAAAAGATAATCATGATCAGTGCAAACGAACCCTTTCTGAAGAACATTTCACAGCAGTAAACTTGATACAGAGTTCTAGACCCTTCTAAGTCTGATCCTCATGGCCCAGGGCTTGGTCAGAAAATGTGGGAGAAAGACAGACAGGCAAGTGTTGCTCTTCACATGTTCGTCCTCTCCAGGTCTTGCATCAGTATGTGAGAAGCAGTTTGTGGCTGTTTATGGTTTACTTATAGGTGGATCATGCAGTAAGCAGACAAATACAATGCATCTAATCCCAAGACCTTGCTCTGTGTGGCTCCAGTGTTGCACTGTGTTCTCTTCCTCTCTCGAGTGAGTTTCCAGGGCTGTGAATGATGTGGTGAGAGAATGAATGAGACTGAGCGGAAGAGACAAATCTGCCCCTTCTGCTTTTATGAATGAAGCCACATGTCAGCAAATACCTGGGTGAGCTCTGGCTATGGCCCATATTTCACAAGCCTTTTTTTTTCCCTCATCTGATTTATAACTAATTAGTTAAATGAACTACTGCACAACATTTGCTCTCTTGCCTTATGTGTCTCTTGGCACATGTCCATAAGAGTTGATTCGCAAAAGATTATCCTCAAGCATTTAAAAAAAAAGTCAAAAGAAATAGATTTCCACAAAATGAATTCCAGCGGAGTTTCCAGGGGAATGTTTATATGCTTTCCCCCCTGACTGGATGCGTTTAGCTTGATTATAGCTCCTGCCTCCGCCACCCAGCGGCTCTGCTGTCCCTCATCCCACATCCCGATTCCTCTCCCGCAGGCATCTCTAGACCAGACGCCTGTGTTCTGGGACCTGGTGTGAAAACAGAATCACTCCCCCTCTTATTATTCTTCAGAGAACGATCTTTATTTCTCTGACTCAAAATGTCAGAAATCCTTTTTGGGTATCCAAGCGGGAGAAAAAGAATTATCTTGATGGCTATGCAAAAATAAAATAATCAGATTCTCTTTTTCTTTTATGCTGAGGAACCTCAAAGTGAAAACCTTCCCAGCTTCCCTGTCATCTTGGAGGCAGAGAAGGCGCGGGTGGGCACCTCGCTCCAGGGCAGGGGCAAAGGTACTCCTCCAGACGCGGGGGGGACGGCTTCTGATGGGGAAGAGACACCGCTTTATCCTCGGAGCACGTGGCTGAGTCCAGGCCGACTCTGCCCATGACTGAAGCACCAGGCACTTTGAAATGTGTTGATTCGCACGTTTAATCTTCCTCGCAATACCGCCATCAACTTTTCTATAAAGGGGAAACAGAAGTTAAAAAGCTTAAAAGATCATGGAGTTTGTACTTTGAAAAACTGAGATGTGAACCCAGATTTTTCTGACTCCAAATCGTGCATTCTTCGCCTGCCCCCAGTGTGCCCCCGGGAGTCTTGTCCACCATTATCCTGGGGCTTGGGCTTGTTCTGTCCACTCCGTGGGTTGCCGTGAGGGTGTGTGCCAATTTAAAACAATAACAAAGTGGTTCCCTATTTTTTATGGTATAAACTTTGGATTTCGTTTTGTTATTTTGTTTCATGATGACTTTTTTGGAAAGCTTGAATGTGGGGGAGCAGCGAGGTGGAATAACAGTGCCCTTTCTGTGTGTAGCCTGTAGACATATGTCCCCACACCTACAGATGAGGTGGATGGGCTCCCCGTGGTTTCTGTGTGTAGCCTGTAGACATACGTCCCCACACCTACAGACGAGGTGGATGGGCTCCCCGTGGTTTCTGTGTGTAGCCTGTAGACATACGTCCCCACACCTACAGACGAGGTGGATGGGCTCCCCGTGGTTTCTGTGTGTAGCCTGTAGACATACGTCCCCACACCTACAGACGAGGTGGATGGGCTCCCCGTGGTTTCTGTGTGTAGCCTGTAGACATACGTCCCCACACCTACAGACGAGGTGGATGGGCTCCCCGTGGTTTCTGTGTGTAGCCTGTAGACATACGTCCCCACACCTACAGACGAGGTGGATGGGCTCCCCGTGGTTTCTGTGTGTAGCCTGTAGACATACGTCCCCACACCTACAGACGAGGTGGATGGGCTCCCCGTGGTTTCTGTGTGTAGCCTGTAGACATACGTCCCCACACCTACAGACGAGGTGGATGGGCTCCCCGTGGTTTCTGTGTGTAGCCTGTAGACATACGTCCCCACACCTACAGACGAGGTGGATGGGCTCCCCGTGGTTTCTGTGTGTAGCCTGTAGACATACGTCCCCACACCTACAGACGAGGTGGATGGGCTCCCCGTGGTTTCTGTGTGTAGCCTGTAGACATACGTCCCCACACCTACAGACGAGGTGGATGGGCTCCCCGTGGTTTCTGTGTGTAGTCTGTAGACATACGTCCCCACACCTACAGACGAGGTGGATGGGCTCCCCGTGGTTTCTGTATGTAGTCTGTAGACATACGTCCACACACCTACAGATGAGGTGGATTGGCTCCCCGTGGTTTCTGGTGGTCAGAAAGGAACTTTCATAATCGCATGCGAAGTTAACATCTCTGTAAACATTAGTTGCTGTTTTAATATGTCTGTTTCAGTTTGGATATGTACAATTAGCAATACAAAATTCTTATTAATATAGCATTGAACATATTAGTAGCACGCTCAAATAGTATGATTTCAACATTTTGATTGGAAACTGTTCCATATGATGATGTAGTAAAGGGACTTTTAATGGCATTTGCAAGAAGTCTTTTTTTTTTTTTTAATTTGAGAGCATGAGGAGGGGGAGTTACAGAGGGGGAGGGAGAAGCAGACTCCCCGCTCAGCAGGGAGACTGATCTGGGGCTCGATTCCATGACTCTGGGATCATGACCTGAGCTGAAGGCAGACGCTTAACCGACTGTGCCACCCAGGTGCCCCTCAAGAACTCATTCTACCCAGTGCTCCTCACCCTGCATTTCGTCAGAGAGCTACACAAACAGGACCATGTGGGGGGAATGGCTTTAGAGTCTTACAGGACAGCCACAAAATTCTGTAGTTAGTATTGGTCCTTTTCCATCTTGAATTAAAATATTGGAAGTGATAAAGACGAAGATGAAGTGAAGATATGTGCCACCAGGAACCATTATGTATGTAATGCTTAAGACATGACACAACTAATGCATTAAAATAAATATGATGGGGCGCTTGGCTGGCAAAGTTGGTAGAGCTTGCAGCTCTTGATCTGAGGGTTTTGAGTTCAAGTCCCATGTTGGGTGTGAAGCCTACAAAAAAGAAGTCAAATCAAAGTGAGGTAACTAATGTAAACCAATTAGGAAGGGGGAATCTACATCACCCTAGCAAGTGACTCCATAGGAAATAAACACACACAAAAACAAGGACCCTGTCCCCCAAGTACACATGTGTACTGGATCCCCTCCCCACTGTCCACCCCCAGTAAAAACCAGACACACATACTCCTGGTGCAGTATTACTTAGGTAGACCTTGGGTCTGTTCTAGATGTATTCATGGTAGAAGACAAGTTTGGCTTTGGTCCGCCCTTTAAAACACACCCTGACCCCTGTCCAAATGTGAAGGTCTATAAAACCAATTATTTCTGCCATCTCCTTTCCAGGTAAGTGTTAACAAGCTGCCAAGTATTTTAGGGAGAGCTGGTCTATGGTGGTTTCCTTTAATAGAAGCAGCGATGACTGTCAAGAGCTCTGAAGGGACAAACACAGGGCTGTGGTATCCGTTTGGGATTGTGTGATGGCACCATCCTCCTGTGGTTGCGGTCCGTTTTCCTCATCAGGATGGCCCCGTAGGTCAGCGGCGGGCTCCCCAGACCACCACAAGAGGCCGGACAGCTGCAGACCGCTCCAACATCCCTCCTTGATCTTGACATGCTTTCACTCAAGGGTTTGCCTCCACGATTTAGGTTGCAAATGAGAGAGAGCCATTGGTGACCCATTTTTGGGACTAAGAAGGGGCATTTGTTCATTTCCATAGTTTCTACATAAAAGGACCTTGGCTCTTCAAATGGCCTTTGGCCAACCCCTCGCTGATTTCATGGTAGGTTAGTCGCTGTAATTACTAGTAAGGAAGGAAAGGTTGATGAAGTGAAATATCGACTGAACCCTGGGGAATAAGGAAAATCTAGACTTGAGTCCCCGACATTGCAAGTGTTTGTCGTTACAGTTGGTGTTGGAAGCTACAGGGAGGTGAGAGACAAAATCTTGGGAGAATCACAGTCCACGGTAGTAACGGGCCACTGTTTCCCTTGGTTGAGCGCGCACAGCAGCCCCCGTCTGTGGACCACGGCCTGAGACTGGTCCTCTGAGGACAAAAGTCCACCCCCCAGCACGGGGGCATGTGTGTCTCATGGCGAAAAGGCCCAGCCTTTCCTGTGACTCCCACACGCGTTCCCCTACTTTGACTGTGTTTGCGAAAATGCGTGCTGCTTTGCGGTATTTGAATGTTCAATCTCAGCAGTAGATCCGTGCAGTAGTTTCCTTCGCATTTTTAGAGCCCTTTGTCCTGAGCAGTTCCCCGTCCAAAACAGAATGGCGCGACAGCAGTGAACGATCACACTGCAGAGAGGATTTTTGACGTGGTGAGCGTGTGTTAGAATAGACACGTGTCACTTTGTTTCCACTGATGCCCTTTGAACGACTACCTCGGCTGCCGGGAAGAACCTGGACATGTTCGCTCACTGTCCTGCGGGTCCCCATTGGGTTATTTGCTCCAAGCTTGTGTGGAGACTTTGGCAAGGCTGCTTTTCCTTCCAGAGGCTCTGGGGGAGAGTGGGTTTCCAGGCTGGTTGGGGCAGCTGCAGGGCTGAGCTCCCTGGCTCCCTGCTGGTTGTCAGCTGGGGACCACAGGGCCCTAGAGGCCATTTCTGTTCAGGCAAGTAGCCCCTTCACTCCAAACCAGTAGGGGCCAAAGGCTGGGTCCTTCACATGCTGTGGCATCTCTTCCTTCCATCTCTCTTCCTTCCTCCTCCAGTTTGGAGGGCTGGGAGATTCCCTTGGGCTCACCTGTATAATCCAGAGTAATCTTTTGTGATACTGTGATTTATAATAAGAAATAGATATTTGGTGTTCGGGCACAATGCACCTGAAACCCTTGGAATTTTTTAAAAGAGAGCAACGAAAGGGTCTTTTGTTATATTAATGAGGTGGCTTGTGGAAGGCCCTCAGGTGGGGCCTGGTTGCTGAAGGAGCCAACCAGGAGTAGAGGGCAGAAGCTTCATCCCCACCCTACCCCCAACCTCTGGGGAGGGGAGAGGAGTGAAAGTTGAATCCATCACCAGTGGTCAATGATTTCTTCAGTCCTGCCTAGCTGATGAGGCCTCCATAAAAACCCACAAGAGTGGGGTTCCCAGAGCTTTCCTGTGGGCGGAGGGTCAGGGAGAGGGGCTTACTCAGCAGGGAAGCTCCTAGTGCTTTCTCTAGGCTTCGCCCTGAGCATCTCTTCCATCTGGCTGTGCCTGAGCTGTATCCCTTTTCAGCAAACCAGCAATCTTGTGAGCGAAATGTTTTTCTGAGCTGCTCTAGCAGATTAGTCAACCCCAGTGATGGGGTCCCAAGAACCTCGGAGTTTGTAACTAGTACATCAGAAGTACTCATGACAAGCCAGGCTTGTGACTCCCCTTTGAAGTGGAGGTGGGGATGGTCTTGTAGGATGAAGCCCACAACCTGTGGATGTGATGCTAACTCTGAGTAGGTAGTGTCAGAAGGGAGTTTAGCTGGTGTTGCCCTTATGCGGTGTGTGGGACCCTTGTCCCTTGCCACACACATTAGAGACTGAGTTTCAGAACGGGGTTTACCTTATGTCAAAGTCAGCTGGTGAGCTGCTTTATTTCTGTCTGCAAAGTCCCTTTTGTTACGTAAGGAATCCTGTTCACAGGTATGAGATGGGAGGAACACAGTCCTGCCCACCGTAGACTATGATGGTTATTTCTGTTGAGATGACAAAACCCAGTCAGATTGACCTGGACTGAGATGAAAGGATTTAAAAGAAAATCTTCATACATCTGTCTAGTTTCAGCCAGACCCAGGGACACTGTTTCAGGACATTGGCCTTCTCTCTGTCCTTTCCCTGCCTCACCCTGTGCTGCCTTCACGGTCAGACAAGCTCCCTGTAGGGTGGCCACTGGGGGCTTCAGGCTCTATCCTACACACTGAGCAAGTCCACAGACTGTCTCCCCTTACCAGCATCTCAAATCCAGGTACCAGAGCTGCGTCCCCTTGGTGTCTCTTACACACACACACACACACACACACACACACACACACACACACACACACACACACACACACACGGCTTGTCCTCATTTGGGAGAAAAGTGAGTGGTGTGGCCAGGCCTGGGCAGTGCAGTCCTGGGAGACCAGAGCACTGGGGGCCTCTGTCCTACCCCAACTCTGGGGCTTAGAAGGAGTGAAGGATATTCCCCCAAGGAAAACACAGTCATGGTAACCAGAAGACAACAGAGTAGATGTTGGACAGACAAACCCAGGTCTTTTTGGGGGTCGGGAGTTTTGCCGTTAATCCACAGGTCATTGCTAAGGACTCCTTTGTGAGTGAATCTCCAGCCTGTTTGCACATTTGATGAATCAAGATGTATCTTAATCAAATGTCTTTGTTTCCCTATCCCTACACTGAATTATGTTTCAATTCTGATACTGTTTGACTCTCAAGTCAACAAATGTCTCAGTTTCTCCGTTTATAGATGAGGACATTGTATCATGCTCCTTGATTTTGCCAGAAGAACTTGTAACTAAATGTTTCAACTGCAGCTCTTGGTTCTGCTGGAAATCTCTGCTCCTGGCCTTGGCTGGGGTCCTCTGGGGGCCCTCTGCTCTCTGAGCTGACTCCTTCTTCTGTGGTCAAATGTATTCCATGGCCTCTAGAATATTAAATTTAGCAAGCCACAGATCTCCCCAAGTGGCCCGGGCCTCTTCACCTCTTAAAGTTTTCACAAATGTGGAAACCATTGGTATATTTGGGGGAAGAGCTGACAATAGACAGCAGATTAAAAATAGATTGTCCCTGCCTTTTCGTCTTTGATACCAGTGGTGCCGCAGAGCACCGGTGACAGAGAGGATGGAGCCTTCACTGCTGATCCTTCTGATGGGACTTTGGCTCAGACAACATAGTGAAGCACGCCTGGGGTCTCCAGTGGCTGCTGTCAAATTAGCAGGAGCCACTGAAACATGTCAGCTGGCAGGTGAGTCTTTGCGCCAAAGAATGACAGCTCTGAAGAGCCATTCCGACTTGCCTTACACCCAAGGGTGGGTGTTGACATCCTGTTGTCGAAGTTAGATGAGAAGCACTATTCCAGTGGGTATCATCTGCAGTGTGTAGGAGATCACGTAGTGAATCATTGACAGGTCTGCTGCGTGCGTACCGATTCTTCCATGGCAGGGAGGTGGGGAACTGTTCTTATGTGTGCCGTGCTGGCCCAGTCTGGTGAGGACCGTACCATCGACAAAAACAGTATGCGCGGAGTATACATGTGTGCACATGTGTGTGTCTGTGCAGGTGTGCACCTGTGCACGTAGACGGACGTAGCTGTGTGCACAGACTATGTGCTATCCTATTATCCTGGGTTTTCCTTCCCCCTTAATCTGACTGAGCTCTACTGTTGGGAGGAGGCATGCCTACTACCTCTGCTAGGAACTCCCTTGTGCGCCCTCTTTCTTCCCGGGCGAGAGGCACCCTCTTTCACGCTCCGTAACCACTGCATTCACTTTGATGCCAGCGCACATCCCATCCCATCAGGAGCACTGGTGGTGGGAGGTGGGGGGAGGTGGTTCTTTTGTTGTTTTTAATCTACGTCCTGTGTGTTTAGCTCAGTCCTTAGCAGAGAAGTCCCTCAGCGTACAAGTTGAGTGAATAAGTGGTGGACCAAATAAAACAAGAAACATCTGTTCATGTAATTCTACTTTCTTAAGAAATCCAACTGGTTTTCCACCTTTCTGGTCTCAGACTTTGCACTTAAGTAAACAAAATTTCACGATAGCCTAAGAACAAATATATTCACTTTTAAAAAACATTTTTTTCGGGGCACCTGGGTGACTCAGTGGGTTAAAGCCTCTGCCTTCGGCTCAGGTCATGATCTCAGGGTCCTGGGATCGAGCCCCGCATTGGGCTCCCTGCTCGGCAGGGAGCCTGCTTCTCCCTCTTTCTCTGCCTGCCTCTCTGCCTACTTGTGATCTGATCTCTCTCTCTGTCAAATAAATAAATAAAATCTTTAAAAAAAATAAATTAAAAAAAAATAAATAACAATTTTTTCTTATTTTTTTTCTTCAATTGAAGTATGGATGACACGTGATGTTACCTTAGTTTCAGGTGTACAGTGTTGTGAGCCAACAACTCTACGTTATGCTGTGCTCACAAGCTGCTCACAGGCGTAGCTACTCTCCGTCACCATATGGCATTAGCCCCGCAGTACCGACTGTGTTCCCTGTGCTGTACCTTTCATCCCAGTGCCTTCTTCATTCCATCACCAGAAGACTGAACCTCACTTCCCACTCCCTCTCCCCTCTTTACCACCCCCAAGTCCTCCCTCCCCTCTGGCAGTCATCCATGTAGTCTCTGTATTTATAGGTCTGTTTCTATTGTTTGTTGCTAAAACAATTTTTCTTCTACATCATTTAGTGCTAACCTTTATCTAGACCATTCACACAAATAAATACAGCGTTCCTTCATACCGTGTCTTCTTAAATATCTCACTGTGCCTCTCAGGGCACACAGCACAACTGGCCAGCAAGGCAGGCTGCTGTCCCCATCCCCACTCTGTTAGGAAGTGAAGGGGTAAGGAGTGTGGCTACTTTCACAAGTATCCACAGTGGCTTGGTTCTAAAATGGCTTGGGCCAACACCAGTATCATGAAACTTTTTTGCCTGTGTTTTTTTGTTGGAGTGTTATAGTTTTAGGTCTGATGTTTTATTCTTTCATCTATTTTGAGTTGGTTGTGTGTGGTATAAGAGAAGAATCTAATTTCATTATATTGCATGTGAATATTCAGTTCCAACACCATTTAGTGAAAAGACTGTTCTTTCCCCATCACGTATTTGTGGAATTGTCAGTTGACTATATATGTGTAAGTTTATTTCTGGGCTTTCTGTTCAATTCCATTGGTCTATATGTCTGTCTTATGCCTGTGCCACACAGTTTTAGTTACTGTAGCTTTGTAATATATGTAGAAATTAGGAAGTGTGGCATCTCCAGTTGTGTTCTCTCTCCAGATTGTTTTGGCTATTCTGGGTCTTTTCTGGTTCCACATGAATTTTAGGATTATTTTTTTCTTTTTCCAAAAAAAAAAAAAATCTTGTGGGGTCTTGATAACTATTGGATTGCCTCTATAGATCCCTTTGGGTATTTTGGACATTTTAGCATACCAAGTCTTCTGATCCGTGAACACATGTTTTTCCATGTATTTGTGTTGTCTTTTTTTTTTTTCCCTCATCACTGGTCTTGGCAGTGGTTTGCTGGGTATGATACCATAAGCAGAAATAATTAAAGCAAAATAGACAAGTAGGACTACATCACAATAAAAAGCTTCACAGCAAAGAAAGCATCTAGCAGAGTGAACATGGAACCAAAAAATGGGAGAAAATGTCTGCAGACTATCTTTCTCAGAAGTGGTTAATATAAAAAATATGTAGGTGACTCTTAAAACTTAATAGAAAACAAGCAAATAACCCTACCAAAAGAGAGAGAGAGAGAAAGAGAGAGAGAGAGAAGAGCAAAGGAACAGAGTAGACATTTCTCCAAAGAAGACATACTAACAGCCAGCAAGTGCATGAAAAGATGCTCAGAACCTCTCAGTCACTCATCACCAGAGGAATGTAAATCAAAATGAGGTATCACACCAGTTGGACCAGTTAGAATGGCTAGTATCATGGAGCCCCTGGGTGGCTCCATCAGTCAAGTGTCTGACTTTTGATTTTGGCTCAGGTCATGATCTTAGAGTTTTGAGATCAAGCCCCACTTTGGGCTCCATGTTCAGTGGGGAGTCTGCTTGACATTTTCTCTCTTTGCCCCCCCCAAATAAATAAATCTTAAAAACATGGCTAGTATCAAAAAGATAAGAAATAGTAAGTGTTGGCAAGGATGTGGAGAGAAGAGAACCTTGTGCACTGTTGGTGGGAGTGGAAATTGGTGCAGCCTCTATGGAAACAGCATGGAGGTGCCTTAAATAATTATAAATAGAACTACTATATGATCCAGCCATCCCACTTTTGGGTATTTATCCAGGGAAGTGAAATCAGGGTCTCAAAGAGATCTCTCTCCTCCCATATTCATTGCAGCATTATTTACAGTAACAACATGGGGGGAAAACTAAGTGTCTATTGATGGATGAATGAATAAATGAAATCTGGTGTATACATCCAAGAGAAATTTTATTCAGCTTAAAACAGAAGGAAATCCTGCCATTTGTGACAACATGAGTGAACCTGGAGGACATTATGCCAAGTGAAATGATCTGGTCACAGAAGGACAAATACTTCATGCATTTTCTCACTTACACAAAACATCACAAGCAGTCAAACTCATAGACACAGAGAGGAGAATGGCGGTTGTCAGGGGCAGGAAGGTGAGAGAAATGAGGAGTGGCTCTTTGAGAAGTATAAAATTTCACTTATACAAGACAAGTCTAGAGTTCCACGATACAACACTGTGCCGATAGTTCATAATACTGTATTGTGCACTCAGAAGTGTGTCGGGAGGGTAGATCTCATGGTAAGTCTTCTTCCACAATTTAAAAAATAAGTACAATGAAATAGAGTGAAACGAAGTGGCTCGGGCTGCCTCCTCCCTCTGCATTCACGCTGGCCGTGCCCTGCCCTCAGCCCGAGAGCCTTTCTCCGCAGTGCTTAACAAAAGGCAACCCAATCAATTGGCAGGTGATTAAAAGTGATTATCCAGCTGCCTCCACTATAGGCCTACAGGGAAAATTGAATTCTTCACTGCTGGCAGAACTTCGCAGGTTATTCTAGGATCGCCAGACCCGGAGTTGTCGGAATTGGTAACTATGTACAAGGCTTTCCTTTTTCCCCTGAGACAAGGGGCAAATGAGCTTCAGGGGTGGTGTGTATGTAACTGACAAATGTAAACAGAGTACTTGACCTTGTTTGAAAATAACAGCAGTGACCGTGGTGATCACTTTGTTCAAAGGACTGCACTCATCTTTTAAGTTTGCCCCCTCCGCAGGGAGGTAGGCAGCTCTCCTCATGCCACGAGCAGGAGGTAGGCTTGGGGAGAGCACGTAGAGATCACACGGCCCAGGAACGTGCCGCCAGACTGTCTGTATATCGACATGCTTTCTCCGATATTTATGCTCTTTATTATCAGAAGCAGTGCTTTGCTCCAGTGAAGGTCTGTCCCCTTCACTGCCGAACTCCAGTGTAGATAAAGGAGAACATGGTGGGTTTTCCTCACCTCTCGATTTTCGAGGAATCTAGGCAGGAATGGCCAGGCTGTCTCTGGATGGGGGCTTCAGACTGTTTGTCTCTCTTCTTTAGTTGTTTCTGATTTCTCTTTCTGGTTCTTGGTCCCAGGGTGGATGTGACCAGGTTTGGGTAGGGGAGCGGAGGGCAGCAAGTTCTGACAAGACCACGTGACACTGGAAGAAAGTCGTCTGATGGGGAGTCAGAAAACCGACTGACATTCATGGAGTACTGGAGTGGGCTCTGCGCAGGGCCCCCTGACTGAGGCATAATCTGAATAACCCTCTAGACATCTCACAGACAGTAAGTGGCAGAGCTGAGACAGGAGCTGATGGCTTTTAGTCCAGATTCCAGGTTTTGTTTCATTCTCTGTCTTCCGTCATCAGGGAAGCTAGTGACAGGGGAACGTTCTCCCTGAGGGAGGTGCTGCATAGCATCACAGGCATTCGGAGTCCCCCTCCCTTGGGGCAAAGTCAACCTGCCTCTCCCCCATCACCACTGTCCCCATCTGGCATGTGTCCCCTCCAGGCTTCTTCCTTAGTTACCCACTATGAGAAATGACCCTTAGGATGTTACAAAGGGCAAAGGAGTTGGCATATTGGACATGATCAGTCAACATTCACTGGGTTTTTGGATAAATGAACCCATGAATTAGTAAATAAAGGGAAGAAAATTCACTAGATTTTCAACATATGAAGTGAAACCAGTTGGGAAAAATGCTGCTGATTCCTTGAATAGGAAAACCCAATGTTTCAAGAAAAAGATGTTTAGTACTTTAGGCAAAGATTTGGGATTCTTTCAGTGTTGTGAATAATTGGAACTTTTCAGGGAAATAACCTGTGGGTTGCTGTGCTGTGGGAAATATATATATATAATCTGTGTACATGCAGACAGATAGCCTATCTGTAATCTTCCACCCCCAAATCACAGACATGTTTTCACGTGACAGTCCCTAGTACAGCAAAGACATGAGCAGGCTCCGCGCCCCACAGGACATCAACCAAACCTCAGGACAGAAGAGGCGGCCACAAGAAGGCTGGGTTGCCTGGTGCCTCTCAGAGCTTGTCTCCCTCCCTGCTCTTTGTCTCTTCCACTCAAGCCACTTCCCTCCTCCCCAGGTGGCCTTGCTGGGCCACAGCTCACAATTTCTCATGAACACACTCCCTTCGTTTGCTTGCCTTCCTCTTTTCAAACCACAAATGCTGCTGCTTCATTTTCCTTGCTGGACAAACAGAGTTCCAGCTATTCTAAGGGTGAGTGTGTATCCCACGTTCCTTGGTTTGCTTTTGATATCTCCTCGTGCATCTCAACTCTCTGCCCCTGCTCCGCACAGTTTGGACAAATAGTTTGGCGTTCTTTTCCTATGTCTTATAAAGATCTCAAATTTTCATCCAGGTTATTGATTTATCTTAAAACTAGCTGCCCATTGCTTGGGGCAGGACATGAATGCCCCGCCTGCCTACGGCACCATGTGGTCTCCATGTCGGTCCTCTGTGCATCTCCTCAGAGCTCTTGGACCCCCGGTACCCCATGATCTAGTCTTTCCATGATATACATGCCATCTTTGTATCTTTAAGACACATCAGGATGTTTGGTTATTCTCTATTTTGGAAATGATTCTCAAATCCTTTTACTTAAAGTAGTAGTTCATCATTAGGATACATGTAATTCAAGAATTACAGTTTTTTCACAATAGAACAGCAAAATTGAAGAGGAATGTTACATTTCTTCACTCTGGGCAAAAATTTACCATTTGTGTATAGAGACACTGATTTTATTCCAACAAGAAGCTCTGATTGTACACACACACACATTTGATTAATTCCAAACGAGAACACCAATAATTTTTTTTGAAAGTTTAATTTTATTGTCAAATAGGTATCTTACTATGTAATTTATAGGGGGACATCAAAGGGATCTTCTGTGGATTTTGGAAAGTGTTGGGAATCCCTCCTTTAAAGGAATCCTCAAAATGGCACACACAGGTATTCACACCATCTTGTTTTCCTGGAGAAATCTCACACACATTTGAGAGACAGAGCCAGGCGTGCAGCGTCTGTGAATAGGTTCCTACCTGTGGCCAGTATGAGCTGAGGCCTCCCTTGTGATCTCACAGCATGGTCACATGCAACAAATTCTAGGTGCTACATCATAAGCACTTGGTTTTTCCATCCCAGTATGTGTGTACCACAATCTGACTCAAAATTCCTATTTGAAGTCCTATGTATTCTAAGTTGAAAACAATAAAAATAGAATGAGGGGGTCTTTGAAGAAGAAAGAGGACCAGGGGAAGTTGCTCATGATGAGAAGGACACTTATGGTGTACACTGAGCACGTGGGAGGCCTCAGCCGTGTGCCCTCCCACTGCCATTTGCCCTGGGTAGGAGAAAGAAGTATGTTTTGTGAGAGGACCAGGAAGTATGCAAATCTGATGCAAAGACAAGGCCAGTTGGTTACATTAATGGGTTGTAAACTAAGCTTGAGGGAATCTTAAAAACTCTCCAGAAGAAAAAGACAAGAGAAATAACACTTATTGTGGATCTAGTGTGTGTCCAGATCTATGTATGAAAAGCTTCTACGTGTATTGTTATATACTCCTACCATCAAACCAGGTGTCCTCGTTCCCATTTTATGGATGAAGACTTGAGTGCATAGAAGTTAGTCCTATTCCATAAGCATATTGAAAGCCTAGTGTATGACACTTGGTATAAAAATCAAAGAAGTCATAATCCTTAACTTTGAGGTTCTTGATATTGAGTAGCGATAGCCAAAAAAATTCAACACTCAGTGCAGTGTGTTCTGTATTATCATTTAGAAATGTGCTAAGGCCTATGGGTTTGCAGGTGTAGATATGATTTAGGAAGTTAGGGAACACTTCATAGAGAGGGTAACAACGGAGCTGAGACCTTCGGGATAAATAAAAGCCAGCTATGTAAAGGTAGGGAGTGGATGGAAGAGGGAGAGCATTCTGGGAAGAGGGAAAGGCATATACATGAAGGCTGAGTGATATCAAATACCTACACACACTTTGCTGCGGCTTGAGAGAAGTCCGCTTGTGGGGAAATTATTGGAGTAAATGTCAGTGCCAGGGAACAAAAGGCTGTGTGTACATCAACATGAACTCACATGCGAGTATGATAAGTGATGCAACAGGTATACAAATGCAGAACAGGACCTTACCAACCAGTTCAGTCCATTACCCGGAAACCCATATCTCGGAACCAGCACTGATGGGCCTGTGCCGAAGTCAGCGGGTAAGCTGAAACCCCACCAAAACAACAAGAAGGGCCAAGGTGAATGGTCAGGGGTCAGAGAAGCAAGTTCAGGATCAGTGAACAGGTAGGAAAGAGGAGCATGTACTGGGCTTCAAAAATACATGCATGTTGGGCGCCTGGGTGGCTCAGTGGGTTAAAGCCTCTGCCTTCGGCTCAGGTCATGATCCCAGGGTCCTGGGATCGAGGCCCGCATCGGGCTCTCTGCTCGGCAGGGAGCCTGCTTCCTCCTCTCCCTGTCTCTCTGCCTGCCTCTCTGCCTACTTGTAATCTCTCTCTCTGTGTCAAATAAATAAATAAAATCTTAAAAAAAAATACATGCATGTTTTGTAAGTGTCCATCAGTGGGTGAGTGGGTAAGGAATATGTACCTGCGTATATGGAGTGGAGTGTTATTCAGCCAGAGAAAGAAGGAAATCTGCCTCTTGCAGGAATGTGGATGAACCTTGAGGGCATTATGCTAAGTGAAATAAGTCAGAGAAAGACGAATACCGTTTGACCTCACCTACATATGGAGTGTAAAAAAGCCAAATTAATAAAAATAGAGAGTAGAAGGGTAGTTCCCAGAGGTGGGGGGTGAGGGAAGAGGGATGAGAATTGGGGACATGCTGTTTAAGGGCACATCCCTACCCCTAGTTGCAGGTAAATAAATCCTGGAGACCTAAGGCACACATAATGATTATAGTCAACGATACTGTGTCATGAACTTCAAATTTGCTAAAAGGCTAGGTCTTAATTGTTCTCACCACAAAAAAAAAAAAAGATAATTATGTGACAATTATGTGGTAAACAATGTGATAATTATGTGATAGAGGTGTTAGCTTAATACTACATTGGTGGGGTTCCCGGGTGGCTCTGTGGGTTAAGCCTCTGCCTTCGGCTCAGGTCATGATCTCAGGGTCCTGGGATCGAGCCCCGCATCGGGCTCTCTGCTCAGCAGGGAGCCTGCTTCCTCTTCTCTCTCTGCCTGCTTCTCTGCCTTCTTGTGATCTCTCTCTCTCTCAGTCAAATAAATAAATAAATAAATCTTAAACAAACAAAACAAAAAAACCCACTACATTGACAAGCATATTGCAGTGCATAAATGCATTGACTCAACAGGCTGTATCCCTTAAATATACACAATATCTTGTGCCCATTATATCTCGATTACAAATAAGACCTATGCATGTGGGCAAAAATATTTGAATGAGTGTGGTGAGTCTTCCACCATTTCAACTGTCATCTTGTTCCTGTTCAGTGGCTTGTCCATCCAGAAGAAACTGCCCTAGTCCACCAAGCACGGGTATCAGACTTCACACTGCCTTAAAGATCTCCCCTCATCTCCCAGTGACACGGGGGCAGATGCAATTACAGGTATTGATGTGAGGTGTAGAATCCTACATTTCAAGAGAAGGGAGAGTTCTCTCCATACTGTTACAGTTGCCCACATGGAGTTATGGTGCAGAATCTGTTACTTGCACCATCAAATCCACCCACAGGCTGGGGGGCGTTTACTGGAATAAACAACAGGGACTGTGTTCCAACCGGTCTCTTTCTTCTCCTTTTATGTTCCTTGTTTTGTTCTTGAGTAATTTTTTTTTGAGAGAATCTCAGAAAATACTTAAAAAATATATACCATGCAAACAATGTGGAAGAAAATCTCAGGATGTATATCACGTAATAACTGTGTCTGTCTGTGTATAGATCAAGAAGTACACTGATTTCATGAGTACATTTTAGGATTATATATAGTTTTTGTTTAAGCCCAATAAGAAAATCAGTAAGGGCAGCTTTTGTTACTAATTCCCTATGAGAACCTTCTAAGACATAAATTGTAGTCCTAGATTTTGGAGGAATGAATTCTGATTTAGTTATAATTATCTGTACTGCCTCTCCCAACCCTGCAGTTTATTGGCTTTTGGAAGAAACATGTTTTTTCCCTCTAATACCCATGGTCTCCTGACCTTCTCTATGTCCTGTGTCTACCCTTTTAAGTTGGACATCTAAAAAAATTCACATTTCCTAAAGGGCTGTTATACCCTCCTGTGGTTTATTGAATTCTCCCTATTAATCTAATTTGAATACACAGTCCCAGAGGCCTTCAAATAATGATGCATTTTTTTTAAAGAGGGAAGGGATTAAAAAAAAGAGAAAGAAAGTGTATTTTATTTTTGTTCTTACTGTTTTCAAGTCGAAATTTTACCTGGGGAAAATTTTGCCTGAGGATCCAGTTTCTAACAAAAGAAACATTTCTTTAAAAAGGCAATATCCTACAAATGTGTTTGGGAGACTATCAAAAATTACACTTATACAATTTGGAGAGGAAATAAAGCTACTCATTAATCTGTCATTTAGAGATGTTTTGCACTAAATAAGTGTTGGAAGAGTGTTAAACATGAATCTAAGAATTTTCATGTAAGACCAAGTAACTCACTGGAATCTGTTTTAAAAAGCATGGTTGGTGATGTGGTGTGGCTCTGGTTCATGCAAAGGAGAGAGTCTTGAGGCAGGGGAGGAGGAGCCAATCATGCTGCTAACGGACACGAAGTGAAATGGGTCAGATCCCATTATATCTTGTAGCAGGAAAGTCACGTACAGCACATGCTGTCTTCAGGTTTGGGGCAGTGGTATAATGACTTGTGGGACTTGGTGTCCCTTTCTCAGAACGCAGATGGGCCATGTGTGAAGCTAGGGAGATGTCCTGTATTACTACAGCAACGGTGAGTGGGAAGGGAAAGTAGGAGCCGAAATAGATATGACTACGAGCAGATGATTCTCTCTCTAATAAATTTGCTCAGAATTTCCTCCAAACTATCTCTGAACACTGTTACCTGCAGCAAAAAGATACTGGTTCATCAAAAACAGATCCTAAAATGCATTGGGGACATTGATTTTAGTGGGATGAATGGAATTATAAAGTCGAGGGGCTGTGTTTTCTCATATAAATATTTGATCTGACATTACATATACTGAAGGATGGTACATACAATATCCCCAGCAACAGTTTTCAGACTTCCGTTCAAATGCCTGTGGTGACAAAGTGGCCACTAAGTGAGGCTGTTAGGAGGCACCTTGAAAGGTAAAGTTGGTATTTTTAATCATTCATCAAATGGCTTTCACCCACCTGTTTAACTTCTGTGTTGACTCTGGTTCTGACCCTGGAGCTACCGAGAGAAAATTTAAGTGCTTTTTCACATCGTAGTCTTTCTCTGTGTGAGGGCAACCATTGGGTCAGCCATTGTCTTTCTTTTCCTGAATAAACATTGTACATCTTCACCCATCTCTGAAAAACACACAAAAAGAGTGCAATGATTTCTTCTGGGGCCCATTTCCATTCTCTGACTCTGATGTAGATCCTATGGCTTAAGTGATGGTACCATTAGTGGGACTTTAATATCTTGAGAATGACATTGAAGGCAGTGTCAAGCCAGAGAACTGGCTTCGAATGGCTGGGAGTGAAAGCATCCAGAAATTGTTCATGGACCTTTCTGTTTCTTCAGGCTGTTCACAGATTCAACTAAATCTTTCTTTTCTGTTTGGAAAAATATTTTCAGTGGCATGGGGGTTATTGTGTGCCATCCCCTCCAGAGCAACAAGAATAAAATGATCCTACCACTGCCAGAGGGAGGGAAATCCCCTTGATCGCATTTGGCTTCTCAGAGTCCCCAAGACAGGATGTTCCTTTCTGGTGCCTATATAAATGCTAGCATATGCTGATTTGTAGTGGGTAATCAAGGAGCCAGAAAGATTGGCTGGAGAGAGCTGAATATTAATAGACTCTGCAGAGGGAAAAGCAAGTGTTCTGGAATAAGAGAGGGTAATTGAGCTTGTCAGGCAGCTGAGAGCTCTGCTGAGCTGGGATGGTCCTGCCAAGTGCAAATCCTTGGTCCCCGTGGAATCAATGAGGGGGTGGCGGGGAGAGTTTCCACCTGTTCCTTCCTGTGTGCAAAGATATAAAAAATTATTTTCTGCTGATAAAGTCTGGTAACCATGAAGAAGTAGCCAAAAAAAGTCTAATTTATTTTTTTCACATGAAAACCCCATGATGCAGGTCCCTTCTGAGGTACCATTAAGAGGAACAATACTGTGTGCTTTATAAGGTATAAATATTTGTGTGGATTTTCGATTTAACACATTTGCACCTTTGTCAGATAGTCATTCTCATTGAAGTCAAGGGTGGTTTGGGACAGTATTGCAATTCACAGTGTAGTTGGAAGCTACCTTAGCTCCTAGAACAAGGCAGAGGATAAATGCATTGGGAGAGAGAATGTGAATTAATTAATAGGTAACAGAGAAAAACTAAGCCTCAGATCTTTTGAGAAGAAAGCACATTGGGAAGTTTAAGGTTCTCGAGGAGGGACCCTCAGTAGAGAGTTCCACATCTTCTCTAGGGAAGAGTGAGACCATAGGAAGCCAAGGACAGCTCCTCTCTTTAGCTCAGACCCCATAATTGCTTCAGAATCTTGAATCCTACTTAGGAGGATTTCCAGAACTAAGCAATGAACCTGAGAAACTAGTATCAGGATTTAAGAAATATGTGAAGGCACTAGCCATGGGGAGACTGAGAGACAGGAGAACCCTTCAACACATCTGGGAATACACCACTGGCCTCTGGTTAAGAAAACTGATCATGGGGTGTTTGGGTGGCTCAGTTCTTTGAGTATCTGACTCTTGGTTTTGGCTCAGGTCATGCTCTCAGGGTTGTGAGATTCGCCTCCACGCTCAGCATGGAGTTTGCTTGAGATTCTCTTGCTCTGCCCTACCCACTCATGTTCTCTGTCCCCAGTCTCTGTCAAACAAATAAAGCTAAAAAAAAAAAAGAAAAAAGAAAATTGATTCAGAAGATAATTAAAGCACTATCAGTTATACTTTAAGGCATTAGATCTTTACTATTTAAA
Source organism: Ailurus styani (assembly GCA_002007465.1). Classification (NCBI taxonomy): domain Eukaryota; kingdom Metazoa; phylum Chordata; class Mammalia; order Carnivora; family Ailuridae; genus Ailurus; species Ailurus styani. The sequence continues at coordinate 1,947,541 of LNAC01000093.1, read as the reverse complement.
ATCTTAGTATCAGGAGAGATGAGTGGTTACAGATAACACCATCACTCTCTCCAGTCTGTTCCAGCCATTGACCCTAATTCTGTTCTTTGCAGTCACATAGCAAGGTTGATGTGTCTCACACGTGACAGTTCTCCCAAGGCTAAAAGAGTGCGGGGAACTACCTATTCAACACTGACTTGCTTATGCCACAGCATAGCTTACCTAGAAGCTTAAAGGCCCAGCTCAGACACCCAAACTCTTGGTGGTTCTGGAGCACAAGCCCCTGTGGTGAAGGTCCCTGGACAACGTATTTTCACCTGTGTCACCTGACCTTGCCACTTCTGATCTATCCGTTGGGCTACACTGGGGATAGTTTCTGGAAGTGATGAATCCCTACTCTCTATGCTAGAAGGGGACAACTTGTCTTCTCCAGTGGATAAAGGGTTTTGGGCACAAAAGCAGGCCCTTAAGTCATCTACTTGTTAGCTCAAAAACTGATTATATCAGTACAAAGCATATCTGCTCTTTCCGTGACTTAGCTTTGTATTTCATAGAAGAAGTAGAGTGGAGACATCTTGATATAATTTTCTCTCCTTTAGTTAATTCAGGAAACAATTCTGTAATTACTATTATTATTTTTACTGTATTATTTTTTAAAGAGCCCAGTGAAGGGTAATTCAACTACTTTGGCATCTTCTAGTGCAAAGAAGGGTAAACCTTCATGACATGATGATGGCTTAGAAAAGGTTGGTCCAAGACAATTTAAAGGACAAAGTCCAGGTACCATGTGGACAAAACATGGGAGGGGTCTTCTGCCTAGATACTGCCATCATCAAGAAGCACAATGTGAATTGTGACAGTGATCCAGGAGCTGATATCTTCAAGACATAAAGATGTGGCAAAACCTGGAATTTGGTAGATGACTTGAGTCCATGTCACCAGTTTATATCACCCACTCACTCTTTAGTGCAAACCTGGATAGTTTTAGGAAGGAAGGAAGGGAAGGAGGGAGGGAGGGAGGAAGGGAGGGAGGAAGAGAAGAAGGAAGGAAGGAAGGATTATTTGGGGGCAGCCACAGGAGTAAGAAGTTGTGGTAGAAAAATGACGCCTCTATCCTCCAAGGATGTCTATGCCCTAATGCAGGGAGCCTGTGAATATATTCCCTTACAAGGTGGGACTCACCTCACCACAGGACTCCTTACAATCAGAGAACCTTCCCTAGTTGTGGTTAATGGAAGGTTTGACTATGGAAGAGAAGTCAGAGAGAAGCTGGCTTTGAAGATGGAGAAGGACAGCCAAGAGACAAAGACTAAAGAAGTCTACAAATTGTGAATGGCCCTCAGCTCCCAGTAAGCAAGTGAATGGGGACACAATTCCATAACTTCAAGGAAGTCAATTCTGCCAACAAGTCAAACAAGCAGGAAATAGATTCCCTGCGAGAGCCTCTGTAAGGGAATGCAGTCTGCTGACACCTGATTCTAGCCCACCAGGACCCATGATGGACTTCTGACCTACAGTGATAAGAAACTAATACAGAATTAAACCTGCTCGGCTAACAAGTCCAGGGATGTAAGGAGAGGAAACAAAGAATCACAGCTTCAAAAAGCCGTAGAGAAGTGAATTTCATTATGCTCACATTTCTGCTTGTGAAGTTGGAGTTACTCTTGGGGCATCATAGTCAGCTCTGATCCTGACTTCCTAAAGAGGCACCTGTGTTCTGAGAACATGGTCAGCTACGTGGGGCTGACACCCTGCTGCCAAAGAATCAAAGAGTAAACTTGATGTTGAAAGGGTTGGGTATATGAATTCAGAATCTTCTTGCTCCAACACAGATTTTTTTGAGACTTCCCTGTCTCCATGAGTAAAAATAGAACATTCATTATTGGAAGCCAGAATCTGGGAGTCATTTAAAAAAAAAAACTTATTTCTGAAATTCTTTCAAATTCCTCTGCTGGATTTATATCCATGTTCATTGTCCAAGGCATGGTTATCGTTAATTTAGGTAGGATAATAGCCTCCCAGAAATACTGGTCTCTTACTGTGTTAGCACCCACCCCATCCCATTCTCCACAGAGCGCCTGCAGTCAGCATTCATCAGGGCCCTCTCTTCTCCTTGGTGTTTGGAAGGAAAAAAACAAGATACTCTGTCACTGTCTAGAACAGTCTTCTCCACCCTTTCTGTTCAATTGATTCGTATTAGCTTTTGTATCTGCATAATCGTGTTCTCTCAAGTGAGCATGCCATGGTTCTTGAATTCCTGGTTAATTACTCTTCATATATTTCTCGTAGTGCCATACAACTCCACCGATAGACCTAATTAGTGGTGAACTGTATTTAGTTGATGCTTTTATTAGTTTTATCCCCCCACCACGAGGCTTGAAGATACTGCTGAAGGTAGTATCATGTCTTTTTTCACTCTCTGTCATTCCACAAGGTGTCTGGGACAGGCCAGGTACTAAAAAATGTCAATGAATGAATGAACATCCATGAGAATATTTCCCCTCTGGGCTGGAAGCAACAAATCTATAGTTGTGAGATTTTCGTGAAAAAACCCATGGAAGGCTCTCAGCTTTGTCTGCTAAAACCTAATAGCCATTTTTAAGGAGGACATCTGGGGATCTGAATCATACTTTAGATTCCTGATGGAATGCATGGTGGGAAACGTCACCAAATATATGGGTGATGTAGCACATACCAGGTAGGTATGTGCAGACAACCTATGATCTCATCCTCATCACTTTGAAAGGGGAAAGGAAACATGTATTACAAACCTTGCTGGTAAACTGGAATCCATGAAAGAGATATTTGGGCAACATCCCATCCATAGTTCAGAACTTCAGGAACAGTGTTTTGGGACATACGTGATCAGTTTGTGTAGTCAAATGCTGAGGGTCTGGAGAGGAGGAAAGAGGGTTTCTCTAGTTCTCAGCAGAGCTATTTCTCATATTCTCTTCCCACCCTCTTCTTGCCTCTGCTCAGTATTGTCTGGAATGAATCTACATTAGGGCACTGTGTATGATAGGAAGGTATATCATGCCTGTAAATGTTATGTTTTCCTTCTTCCTTCATTCCTATGTTGGGCAAGATCAGATTCTTGAATCCTTCAAGTTAATTCTTATTTTGCAAAAAAGTTTTATTCATTTGAGAACATTAGAAGAGAAGTAAGAAAGAGGAATATAATGATATTTATTCCAGGGTTGTTTTGGGGGGAAAATAGTGGTGCCATTAAGGAACAATACTTTCCGTAATTATTTCAATTGTTTGGAAAAAGGAAAATCTGACGGCACTGCTTTGGGGGAAATAATCTGTAGGTGAATTTTGTAGATATTAATAGGTTAGGTCAATGATGCAGTGGGAAGCACGTAAATCATGTTTATCAAAAGTGAAAATGAGCTCCCAGGCACACCTGCCAACATGAGTGAGCACCAGCATAGGGCGCTTGGAGACGTGCACCCCTAGGAAGCAAGACAGTAATGTACGTGGCCTGTTCAAGAAGCACGTAGCCCGAGGTCTTTCCAATATGCAAAGGAAAGCAAGTGTGCGCGTCCACTTTCTTCTGTCTTCTTCGGAGTGCTGTCTTTCTTGCACTCCTGTGAAAGAGTCCTGTGAAAGTTCTCGGACTCATTTATCTTAGAAGGACTTCACGTAGCTGCTGTTAGAAGAGATTATAAAATGTAGGCTTAAGAGAAACATATCTGAAATGGATAAATGTGGCTAATGAGATGTCTTATAATTAAACTGTAGAGCTCGCTGCCACAAGTTATTAAGACTTAGAAATCTTCAAACAAGGATTAAACAAGGAGAGCATCGGCAATCCCATTAACTGAGATAACACTAGACGGAAGATCAATCATTCTACTTCAGGGCATCCTCTGAGGACCAGATAGGTTGGTGAAGATGTTTCTTCATGTTGTAGGATATCACTTAAGCATTATAATTTCACACTTGAAACCCTTCAATAATCTTAAGCAGGGGCAATTTTCCTATAATTACTCCCTTTTGATAGCTATTGCATATTTACCGTGAATTGACTAATGTTTCCCTTTTCAATACTAGATGCCCCCTGATTCTGTCCTTGGTTCCCACAGTATAATGGTTACAACATTCTGGTTCCTTTTAGATCCATGGCGATTTGAGGTTGAAATGGCACAAGTCGGATTACTGGTTGGGAAGGAATAAAAGATGCCAAGGTTTACGGTCTTTGTCCCTGGTGGATGATTTGCCGAATCCTACATATCCAAAATAATAATTAAACCTTGAAGTTTTTTTTTTTTAATGTTGCTTCTTTTCAAATTATCTTAATTCGATTTGTTTTCAGGATTGGCATTTAAGGGTTTTTGTTTTGTTTGGTTTTGGTTTTGGGTGTTTTTTTTTTTTATAAGAAATCTGGAGAAAATATCTCTACCTCATGTTTGGACTGACTTCAGGTCAGAGGACAGTGCTAAAAAGAACTCAGCATATTTACCCTTTTTGCTAAGATGTCCTAATTATATTTTTCATCAGATTAATCCTCATGCTATCCTAATAGGAAGTCAAGCCCCTCAAGATGGTATATTAATTTGTATACTTTGCATGTAATTAACACATAACTAGCTTGAATATTTTACAAATAAAAGTTCGGCAACATGTTTTGCAATCTGGGGCACAGATTTGGTAATAAAAGATCAACAATATTGAGAAAAATTTTATTAGATTACTGAGTAGGTAGTTTTTCTTTAAGTTCCTGACAGGAATAAGTGATTAAGCTCTGAAAAGCAAATTTTGGTAGGGCATCTGAAATTCAAGGATTATTATTTTCTCTCTTTCAGTGAGATTCTACTATAATTTAGGACCTGGGGCATAAAGGATGATGGTCATAGATATGATTAAAATATACACGTTAGGGGATGCCTGGGTGGCTCAGTCGGTTAAGCATCTGCCTTTGGCTCAGGTCATGATCCAAGGGTTCTGGGATCAAGTCCTGCATTGGGCTCCCTGCTCGGTGGGGAGTCTGCTTCTCCCTCTGCCTGCTGCTCCCCCTGGTTGTACTCTCTTGCTCGCTTGCACTGTCTCTGACAAATAAATGAGATTAAAAAAAAAAAATATATATATATATATATATATATATATGTTAGAATCAGAGAACATTTTCAGATCTAGAAATAATCTTGGTTTTAGATTGCTTTTTTTGTTTGTTTGTGCATGCAAGACTTCCTACACGTAGAGGATCCTTAGTATGTATTCCTTGAATAGATCCAGTAAATGCCAGTAGCACCAATAACTTCCCTAGTCATGTGGCAAGCCAATCGACCTGCATTTCAAGCATTTGTGGAGCTGATCTTTCCAGTTGAGGATGCACAGATAAGAATGCCGAGAGTAGTAATGAGTATTTCCTCCCCAACCCTCCACAGCACCATACCTCCAAGGTCACTGAAGTTATCAGTGGCACCTGGAGTTGGAATTCTGGCGTTGAGCTCCTGTTCCTGCTCTGTTCCCTTTAGACCACACTGGGCTGCCTGCAGTGACTGCAGTGAGAGTGAACAGTTAACAGTCAGCAGAAAGTAATCACCTGCCTGTAAAGATCACAGACAAAGGGAAAGTTTTCCAGGTCATTTCCGAATATACTTTTTTCCTCTGGTATCTTAAGTGCTCTTATCAGAGCAAAGAATATAACATTGGTAGCTTACACAACTGTTTTCCTCTATGAATAAGCACATGCATTGAAGTTATGTACCCATGGTGCTGCCTAATCCCAAATAAAGGGCTGTCAGCAGAAAGGGGATATTACTTACCAAAGAGCTAAAGCCCCATGCACTTTGTTGCAAAAAAAATAAGTGGGTACTTTTCAAGGATGGTTTGAAAATGACTGCAATCTCAAGGCAACTACAATTTGTGTGCGAGAAAGCCAGTCTTGTTTCGCTATTCAGTTTCCATGGCAAAGCCAACATTCAGGACATGAGAGAAGTGGAAAAATATTTCAGTGTGACTTTCTACATTTTAGTTTTTTTAATGTGTCAATTGTCCATTGTGATGAAATGATATAAATATATATGTAATGTATCTTTTCATTTAAGCTTATTCTTAGTACTTCAAAATCATTCTCATATTTATAATCTTAAGACAATAGTGCCTTTCATCTAGGAATCTTTCACTGGTTCAAGCATAGTAAATTTGTCATCGCAGACCTGAAAAATGGAAAATTATAAATGCATACTTTGTGTTTGGTAATAGGGGGCATGGAAATAGTTGAGAACCAGATAGTTCGCAAAAAAATAAATAAATAAAAATGTGACAATGTGGTAGTCTAAAACTAATCATGTATTTGGGTCTTAGGATCCTTTCTTCCTTCCTTCCTCCCTCCCTCCCTTCCTTATTTCCTTTTTCTTTCCTTCTTTCTTTGATATTACATAAATTCATCTTACTTCTACCCCTAGGGAATTATTGTGACTTTGATTTTGAATTGTTCCAAAAATTAACTAAGAATGGAAAATAAAATTTTCTATACCTTAAGAGGTATTTTAAGGTATCTTTCTTAGGTTTTCCCTTTCTGATTCTTCTTAGTCATTGTCATAAGAGACATCAATAAGTTGAAATATTGGAAATTCTAAGGTATTCCAGGGAAATTTGTGATCTATTTCAGTAGGCCATGTTATCTCTACTTTTTGGAGACAGGAAATATTCTAGAGTATAGAGTCCATTTAGTGAGCTCAGAACAACATTTTGCCATTAATTAAATAAGCTAATTAGAAGTTTGTGATGAGATATGAAATCATGTATATGTGAAGGATTGTATTGGCTCCAGACCAAGTTCTAAACTTAGCACAGGATGGTGAAAAGGGAAGAGGAGCTATCAAATTATGTTGACATGTGGCAAACCTGGAAATTAGGCCCATGTATTTGACAAGTGATACCTGCAGACATGGCAGTCTGCTTTGCTGCAACATAGGGAATATTTTGCCATGGATGAGTAGAACAAGTCAGTTGGCCACATCTTCTAATATCTGTGCTCTCCTCTAGCAGAAATCAGGGAAGAGAATTTAAAACTTCAAAGTTCAGCCTTTTAACAGGGTTTATATAATTACCAGAGTGTACACAGATGGATCAGTAGAGAGAATTCTGTTACCAGTTTTCCACCCAAAGCGCATCTGACTTGTCAAGAAACAATGATGCCAGGGGACGTAGTGAAACCACTTGCCAATTACTCGAATGCAGTGTGTGAGACTAGTAAATAAAACATCCATTTAAAAATTTAGGTGACATTTCTTCATAGTTGTTCTTAGCTAAAGTGAAATGTGCATCACCTTTCAAGTGAATAGTTTTGCTTTATTTTACTGTTACTATCTTGGATTTATCCAGGAGCTCTCCCAAGCTAAGAGAAGGTTGTGGAGCTAGTAACTAGCATGTGTTGTAGGATGTCACTGAAGTCAAAGTCCATTAGATAGAAACAATGAATTCCATTTGTGTTTGGGCAGATTAACAATAATATAGCTAAGTACTGAAAGTATTGTAACATTCTCTCTTGAACTCTATGAAAGCCGGACTAGCATGGATATAATGTAAATTATCAATTACAACTTATGAAAGTGGTTTTGGTGAAACTATAGGTTGCTTATAAAGCTGTTTTGGAAGACTCAGGTGGGAGATTTCTTGAATGAATGCGTATACTTCTAAGAATGGAATGAGCTAGTCAGGGAAATTTACTGGCTAGAGTTTTGGTATAATTCACATCTGCAACTTGAGCCCAGATAAATTTCTGTAATTCAGTAATATGTTCTTATGTAGAAATTAAGAAGTTGGGTATCATATCTTTAAAGGGAAAATAATAACATGGTATTTAGTCGAAAGAAAACCATGTATATCAACATATTTTTATGGCAGTAAGATGTGTGGGGAATAGTTCATCTCTTGAGTAAGAGTTTCTATATTTTAACAAGTAGGGCATCTTCTTATAGTTAGAACAGCGTTTTTCAGTGAAAGGATCAAGTAGACCTTGTAATAGTCCCTACAGTGGGACATGAGAATCCTTATTTTTATGACTAAGTATATACATCTTTCTTCTTCTCTGTTCTTTTTTCCTTCAAAAAATATTGAATTCTGAGCACATGTAAAGTATTTTGACTTTGGGATTACAGGAGTGAATCAGATTCGATACCTGTGCTCATAGACGTTACAGTTTAGGAGGCATTTGGGGTCATGCCTCTTTCTTCAATACAACTATCTTGGCTTCAAGGTCCAAAGAAGTCAGAAAAGAGAAGTCGTATGATGACTTTAAAAGTCAAGATTCAGACTCTTTGCACCCATGATAACAAATAGATCCTCTAGATTCCCTGCTCCAAGAAGTGGAAAATAAATATGATAGATTCAAGTTGAATAACACAAGAATCTCAGTTTCCGATGCCATTCACCGTATTTTAACTATTTCCTGCAATGGGTCTTCCTTTTTAGTGCTTGTTCCTGCAAGTGAAGTGCATCTACTTTCTAGTTCACGGCCAAGCAACCCTTGACAGACAGTTGTGTTGAATGCAGCTAAGGTAAGCAAACTTAATGTTTTTGTACTCTTGGTTTTGTTTTTTGTTCTTTGTTTTTTTAATTTTTTTTTATTTTTACTTGTGTATTGTTCTGTAAAATCAACTCTGTGCTAACTGGTGTCTGGCCTGGTACCAAATCATGGTCTGTCTGCCCCAGAAACTGTGGCGATTCAAAGACTGGCGGGCATGGCCTCAGGCTGGTCATAACCCCTGAATGTTTTTTGGATGATCAAGAGAGTATGTCTTCCCCCCTTTTTTTGAGGTTTTTAGACCAAAGTTAAAATAAAGAAAACGGACACAAGGAGGGAAACCAAGAATAAACGCAAGAGTAATTAAGGGGGAAATCTATGTGTTCTTCCATTTCTTTTACTTCAGTGCCCCTCTCCTGGGATTTTAATAAGATTTTAATAAGCTTCTTCCTATTCTAGATAACCCAAACACTCAAATAGAAATGCACATTTCTGGCCAATCTAGCTAAAGTGTTCCATTTCAGTATCAACATATTTCAACACAAAGCACACTCTGGTCGCAAATTCTTTGGCAGGTACCAGAATTTTATTATGCTGCTAAAGTAAAAATAAATTAACTTTTGCTCAACACTTGTTGTTACAGGAAAAATAAAAGCTAGAAGTTTGTTCCCAGTTTCAGATCAACAAGTTAGTAAACAGAAGTACTCTCAAAAATGTCATTATTGAGTGAAAACCAGAAATGCCTGTTTGATTCTGTTTCTCTGGTCTCCTTTACTCCATGATTAAGGTCGGTGCAGTGTGGCAAAGGTCAGGTGGGGTCAGCTGTTGATAAGAGGCAACATTTTTGTTCTACGTGCTAGTAACTTTCATCATTCAGGAAGAAGCCTTGATAAAAAACCAAAACAACTAAAAGCGAAACAAAACAAAACCCCTCCATTTTGCTTTATGAGTAATGTAAGTTTTGACATGAGAACCCAAGTACGTTAAAGAATAATAGGGATACTCTCTGGCGGTAGGCAGAGACAAATTCTTTCTGTGTTTTTCTGTAGTTTTGAGAGTTGACTGTAGAAGAAGCAATAACTGCCTGTCAAACTATGACTTGGAAGTAAACTTGTCGAGGGTAAGTGGCGCTGCTGTGGGGAGCTTGGGCACCCAAAGAGTCAGGTGGGCTCCACAGCAGTGTTCAAGAGGCAGGCGGGTTGATCAAAGGTGGCAGGTGGTAACTTGGAGCCTTTGAACATAGAAACCCTAGAGATTTATGAGAGGAGGGAGAGAGAAGGCTGAAGAAAATAAAAGCTTTCAGCTGCAATTCTCTGAAAACGACATTTTTTATGGCTGATCCAAACTTTCTTTCCCTCTCTCTCTCTCTTTCTCTCTCATAAAGTTACTTATTTAATTCTGTCTAGTGGTTCTTTGTATTATGAGAAAGAGTCATAGAGAGAGCAGGAAAAAATCTATTAAAATACCCCTACTCGTTACCCAATTATACTGCCTCCCAGCTGTTGGGTTTTGTGGTGCTTAGTTTCGTTTGAGGAATATTCTTTAAGATGTGTGATCCTTTTACAATTTAAATGTGCTGTGCTTATTGGTAAAGAATTGGTTAATTGGAATTGAAGGTGCCAGTGAGAAGCTGAAACGGTAGAGTTGGGAGCAATGTCTAAGGAGCGAGGGGAGTGGAGCCAAGCAGGTGCCAGTAGATCAGGACAAGGGACAGTGGATGAGAAGACTGAGGTGCTGAAGACGGTAAAGAACTATGTTATGTTGTGAGTGTGAGTATGTGTGCATGCGTGTGTGCGGAATTGCCATGCAGTGATATCTGCAGTGGAGGCTCAAGGATTCGGATGATAATGAAAACCAAGATTAAGGGGGTTGATGAGAAAATCTGAAAGAGAGCTGGGAAGTCTAACTGTGTGGGCTTCATAGACCTGACAGGTGTTGAAGATAAGACAGAGAAGGGAGTGTGCAGCATCATGCTGGTATGGGATCCCCGTCTCTGTACGTGCTTCTGGGAGGACTGAGGGGAGCCATGTGCCAAGGGCATCCAGGAGTGTGGGCAAGGTCACTGACGTAGTAGATGGTGACTTAAAAAATCAATTGGAGGGACGCATGGGTGGCTCAGTCAGTTAAGCAGCTGCCTTCGGCTCAGGTCATGATCCCAGGGTCTTGGGATTGAGTCTTGCATCGGACTCCCTGCTCGGCGGGGACTCTCCTTCTCCCTCCCCTCTGCCAACAGCTCCCCCTGCTTGTGCTCTCTCTCTCTATCAGATAAATAAATAAAATCTTAAAAAATATCGATTGGTGATCTCCAGTCATGAAAGACCCTGTGTGCATTTCCTCCTGGCCTCTAATTACGGGGTCTCACAAGCCAAATTGTCACCAGCAGTGACAGTTGTAAGGGTTCCAGTGCTGTTAGGGTTTTCCAGACCCCACTTAATATGTTAGGAAAAAGAATAACATACGTTAGGAGGAAATCCGTCTATGATAGGAAAACGAAGGTCAAAATGGAAAGCCATAAAAATGAGTCAGAATCAGAAAGGGAAGGCCTATGAAGTGATAAGAACAGGGAGAGAATATGCCCCTTTAAGGAAGATGGGTATTCTTATTAGTAGTGGTGGGCACAGGGTGGGTTTTGACTGTCGCGTGCATGGTTCCAGGGAGACCTCAGTACACAGATCAAAGGGCCGGGTGTGAGCTCTGTCCTTTGGGGGGTTCTAATTCTACCGGTTTCTGACTCATGGCAGTGAAATGTACTCATACCCATGCTGAGGTCTTAGTGCCTTAAAAGAGAATGAATTATCTAAACCATTGCCACTGGTGTGGAGACCATTCTTGTCTGCTGTGACTTCCTCTATTTTAAGTGGGAGCTACATACCTATCAAACACATAAATGAATGTAGTGTGATGTAATGAATTCAGAGGCAAGGCCTTACTGAGGTTTGTGTTGCTTGATATGTGTTTACTGATCACAGTGCATTTTTGCGACTTTAAGGTGTGTGGGCTTGAATTTGAGTGGGGTTCTGTTTCCATGAGCCACTCTCTTGGCCATGTGTGTCTTAATATGATAATCATCTTTTGGGTGAACATTATAAGCTTCTGTATTAAAAAGTGGTCTGCTTCAGGGTTTTTTTTGTAATGTAAAAGGGTAGAAAAAGCTCATATTCAGTTTTGAAGTGCAACTGTTCCGTTCACAACTGCTGTAATTTTGTGAAGGTGACATTTCATCCTTCCGTGAGGGAGTTGGGGAATGTTTCCTGTCGGGCGTCAGCACTTTGGTGCGTATGTGCTCTCACCTGTGTTGGAAATGGCACAACTGTTGTGAGGGGCCAGATGCACAGTTTGGAAAGGTGTACATTAGCCAAGAACCCACCTCTGCTACCATCTTCAGCTTCTGGCTCTGTAGCCAAAAAGCAACCACTGAGAATAAGAATCACAGTTCTCTTCAGTGTGGAGCAGAGAGTATCAGCCAGCACCTGCATGTGGGTGCAAAGGGGTCGTCACGGTTGGTGTAGGAGGCTTCCCTGTGGTGGGCTCGGGGTTCTTCGCGTGCAGCCAAACCAGAGAAGAGCCCAGCTGATTCCATTCCTGACCCCTTTCTTATTTCTCTGGGAAGAGTGTCATTCCTGTGGGTCTTTGGGCGTTGAGTGTCAGCAACTCGTATCTGTTGGTAGAAGGGGAGATGATGTCTGGCTCGAAGTCTCTGATTCGCTTGCTGCTCCAGGGGTCTGTAATGCAGCCACAGTGTTGTTTCTAGCCCTGCCTCTGGAAATTTTCTGATGCGGAGAATAACCGGGAGTACCTGCTACGGACATCCCCAGGCTTCATCCGGGACCCTCCACCTGAGAACCCCCAGTAGGAGCCCGTGGAGGTACATACGCAGCGAGCTCTCAGCTCAGCGTACTCAGAGAAGCTTGAGAACAATGGTTTTGTGATGATTGCGCATGGATATCTCGAGTCCGATTCTGGAAGAACATGCTCACATTTGCCCCGATGAGCGAACTCTTGTATCCCTCAGGTTTAAGAAGCCCCTATGCTTTTTATACTAAATATACACACCTGCCTTTTACTTTTTATACTGGAAGGGTAGGGCTATCAGTGATAATTAACATCCAAAGGAAATACGGAAAACAAGCAAAAAGAAAATAGCGCCACTCTTTAAGCAAAATTTCTGGGGCCCACAGACTTTCCGAGGCTCCATAACACCACAAAACTGTGCTGTATCATTGCTCTCAGTCTCCTCTTTTAAGAGACCGAGAAGAGCTATGAGCCATCAAGACCGCACTGAGAAGATGCAGGAGGGGCACAGAGAGGCTGAGTTTGGGAGTGAAGCAGAGGTGCCATGCAGGGACCCGGGCTCAGAGGCCCAGTTGCTACTGACCATGCGTGTCACCTGTGGGAGTCCCTCACCCACAAAGCCAAGGGGGCCATAAGAAGACCAGCAGTTGCCAGGGGTACAGGGAAGGATGACTATGCGCAGCACAGAAGACCTGGGGGGCAGTGAGACTACTCTGTAAGACACTGTAATGACAGACACATGCCAGTATACGTTTGCCTGAGTCCGTAGAATGGGGGACACCAAGGGTGATCTTGAAGAGAAAGTATGGACTCTGGGGGATGATGATGTACCCGTGTAGGGTCACCGATGATGACCAGAGTACCCTCTCAGGAAGCCAGTTGATATGGGGGAGGCTGTGCCCATGGTGTGCACAGGGGGAATATGGGAAATCTCTGTATTTATTGTCAAGTGCTCTGTGAATCTAAAACTGCTTTAAAAAGTAACGGTTACTAATTGGAGGGGGGGAAAAACAGAAGGAAAGGGATGCTTCTGTCTGAAGCTTCGCTATTTCAGGTAGATCAGCTGAACTATCACACGGGGTGGCAGGCATTATGGATCTTTCCTGGCCATCCTGAAAGAGAAAAATGGGCACTTTATAGACTTAACAGTCTTTTCAGATTAGTTTACTCTTACCAAAATATACCAGTATTAAGGAACCAACAGATCCGTTTCCTGCAGGATTGTTCTGTGGAATTGTAGTGAAAATCTCTTTTCAATCAAGCCCCGCTGTCTGTCAGGAGGAAAAAATCAATTGTGGGTCACACACGAGGAAAAACCACCTGAATTTAACAAGTGTATTTACTCTGAGAAATACTTGAGTTCCTTATCCTGACAGTTAAGGCTAAAAGCTAGAGAAAGATAGGAAGAGTCGTTAGAGAAAAGAGAGCAAGAGAGTAAAGGGATAACAAAGCCTGGCATTTGGGAGAGAAATGCATTAAAAGAGAAGGATGCGGGGTTGAGTAGGGAGAATAACAGACTCAAGAAAGCAGGTATCTCTTCAGAGCCCCCGGATCACTCGGGCTACGGGTATGAGATTAGTTATCATGTGTTGCCCTTTCCCCCTCGAGACTCGGATAAGCTCTGTTGCAGTTTGGAATCACTTTTTCTGCAAGATGGGATAGATTCCCTACTTCCAGTTCCCACTCACACGTGTGCTTTGAAAGAAAGGTTTATTTTCCCCACGAAACTCTTAAGCCTTTGTAAACGTTGAGGTAATGAGCTTTAGACACTGACTATGGAAACCCAGCATTATCCATGTATCTACCATCTAAGAGCACATTTTATCTGACTCACAATATTATTTGCTTCTTGCTTTCTTTAGCTTTTAATCTATTGTTCTGAATTCATCTTGAAACGAAATGCAATTTAAAAAAAATCTGTGCCATCGGAAAAAATAGAGTCAGGAGAGCAATGATAGCTCTTGTTGAAATTATCATTAAAAGGAAGTATTTAGGGCGCCTGGGTGGCTCAGTGGGTTAAAGCCTCTGCCTTCGGCTCGGGTCATGATCTCAGGGTCCTGGGATCGAGCCCCGCATTGGGCTTCCTGCTCAGCAGGGAGTCTGCTTCCTCCTCTCTGTCTGCCTGCCTCTCTGCCTACTTGTGATCTGATCTTTCTCTCTGTCAAATAAATAAATAAAATCTTTAAAAAAATAAAAGGAAGTATTTACACCACTGTCCACTTTTTGCTCATAAGAGGGGGCTTGTGCCAAGGTTATGGGGAGGGACAGGGCAGCCTTTAGCTCATGGGTGCTCCTGAATAAACCCAGGTGTGTGCCATTGGGTCAAGGTTGGGCAAAACGTTGACTTTCCACATGTGTCAGAGAACTTGGTCTTAATATAAAGTGGGGTCCAGTCAAAGTTGTTTGGTAAGAAGTGCAGTTACGGTGGCTCCCTGATATGTGGTAAAGGCTGTGGACGGATGCTGGGGCCAAAGACGCCATGACATCTCCTGCAGATGACGGTAGTGGGGACGTTAGCTGTGGGCACAGTCAAGAAAGGGATATACCAGGCACGTTTTACAGGAAAAGTGTAAGGTGGTAAATGGCTAACTCCCTGGGGCCGGTGGAGGAAAAAGGACTTGTGGAATCGGTCAGTTTCCCGAGGCGATCTAGCATGAGTTTGGAGCTCAGGCTGTCTTAGCCTATATGCTGAGGAAGCATTGGGCAAGCTGGTCGATCTTAGTGTGTGTCTCTGTGCGTTTGCGTTTCTCTGTTTTAGCAGCACTTGTACATTAAAAGGAAAAATGAAAACGTCAAACGATTTTACGTTAGATGTCTATATTATTTTGATTATGTCATTTTGTTTATATTATTTCAGAGAAGCACGGGCTAGGGGTGGCGGGGAGGCTGTTAGGTGACCTGAGGACTAGTGTCATTCTCAAGGGCAGAGTGTTGTTTGTGTGGACTTGTTTTGTTTTTATCTATCTGTCTATCTATTATTTATTTCTGAGTCTCCATTCCTGAACACAGTATCTGGTGCATAATGTGTACCCCATCTGTAACGCTGGCTAAATTTCAGCGGGGGAGATTTAGGGGAGCCTGCTGTTGGAAGGCAAGGTTATAAAGAAAGAGGAGGAGGGGCATTGATCATATGGGAATGAATCCAAAGTCGAAGTAGGGGATTTCTGTTGTTTCTCCCCAGAATTGTAAATGATTATTTACTGCCAATATCATCTTGCACTTCTAAGTATAGAACAGCTAGAATTAGCGTTCTTAGGAAACTAGGATGAGAGAGGGGCTCACGGAGGTCACTTTCAGTCTGTCCTTTTGCTGCAAGAGCACTTAGCCCGTGTGTGGGCTGCTGTTTGCTGGGGCTGAGCGCCTTTTCTAGGCTCACCCTCCTGAGCATCCCTGACCCACTCTCCGCATGCGTCATTCGGAGAAAGTCTCTTCATCGAATGAAGCTTCAGAATTTACATGAGAAATGACATTGCTATTACCTGTTCTTCCAGTGTTACAGACTTGCTGTGAATTATAATTTGGGTATTTTGAAAGTACTTTGCAAATTGTAAACCACTCTAAAAATTTCAGTGTAAAATCAGATCAGGTCAGGTTGGAACTGTCAAAGGAAAATTCAGATAAAAAATGTATTTGCCTGGGTTACTCAGGCAGGGATGGTCTTGCTGGCTCGGTCAGAGGCTTGAGGTCAGCCGCTAACAAGAGCAAAGGGATCCTTTCTCGGGCAAGGCCAGTGGAAAGAAGTGCTGTTCCTGAGTTCCACGTAAGGAGAGCCCTCAGTGAAGAAAGTAACTCCAGTTCTTCCCAGAAAGTAGAGCCTAGTCACAGTCTCATTATTTTCTGGTCAGAGACCTAATGAACAGAAGTCTCAGGGAGCCTGAGGGATTCCTGCCCTCGGAAGCCCGGGTTTATGAGTGTCCAGTTGGCCCAGTTGCTGCTTTAAACTTTTCAGCTACATATTGGCGTTGTGTCACTCCGGTGCCCTCCGTAAGAGGCTGTGCTGTGGCTGGACAGGTAAACCCTGGCTTCTGTCCACAGTCGCGGGTTGTGCCCAAGCCCTTTGTGCCAGAATTGATTTAGACATTGTACCAGTTCAGAGTAATGATTTCTTGACCTTTCATAGCTGCTGAACTTATTAGAAACATGTCCTCCGTCCCAGGGCTGACATGAGGACGGGACAGGGGATTTAGCTCCACATCACAGCTGGAGAGGGTGAGCTGTGACAGACAGCTGACTTGGGGCTCATGAAGAGAGCATCAGATTCCGTTGGCAGCTCTGGTTCTGAATCCTGGCTCTGGTGATCAGTAACTGTGCACCTCCAGAAATATTTTTAAGAAGATTTTATTTATTTATTTGAGAGAGAGGGTGAACACACGAGCACAGGAGGGGCGCAGGAAGAGGGAGAGGCAGAGAATCCCAAGCAGACTCTGCACTTAGCACGCCCCTGCTCTCCTGACCTGAGCCGCAACCACAAATCAGACACCCGACTGACTGAGCCACCCAGGCTCCCCCTTCAGAAATTTATTTAACCTCTTCTCGTTCAGTTACTTCATCTAATAGGCCTATGTATTAAGATTAAATAAGCTAATGTCTGTAAGGTACTTAGCATAATACCTTGCACGTGTCTGGCACAAATATTAACGTAATATAATACAATGATCTTTATTACTTATGTCGATACTGGCCTACAAAAGAGTAGAAAAGGAGGCGGAGCATAGCAATTTGTATCTTGGCGCAGTTTTAGTGCAGTTCCATATTACACAGAAATAAGGATGGCTCACCAGTGTCGTATTGACCGAGGCCAGAAGCCTCTCAACTGACAGGGACCACAGGGCAAGGCTCAAGGCATTCATGTTCTCATTAATGATGGTGAATGCCAGGGATAATGCAACGAGGGATAGCAGAGTCTTTTAAACCCCAAATGGGAGTTTACTCTCTCTCTGGAAGAGTTTGTCACTATGTTCAGGACTTTGGACAAAAGTAATCAGCTGTTCTGGCCAAAACTATTGTCATTGACCAGGTTGATGGAATCTGAATCAAGAGACAGAATTCTAGATGTTCAGTGTCCTATCGTGCAAACAGAATGACTGGAAAGGAAGGTCGATGCCTGGACCTGCTTCATCCTATGACTTGGGCACCACGGTGCCTATAGCCGGCTTATGTGCCAACTTCAGCCTGTGTGACTTCATTTGCTGATACCCAAGCTACAACTCTACAACTTGTTCATTCTAACTTACTTCTCTGTGTATGAAGGAGTAACTGCAGCATTGTTTTAAGTTAGAATGACTAGCAAGACATACGAGAGTTGAATAGTTGAGGGTGTCACCTTAAGATTTGATGATAGTAAAGACATTTTAAAAAATTGCATTGTGCAATTTACTTATGATGTGCAGCGAGCATGTGGCAGGACAGACTGAATTTGGGACCTGCTCTCTGGGCATGTAGGCTGAGCACTGCCCAGGTCTATGCATCACTGAGTCACCATATACAGTGGTTCTTTAGGTTTTGAATTTGTTTGGGGAAAACTTCCCTCAATTCAAAGCATGGTTAGATTTACAAATATGTTGGGGTTAATTCTAAAAAGGAATTGTAATTATCCTTACTGCCCCCCTATTTGTCCATATTACAATGGCACACAGTCACCTTAGGGAACAGACGCAGTCATGTCGCTGAGCGTCACTGTCAGTCTCTAAAGGAAGTCGTTTGGACTGATTACATGATACTATCCTGGGATCCTTTCACAATTTACTTCTACGTAAGGGAAAGTCTGTAATACCCAGTATATATTTTATAGCTTTTGTAAAGTTAGCTTTTGCGGGCTAAAACATGTGCAAACTTGTTTCAGTCCCAAACCCAAATTTTTACTTTTTAAAAAATGAATAATTAATGATAAATATTCATTTAAAATTATTTTTATTGTGTTTACTTCTTTCTTTCTTTTCAGCCAAGGCCCAAGACTAGGTCTTCCCTTTCCTGACCTGGGTATTCTTGTCCTTGTGTGTCTTCATTCCCACAGTATATATAAGCTTGTGTGTGATATTCCAGAATGTTTCCTCTCTAGTTCCTTCAGAATGTCTCAGGATCTAGTAGATGCTCAGCACATATGAGTTGAACAATTGAAATTTATTTGGCTTATGATTCAAGGGAATTTTTGTGACAAGAATAGAGTAAAAAGGGGCGCCTGGGCAGCCCAGTGGGTTAGCGTCCCGCTCTTGATTTTGGCCCAGGTCATGATTTCAGGGTTTTGGCCCAGGTCATGATCGTCGGGCTCTGTGCTGGGTTGGAGCCTGCTTGAGATTCTTGCTCACTCACCCTCTGCCCCTCCCTTGCCCCTAAAAAAGAAAAGAAAAAAGAAATCATGAAAAGACCACAGAGTCTTTACTCGTAAGATTTAGAAGTAACTGCTTCTATTTATTAAGAGCTTACAATGTATTTTCTAAAATACAGCATTTAATTTAATCCTTATAATAATCCTCTGCAGTTGGTCTTCAGTCTTTTTTGTAAGACTTTGTTTAGAGCAGGTTGGGGTTCATAGCAAGATTAAGAGGGAGGTGCAGAGGTTTCCCATGAGCCCCCTGCACCCACACACGCACAGCCTCCTCCCCATCCACACTCCCCCCAGACGGGTGCATTTGTTACAAGTGATGAGCCCACAGGGACACACCGTTACCACCCTCGGTGCCCAGCTGACATCAGCGTTCTGTCATGGTGTCGTACGTCCTGTGGGTTTAGATAAATATATAATGACACGTATCCATCATTGTAGTATCATACAGGAGTTTCACTGCCTAAAAAATCCTCTGTGCTCCATCTATTCATTTATCCCTCCCCAGAAGCCCTGGAAACTACTGTGTGTTGTTTTTTTTTTTTCTCTCCATATTTTTATTTTCCCCAGAATGTTGTGTAGTTGGAATCATACAGCACGTAGCCTTTTCAGACTGCTATGCACGTGGTGTTACACATTTAAGGTTTCTCCATGTCTTCTCACAGCTTGACAGCTTATGCCTTTCTGGTGCTGATAATAACCCAACGTCTGGATGGATCCAGTTGATCCATTCATCTACAGAAGAACGTTTTCGTTGCTTCTAAGTTTTGGCCATTATGAATAAAGCTGCTATAAAAATCCATGTGCAGGGTTTTGTGTAGACATGTTTTCAGCTACTTTGGGTAAATATCAAGGAGTTCATTTGCTGGGTCATATGGTAAGAGGATGTTTAGTTTTATAAGAAATCACCAAACTATTCCTCAGTTGGTGACACTATTTTGCCTACCCAACAGCAGAGAGTGAGTCCTTGTTACTCCACATTCTCTCCAGCATTTGATGTTTCCAGTGTCCCAGATTTGGGCATTCACCTAAGTGTGTAGTGGTTCAACATCATCTTTTATCTTTTTGTATTTCTGAGATAAGAAAATGGTATCCATAGTGGTAAAGTAACATCTGAGTTCACAGTCTCAGATTTGACAGAGTTGGGATCTAAATACGGTTCTGTTTGATGTCCCAGCCTGCAACCACGTGTAAGTACTATGTCCTACCCCTTTCTCTGCACAGAGTTTTCCTCAAACTTAAATAGAGGGCTATCATGTTTTCCTTGTGCATAGGTTTATATTGAAGATAAAGTGAGACAAGCTAAGAGTACTTTGAAGATTGCAAAGTTCTAGGAATATAGGCAGGAACATGTTACAGAACTTAGAAAAGATGAAAACATTGTAAGTGCATTTCTAATGCTGTTTGCATGGCTTTTAAGTAAATTGGTTTCACTTGACCTCAGTTTCCTGACCTGTATAGTAAAGGGTGGCTACATTTTAACAATTACTGTGTGACTTACAATTGTGTGCTAAGTATCAGCAACATAAAAAATTCCAGTGTCAATGTGGTACCACCACCCCACACCAGTCAGAATGGCTAAAATTAACAAGTCAGGAAACGACAGGTGTTGGCAAGGATGCAGAGAAAGGGGAACCCTCCTACACTGTTGGTGGGAATGCAAGCTGGTGCAGCCACTCTGGAAAACAGTGTGAAGGTTACTCAGAAAGTTGAAAATAGAGCTACCCTATGACCCAGCAATCGCACTACTGGGTATTTACCCTAAAGATACAAATGTAGTGATTCGAAAGGGGCACGTGCACCCGAATGTTTATAGCAGCAATGTCCACAATAGCCAAACTATGGAAAGAGCCCAGATATCCATCAACAGATGAATGGATAAAGAAGATGTGGTATGTGGTACACACACACACACACACAATGGAATACTACTCAGCCACCAAATCAATGAAATCTTGCATTTGCAATTACATGGATAGAACTAGAGGGTGTTATGCTAAATGAAATAAGTCAGTCAAAGAAAGACTTATATGATCTCACTGATACATGGAATTTAAGGAACAAAACAGGGGATCATAGTGGAAGAGAGGAAAAAACAAAACAAGATGAAACTAGAGAGGGAGATAAACCATAAGAGACTCTTAATCATGGGAAACAAACTAAAGGTTGCTGGAGGGGAGGGAGGGGGTGGGGGTAACGGGGTGATGGGCGTCAAGGAGGGCATGTGATGTGATGAGCGTTATATAACACGATGGGTGTTATCGAAGACTGACGAATCACTGACTTCTACCTCTGAAACCAATAATATATGTTAATTAATTGAATTTTAAAAAATGGGAAAGAAAAAGCTATGAGACTGGCTAATGCTATGTGAAAATGCCTTCATTGTCTGATGAGAAACATGTACATTTTAATAAATATTTAGGCTCCTTTTTTAAAAAAAAGGCCATGTCTGGGCTTTGTAAACCTTCAGGAGGGTAAGAGATATTGGGTCATCATCAGTACTTGTGCCAAGAGGCAAGAGGTGAGAGGTCAAATGCAAGGGCCCCGGAGGAAGGGCCGGATGTTGGGATGCTGAGTAGATACTAAGTTCTGGTCTACTTTGAGGAAAACCTCATGTGATAAGAAGACTTATCACCAGAAAATCCACCAGATGACCATGTCAGTGAGGAACGCAAGCGGCCTTGGTTGACATTGCAGATAAGGGTGTGACCACCCGAATCAAAGGGATGTTCAGTCAGGGATGCGGGGGGAGGAGGAGATACCCCGGGTTTCTTCCTTTTTATGTCTTTTTGTTTCTTTTAATGTCTTAGAGTGAAATTACATATCCCATTTTAATAATTAATAATTAATAAATCGAATTGTAGCGACTGTTCATCGAAGAGTTAGGTATGAGCTGTTCTGCTGGTGAAATACTGACAATGATACTTTTTTTCCTCCTCCGAACATGCATGGAGGTTCTGAGCTCACGTCAGCTTGCAGGTCTAGATTGAATCACTGGAATTTAATGCGACGAAACGGACTCTGTTTTAAACTGATGGATACATGATGACAACATTCTATGGATGGGCGTTTTTTATAGATCTATTAGAGGAATGAGAATATTAGCCTATATTGCAACATTCTCATCTTTATCATCCATAAAGCTAAATTCTACAATCCATTCTCATAGTCAGTTTTGAGTACGGAATTCTTTTTTGCTATGAAACTTTATTATGTGCATTAGAGAAATGTTTTCTCCATTCCCTTTTCAGAGAGCTCACTTTTATAAAAAGCGATTTTGCTGCAGCAGAATGTTGGGACAATAGCTCCAAATCTTGTATCACTGATTCCAGAAACACCATTATTATTAACATCTTAGTCCGTTGGTTCTAGACAGAAAAGCTCAGTAGGAGCGGACAAACACACTCACCTATTTTGAGAATACAGACAGAAATA
The DNA here is from genome assembly GCA_002007465.1 of Ailurus styani. Taxonomy (NCBI): domain Eukaryota; kingdom Metazoa; phylum Chordata; class Mammalia; order Carnivora; family Ailuridae; genus Ailurus; species Ailurus styani. Next base: position 1,925,534 of record LNAC01000093.1, on the reverse strand, counting down.
TTTGGCCTGGGGAATTGCAAAAACAAAGCAACAGGGGTGAGGCGACTCAGTGCTTGCTTCTGAGCACAAGGACCCTTCTGATGGCTTTGATTGCACCACAACAGATGCTTCGTATGGTAGGTTAATTTGCAAAAACATGAAATAAAATAGACCTACCCATTAAAACCTTCTCATTTAAGTACCGTTTTGAACTGGACATCAGAGAATGCTATATAGTGGCTGTGGGGATCAGGGAATGATGTGTTTTGTTCTGCAGAGCTGTTTTATTGATGCGTAATTTGATGCTTCACATTCTGATCGGTGTCTGGCCATCCGTTAAGATCCCTTCCCTGAAGGGTACAATTGCCCATTCAAATGTTTATTAATAAGAGAGTGAGACTTATTTAGCCCACAAACACTGTCAGCTCCATTTATTGCAGTGCATTATTTAAGAGCTATTTGCAGCATATTAGAGATAATAATTGTCAGTATTACCAGGTGCAATATTGCAATGAAGAATCCACTAATATAATGTAGTGAGCTCCCTGAGAGAGACGTGGTACTTTTTGGGAACCAGAGACCCTTGCTCTTAGCTGCCAAGTAGTGTTTTTGGTGGATTACTGTCACAGAATGCTCACAGAAGTACTCTTTGGTGGACAGTAAAGAATGCAAATGGCAAGTCATTCATTGAGTAATGATTGCTTTGGACAGACCCTGAAGTGTAATGTATCGTAAACACTAAACTATCAGCCTTATTTATGACGCCCTGTTTCGGTGCTCACCAACTATTGAGGTGATTTTCAGCTGGTCGCGTAGATATATTTCTTAATTGTGTGTTACTGTTGTGGGTGATTGAACATTATCTCTCCTAGATCCAAGGTAGGAAGGTTGAAAATGCTACCATATTCATTGAAGAGAGAATGCCTAGTTGATGTTGGTGGGAGCAGGTCCAGAGGACTGGGCTCTGAAGACAGCTGGACCAGCCCAGAGACACTGGCCTTCTTCCAAGCAGAATCCACTGTGCTGGATGGAGGCATTTCTCCCTCGGATTCTCAGAGCTCTCCTCCCAGTCAGCCTCTGTTAATGTGATCGTAGACCCCCAGTCCTGTCTCAGTCTGTCCAAATGGGAAGCCTCCTGCTACATCCACAGCTGACGTTGGCCTTCCTTCCCCATCTCTTTATTGTGCAAGTCAGCGTCCCCCAGATCTTACTGGAATCTGACCTCAGCCCACCCGTGACCTTCCCTTTGCACTTTGCTTCTCTCAGCTGCTGACCATGGGTCTCCTCTGTCATGGAGCCTAGACACACAAGCTGCATGTAAACACATCAAACCACGACACATAACTGTTAGTCATTAAAGGTAGGCCAGTCTTTGTTTTCCCAGTCAGGAGTGTTGGGCAGTGGTTACCAGGCCATGGGAACAGTCTACACCGAGAAGAAAAATAAGCTTATTTGGCAGGTCCATTAAAACTTCATAGATGTTACATAAGAAGACTTCCAGGAGACTTCCCTGATTAAAAAAAAAAAAAAAGGCTCATTATTTGTAAGCCAGGAAGAGGGATGATATTTTGTGTTGTGTTGTGTTTTTTCCAACTTTTCTTAGCAGTTTTATCTCTTACGATCTTGGAGATCCTCACAGAGTCCTTGGCTTTACTGTTTCTTTTCTAAGTACCCATCCTTACTCGGCAGGCCCGTACGTGGGCCATTGACTGGGGTACTAATGATTTGTCCATAGGCTCCCTTAATCCTGAGGACTGTCCAATAGAAGAGAACAAAGAAAGAAATGCCTCCCTCATGCAGATGGCCGAGTGCACGAAGCAATTGAATGCTTTCTTGTAACCAGCAGTGATTACTTTTTTCCTTTTTGATCATGAAACTCACCGAGTGCCCCATTGTGATGACAAACACCAAATAAAGCTGCTTCCACATGGTGAAAGTGGCTGCAGGGGACCATCCTTATTTTAGAGATGTTGCACAGAGCTAGGTTTTCACCAGCACTCAATCACAGTGCTGTTTTTCTTATACTTTGAGATAAGGCACACCTGTTGGAATAAAGCTATGTATGTGCTAATCCTCTTTGTTGGCTTCAAGAAACACTTTTGTTTCTCCTCTTAAAATGAAAATCAGCTCGGAGACAGAGGTAAGGGAGAAACAAGACTTATTGAAAGAGGAAAACATTTAACAATAGAACGAGAAAAATCCTTTATATGTCTTAGGAGGTGCTTTCTTTAAAGAGAGGAAAATCTGTTTTTCTGTTTCTGAAAGTGAAACTGTATGGGGTCTTCGCTGGGCATTGTAGAATCTGTAATGAGGAATCGAAATCTCACCCTTTGTAAGGAATTTTCTTTTTTTTTTGTGCGGACCACCAAGATGGAGTTTCCAAACCACCGTGCCCCCCTCCTGCCGAGGCTGGAATTGAAATTTCTCCTCACGGTGATGGAGCGGCAGGTGAAGCATCAGCCTCTCCCTGTACACGTGGCGAGGACAACAGGCCACCGACTCGGGCAGACGTGGTATAGATTTCCGTTCAGCAAATTAAAATCCGCCTCCCTTGATGGGGACGAAGGCAGGATGCAGTCACATTTTGCTGTGCCTTGCCCAGGGCATCCCGGCATCCGCCCCTTCCAAGGAAATTCTTCTTTAAACTTTTTCAGATTTGAGAGATTCTTTTGATGGTATGTCTGTGTTTCACATTTTCTAGGAAGAAAGATTTTCCCTGAAAGAGAAAAATCAGTTTGAGAGAGTGGTGAAGTACCAATAAAAGAGTATATTCCCCACCCCCGCCTGGGGGAAAAAATGTGTATACATTATTGGATTGGTACTTGGTGTGAGATGGTAAACAGGGGGTTATTCATCTTAATGACAGAAAAATGGCCAGTGGGTGATTTGATTGACCCCCATTTATCATTCATTTTTTTCCCTACTTTTATAGGACATCTGCATGGTCGTGGGCCCAAATCTGTGGTAGATACAGAAATAAATGAGACTCTAGGATCGTTAATTTTATGCATCAGCTTGACTGGCCCATGGCCATGCAGATAGCGGGTTACAGGTCATATCTGGGCGTGGGTGTGTGGGTGTTTCTTGAAGAGGTTAGCATCTGACTTAGTTTTCAAAGGTGGGCTCAGTAAACGTGATGGCCCTCTCCAGTGTATGTGGACACCATCCAATCCACTGAGGGACTGAACAGAACACAAATGCAGAGGAGGGTGAATTTGTAATTTGTCTCTGAGGCCCTAAAATGATGCTGTTGGCTTTCTGGGTTCCCAGCTTGTAGATGGCAAGTCACGGGACTCCTCAGCCTCCATGATCGGTCCTGTTTCTCTGGAGGCCTTGGCTAATACAGACCTGCTCCAGTGTTTCTCCAAATGGGGTCAGTGACTGCTAGTGGTATAGAAAACATCATCTGATATTTGAATGCAGTGTGCACTTTTTTCTTTCTTCTTCTTTTTTTTTTTTTTAGAAAGAACCTATTTTACTAGATTGTAGAAATTGGAAACTACCATCAAAATCTCTATTGGAATTAGAAGATGTAGAACATCAGAGTTCAAGTAGAAAAAAATACGGATGCTAATAATAATAGGTCATGTTTATTGTATGAATTCTGGGTATACATAAAACAAACATTCAATGTTTTAGAAAGTTAAGAAAGGACCGCACAATTCCAATAGGGATTTAATCACTGAGGAAGAGATTCCTCTTACTGGAAAATTGGACCCGCATCATGGGCCAGCACAGAGACATCCGGTGTACAGGCCCTTGGGTTCGGCAGTGCAGGCTGGGTCTGAGGTGGTTATTCAGACAGGAACTTGGAGTGAGTCTCCTTCCCAAGGGTGGTTTCAGTTCAGCCTTCCTCTGGGACCTTAAATGGTGATGTGGAATACGGATTGTCAAATAGTTTTAGGATCCAGAAAACTCAGTGCTTGGTTAAAGGCATGATAGAAGAGAAAGAAAAGATGAAAAAAAAATGCTAAGACAAGGGCCCCTGGCTCCGGGGGCCATGCGGCCAGTAGGTCCAGGGCAAGCAGGGGGATTGCACAGTTGTTGTGATGGTTCAGACGGGCCAGGGACCATGTCGGAGTTTAATAACGGAGATTATCAGGTTGTGTGAGTGTGAGACAAAGAACCTCAAAGAATGTTACGTTGGGTTGGGGGAAGGAGACCAGAGAGTTGGGTAAAAGTGCCAGGGTGGATAAAATAGCATTTTCTAAGCTTTTTAATAAATAAGCTCAAGAGATTATTTCAGACCTAGGGGCTTCAAGATTAGGAGATACAGCAAAAAGAGGAAACACAAGAAGGAGCCATGAATTTGTAAGACGATCACAACGTTGCTAAGCTCCTAGAGAAATGAGCAGCCCTGTGATGTTGGCAGTTACCCAGAGAATCAAGAGCACTGTGCTTTCTTCCTGACCCAGTATATATGTCCCGCCTTCCGGTGCAAACCTTCCCGATGTTTCTGGGTGGAAAGAGACAGTGAAGGGTGACTAAACCAAAATAAAGATAGAAGTGATAAAAATGTGGAAAAAAAATAAAATACCTGAGTGCAAAGTTTAAAGTCTAAACCTATTTTGAAGCTGTAGAAACCCTTAGCCAAAGAGCTGAAGCCCTAGATGGCAGTTTACAAAATCCAAGCGGCCAGAGCACAGTTAGTGTGAGTGATTCTAAACTGCTCAGTTCTACCCCATCTCAGGAGTGTTTCTGACCGTGATCATTCATGGTCCCGTGGAATTACTTCCTTATATAGCTGTACTTTGCTCCTGTTTGCAGATTTTTCACATGTTTGTCGTCAACATATTGATAATGAAAATGCCTTTGTTTTAATAATGTATTATGACACAAGGCAGAGTGAAATGAATCCAGCAGGTGAAATGGAGCGGATTTTAGGGGAACGTTAGAGGAAGTGGCTTCCTTAGTAGGAGAGGATCAAGGAAGACAGGATGATGGTATGGGGGATAAATGGGCTCCATCGGGCTGTCAGGAGGAGTGGGAAGGCATTTCAGAGTAAGAATGGTGGCTAAGCAGTAGCACAGAAGGGCCTGCACGGAGCTCGTCAGGGGAGTGGCCTATGGTGCAGTGAGACTGGGCAGTGGAAGCTCGGAAGTCCGATTGGACTTAGGTTGAATATTTAGTGCAGAAGTTGGAGCTTTTTCCTATAGAAAAGGAGAGACTTTAAAAACTGTTTCTGTAGAATTATCAAATAATACATATATACTCCTTGTGTTAAAAAATACATCCTGTGTATCTCCTCCACCTGCCCGGCACACAGCCCTGCCTCCAACATGGGCCTGTCCCATGGCATGGGGCCTGTCTCCGAGAGCCTGTCCCCTCTCACAGGCTCTTTATGCAACTAGAAACATACATTACTTTCCCCCTCCTTTTACACAAAAGGTAGCACCATACCCATTCCTTTTGCTGCTTTGCTCTTTTCCCTTAAAATATGCATCCTGGAGACTTTTCGTGCTTTTGTAAGAGCTGAATGCTATGCAAGTATGTATTATGCTGTGTAATGTATTTATTAGTCTCCTACTGACATTTGGATGGTTTTAAACTTTCACTGTTACAATGTAAAATTATCAGTTTGCATGTAGCAAGGATACCGCCGGAATAAATTGCAAGACCCAGGATTGTTGAGTTCAAAAGATATTGAATTTCTAATTTTGATCGTTATCAACACTTGTCATTTATGGACTTGTGTTACTTTATATTCTACGCGGTGCTTCTCTTGCGATAGCATTACCGACAGTGTGTGCTACCCATCTTTTATTTATTTTTATTTTTATTTTTTCCAAATTTTAGATTTTGACAGTCTGATCAGTGAAATAAAATAATCTTGGGATAGTTTAATAACCACTTTTGTTTTTAAGAGTGAATTTGAGGGCGCCTGGGTGGCTCAGTGGGTTAAAGCCTCTGCTTTCGGCCCAGGTCATGATCTCAGGGTCCTGGGATCGAGGCCCGCGTCGGGCTCTCTGCTTGGCGGGGAGCCTGCTTCCCCCTCTCTCTCTCTCTCTGCCTGCCTCTCTGCCTCCTTGTGATCTCTCTCCCGCTGTGAAATAAATAAATAAAATCTTAAAAAAAAAAAAAAGAGTGAATTTGAGCATCTTTTTTTGGATGTTGAGAGTTTTTTGTGGGTGCTTATTGTCAGTAAACTCACTATGCGCGATTTTGGCCTCATTTTACTGAGTCCGTGTTCTTATAAGTTCAAAGGTGTTAATTACACGTTTGTGATAGAAACCCTTAAAAATCACATGAATGGCAAATAGTATTTTTCCTAATAGATTGTTTGCTGTTTGACTTTGCTTGTGGCATCTTGTTTGTCTTGTCCTCATACCCTTGACTTCATGGTTGGAAGGGTCTGTACTTTTCCAGTATTCTACACTCAGTCTTCCATTCTGAAGTTTTCAGGCTTTTGTTTAATATTGACTCTTAAACTTTGATCCTCCCTTTAGTTAATCTGATGTCAAGTGTGGGATAACACAGGTCATCTTCTGATACAGCTAGTCAGTTGTCTAAACATAGACTATTTCTTAATAATCCACATTTTCTCAAGGAGGTGGGAAGGCACCTTTCATCCGGCACCCAGAAGAGATGGCAGGTCCCTCTCCGTGAAATAATAAATCTAATGCCAGGTGGACACACAAAACCAGATTTTAAAATTAGCTGGGTCTTGATACCCTGAAGAAGAAGAGGTGGAAGGTAAAAGTCCAAGGAAACACTCAAAAAGGAAAGACGAAAAGGAAAATGAAAATAAAGTAAGTGGAGGGAAATACATTGTCACATACAAAAAAAAAATGTATTTTCAAGCTTCCGGGATAAAGCCACAGGGCGCAAGCCCACAGGAGGGGACACAGATGGATGGAGCACAATAGGGTTTCCGGCCCCCTGAGTGTTTATATGGACACCGCTTCACCTGGTTTGGCTTTTGTGTTTTTGATACGTCTTCTGTTTTCATTCTAATCAATATGGTTTCCTGTGAGTTTCCATTTCATTTTTTTCCCTCCCTGCATTTCTCTTTTCTCTGTTGGCCACTGTGGATCCTGCAGGATTTGGATTCCCCCTTAGGATCTCACCAGTTTTGTCTTAAATTCTGATAAGTTTTTCTTCTCTCCTCAGGTCTTCAAGCTCAGATTTTTTTCTCTCCTGTGGCTTCATCATCTCTTCACAGAGCTATTGTGTTTTTGCTTTGTGATGGTGATTGCTACATTTAAGATTATTTTTTGAAAGGCAGAGACATTTTTCTCCTAATTTTTGATGGCAGTATGACATCATCTTCCTAAGAATGTTTATCCATCTGTTGACAGAATTGTCACCTTTTCTTGTACTTTGAAAAATTTTAATGAATTAATCTACTTTTCTGTTTTAGTCTTCTCCAGGGCAGCTGGTTGCAGGAGTCCCTAGAGGGTAGGAGCAGGCGGCTTACCTGCCTGCCCAGCCCAGTGGCCTCTCCTTCCTCTAGAGGGAAGAGAAGGACCAATTCCTTCCATTTCCTCTGTGCCAGTTCCCTGATAGCCTCTCCTTTTTTCCTTCTCTGAACCAAGGCGAATGCCTGAGAAGCACTCTGGCAGGGCCACCTCACCCCGGTCCCACAGTAGTTGTCGTGGTAAAGATTGCAGCCCCCCGAGGGCCCTGTCGGTCCTGATGCCACCCCTGGAAATTGCATTTTTCCTCCAGCCAAGAGGAGCTGCATCCTTCCTTCACCCCCATGGCTTCTGACAGACCTCGCCTATGCCTGTCTAGCAGTAGAGCTGAAAACTGAGCTTATGTTTTCTCCCCATTGTCCTGATGGCATCTGTGTAAGGCACAGGTGGAATGTAGCAGTGAAACAGGTGCTTATGGGAGCAGGTTGGCGGTTAGTACTGCACATGACAAGTTCCCTTCTACACCATGTTCCAGGTGTGCCATCCTCCCAGCACCCTGTGAGCTGAGCCCAGCCCCCGCTGCACTTCACCCAGAATGAAGCAGGCACAGGGGAGGTTAGGCAGCTTAACCACTGATTTGCACTTAGCTGGTCAATGGAACAGCAGGCGTATGAACCAAGATGGTCTGGCTCAAGTCTCTGTGCCTTTAGCAGCCATGTTGTATGTGGTCATGCTTATGCTAGAAGTCTGATTTGAACTTTTTACTTATTTATTTTAAAGATTTTCTTTATTTATTTGTCAGAGAGAGAGAGAGAGAGAGAGAGAGAGAGAGCACAAACGGGGAACATCAGGCAGAGGCAGAAGCAGGCTCCCTGCTGAGCAAGGAGTCGGAGGCGGGACTTGATTCCAGGACCCTGGAATCATGACCTGAGTGGAAGGCAGATGCTTAATTGACTGAGCCACCCGGGCACCCCACGTTTGAACATTTTAGAGCTTAGAAGTTATATGTGTTTATGAAAAAATGTTCATTATCACTAGCCATCAGGGAAACTCAAATCAAAACCACACTGAGATACCACCTTACACCAGTTAGAATGGCCAAAATCAACAGGACAGGAAACAACAAGTGTTGGAGAGGATGTGGAGAAAGGGGAACCCTCTTTCACTGTTGGTGGGAATGCAAGTTGGTGCAGCCACTTTGGAAAACAGTATGGAGATTACTCAAAAAGTTAAAAATAGAGCTACCCTATGACCCTGCAATTGCACTACTAGGTATTTACCCCAAAGATACAGGTGTAGTGAAAAGAAGGGCCATATGTACCCCAATGTTCATAGCAGCAATGTCCACAGTTGCCAAACTGTGGAAAGAGTCAAGATGCTCTTAAACAGATGAATGGATAAAGAAGATGTGGTCCATATACACAATGGAATATTACTCAGCCGTCAGAAAGGATGAATACCCAACTTTTGTATCAACATGGACGGGTCTGGAGGAGATTATGCTGAGTGAAATAAGTCAAGCAGAGAAAGTCAATTATCATATGGTTTCACTTACTTGTGGAACATAAGGAATAACATGGGGGACTCTAGGAGAAGGAAAGATAAAGTGTATTGGGGTAAATCGGAAGGGGAGATGAACCATGAGAGACTGTGGACTCTGAGAAACAAACTGAGGGTTACAGAGGGGAGGAGGAGGGGGGATAGGTGAACCTGGTGGTGGGTATTAAGAAGGGCACGTATTGCATGGAGGACTGGGTGTGGTGCATAAACAATGAATCTTGGATCACTGAAAAAATAAAATTAAAAAAAAAAAGAAGTTACATGTATTTAAAACCGTAAGTGGCAGCAGTCTGAGGGAGAAGGACAGAGGGTCCCTCAGGTAGAAAGGGCCAGGTGGGGCCAGGTAGGGAGAGAGAGTTGAGGGCTATGTGAACAGGCTCACAAATTCCAAAAATGTGGAAGTGTTTGTGGGGGGAATCTTATTTATGACACTCTCCTGTGGTCAACAGAAAGTAAACAGGCCCCAAAAAGAAGTAATCCATTAAAGATGTTACCACTAGTCCTTAATCAATGGTACTGCCAGTAGAGAAGTCAAAATAGATTTAAGTTCCCTGGTTAGCCTTCAATAAAAGACCAACCCTAAAAGCCCTCGGTGGTAACCCTGTCTGGACGCCTCTTTCTCCTGAGAGCTTTTTCTGAGTCCTTGCTTAATAAAACTCTATTGCTTTACTCACTCTCCTTTGTCCACAAGATTCATTCTTCAACTCCATGAGACAAGAACCTAGCTCTCCTGCTTCAGCAATTTTCTCAAAGTTTTGTGCGTGCAGGAACCACTTGGGAGTCCTGCTAAGATGCAGATCTGATTCAGTGGAGCCTGGGAGTCTGCATTTGTAACAGGCTCTCCAGGGTCTGCTAATGTACTCTGAGTAGCTAGGATGTAGGACACTGGTCAGGCAGCTCAGGGCACAGATAAAGGGAGTCTGAAGTAGCACTTCAGTCTCAGGTATGAAAAGAACCAGACTTAAGTGAGAGAATGTAGCTGCAGGATCATGAAAACTTGTTGCCAGGTTGAATATGGGTGGTGAGAAATGAGTGGGGAAAGATGACTCCCTTTTCTAACCAGGGAGATGCTTTCAATCTCTGAAAAATAAATGTAGGAGGCAGGTAGCTAGGCGGCTTTGGAGATGTTAGGTCTGAGTTTTGGATTTTTGAGTTAAAAGACACCCATTTGGGAATGATAGCATCTCTGAATCATGGCTATGGGTAACTGACCAGATAGCATAGAGAACTTCTGGAACTTTGATACACACCTGCATTTAAAATATGGTAATGTAGACTGGTCAGCAGGTGGGCCAATGCAAGGCAACTATGGAGGAAGTCCTCTGGTGACTGCCCTCTGTCCTCTTGTTTCTGGGACAGAGATGACAGTGGTGTGATTGGGGTCCCCCAGTCCTTAGAGACAGGAGAAGGAACGGAGGTCCTCCCTGGTTCAGAGTGCTTGAGACAAGCCTATAAGTATGGAAGAGGGAAAAGTTTCTTTCTTGTCTGATTTCGGTCAGGAAATCCAACCAGAAACAGACTGTAAAAGCTCATCTCTTAAAACGTTCCTGGGTCTCTTGGAATATTTCCTTTGATCACGGATTCACACTTCTAAGAACCAGCCCTTCTCTTGCTGATCAACCTCCCTATTTGTTTGGTTTCCATAAATTAAAATCCTATTAAAATTCAGTCTGCCTCCCTTTACATACAGTGCTTTGGTTCGTTCTGGTCTCTAAGATGCATGATGGAAGCAATGAAGACAATGGTATGAGCAAGGAATTGAAAATAGTATGTCTCATTTCAGTACAGTGCTAAAAACTGGAAGGTCAATTTTGATTAAACCTTGCGTTGATCTGAGAATCCGTTTATCCATAACAAGCTCCCATAACATGCCTTCTGAAGTGGACATATGGAAAGTCTAACAAGATCAGTGTAAATCAGGGATTGACGTTTCAGGAGGTAATACCACAGAGCATTCCCCACTTTTCCCATGTGAATTCTTACCTTTCATCAAGGTTCCGTTGCCCAAACCGTATTTCTTCTGGAAATGCATGTGCCTCTCGGTTACTTAGGCCTGGGAGACATGATTCATGCCCCCAGGGAAGGTGGGCTCTATCGGAGCAGGGGAATGAGAGGCGTTTTTGAAGTATTCGACATCTTCAAGAGAGGAAATTGCAAAGCATCCCATATGGGTCGCTAAAGCAGGCAGTGTTGTTAACTAGAAGGTGATGAAGAGGCACAAGGCACCTACAAGTTGGGATTCGAAAGGGCTCAGAGGGGAAGATGGGAAATCTCAGACTTTCCTTTGCCAAATTTGCTCGTAGACAGTCCTTTCTGGTATCTACTTTGAACACAAATATTATAAGATCCTTGTGTCAGCTCTGTATTTGCACTGAAGTCTAAATATGATAGAAGTTTTTAATGTTGATACTTTTGTTACCACTACAGGTGCATATAGTCAATGTATGCCCTCCAACCATCCCACCTTCTTTGGGCTGGAGAATGGAATCACATGCTGTCTGGCAAATCATTTAATTCTCCTGCCCTTGCTTTTTCTGCTTTTCCTCTCATTCTTTAATCATAGTCTCCTGTTTATTTTCTTCCTCTTGTCTAAGAACAGTACATAAATAAGGTTTTAAGAGTACATCAAGAGTACAATAAATCTACTGTACAAATACAAAATACACATAAGCATTTCAGCATTTATGAAAAATATAGCTGAATTGCAAGTATTCTTAGGGTTAAGTACATTTCCTTTTTTGTTGTTAGACTTACCAGATTGCTTCTATTAATATGCTATTCTCATACATTATGTAACAGCTGAGAGGAAAGAGTAAAGTCTGAGAGCCCTGCATTTTAGAAACTTGATCACTTTCATAAAGGGCGTAAAGCCTTGTGTGCCAAGCCCCCGCCTGCCATGTTGAATCGGACCTGTAATGGAATAGTAGTGCAAATTGCCTAAACTCCTCCTGAAACTCCTGTCAAAACATTTCATGGAAGTTAATTGAATTTTCCAATTTTTCTTGAGAGAAGAACAAGGCATTGCGACTTTAAAAATAGATCTGTAAACAGAAGTAATAAAGAGTTTGGGATACAGAACTTTCATGAAACAAGAAAGGGAAAAATACATTAAGGAGGAAATCATAATGAATCATAGAATGTTCTAGCTTAAGCAGTCCCCAGAGATCTTTGTTCCAAACCCTCATTTAGGACGGGGGAACTGAAGTCCGCCACAGATGTTATGTGAGGTCACAGAGTATCATAACGATTTCGATGCCCACTCGGTGAGCATAACTCTCTAGGAGGCACTTGTGAGTGTTTCATTCTTGTTTCTTTCTTCTTTCTTCTTCTTCTTTTTTTTTTTTTTAGTCCACTAGGGCACTCTTGGGTGCTTTAGAAACAGTAATTTCCCTATAGTAATCTTGAGCACTGAGGCTATCAGACTGTGTAAATATTAAGCTGGGCCTTAGGAATTACTCAGAATGGCCGGGGATCTGGGATACTCAGACTTGTAACTCCAGAAATTCAATTTTGACCATTTACCAGGAAATGATCAGGCTCTGGGGAATGGACAGATGCACAACTGACTTATGAGCCATAAATATAAATATGGTCATGTACTGAAAGTGGAAATTAGTGAGAGAATGAACTTTGTAAAACGTGTAATGCTGTGCATGGGAATTAGCATTGGTAACCATGAAAATAAGATAATTGTTATCATTCCACATGGTTAGGTCCACGCAGAAATCTCAGTTATGTCTGAAGCATTTTCAGTATATTTCAGGTTATAGCCTGACAAGATAACCCACATCATCTTCAGGGACACTAAGGTTTAAATAACCTGTTTCTAGAAATTACCCCCTTGGGAATAGTGGGGAAATTTAGCTAGTCCTTGCTAGATCCAAAATGATGCAGGGGAAAGCATTCTGATTAAGACTCCTGAGATACCGTTCAAGTCTCAGTGGTGCTATCGTGTGGTTATACAATGCAGGAAAAGTCCAGAGATTGCTCTGAGCTTTAACCTTCTCGTTTCCAAAATATGGAAGTTGATATTGGTCTATTCCAAAGTTGTCTCCAGTGTTCACACTCCCAAACGTCAAAGAACTTCCTTTTCTGGACACCATAAGCCCTTCTTTTACTGCCTTCCTGTTTTTTACTGACACTCGTTATGGTATTACCATTCATTTGTCATATTTTTACGATGTACAATGATTTTTTTTGATGTAATGTTCAGTAATTCATTAGTTGTGTATAATTCATTAGTTGCATATAACACCCAGTGCTCACCACCACACCTGCTCTCCTTAATAATTATCACCCAGTTACCCCATCTCCCCACCCCCCTCCCTTCTGTAGCCCTCAGTTTGGTTCTCAGAGTCCAGAGACTCTCATGGTTTGTCTCCCTCTCTGATTTCTTCCCACTCAGTTTTCCCTCTCTTTCCCTGTGGTCCTCAGCACTATGCCTTATATTCCACATATGAGTGAGACCATATATAATAATTGTCTTTCTCTGCTTGACTTATTTCACTCACCATAATCCCCTCCAGTTCCGTCCATGTCAGTCAGTGCAAATGGTGGGTATTCATCCTTTCTGATGGCTGAGTAATATTCAATTGTATATATGAACCACATCTTCTTTATCCATTCATCTGTTGAAGGACATCTCATTGCCTTCCACAGTTTGGCTCTTGTGGACTTTGTGATGTACAGTGAAGTTAGCTGGGTTGCACAAAATTTTCAAGAAGGAGGAACCTGAGGCACACAAGAAATGCTGGAACTGAATTTGGGAGGATCAAGTCTAGAGCAGTGCAGGTAAAGAACATGGCAGGAGTGAGGATGGAAAGTGTGATGGGAGATGATGAGTGGACTCATGTACTGCTGCATCCAGAGTGCAGGATACTGATCAGGTCTGTTTGCTCCACACATGGGATATTTCCAGGATGGTGTGCACACAGAACCTATACTTTGGAACAGTCCCCACAGGAAGAAAAAAGTGGGTGGAGAGATCTATCTGTGCCTCTCACGTTGGTTGAGTTTCATCACTCTGGGGCGCTAACTCTCCTGCACCTCTGGACTGTGTCATGTAGTGCCATGCTGGCATACTGCCCATGATAGAAGGGAGGGGTATCTGTGTGCGGACGGGACTGTGTGTCAGAGTTCAGGAAACCCAACAAGGACTTTGACAGTGGTGATAGTGATTGGGAGGGCTTTGCAGAAAGAATCCAAAGCCAGCTTATCTGAGGAGTCACACAAAGTGTGTGTCCTATATGGTTCTCCCTTGTATGTACCGTATGTACCATTCTGATGTGTTTGTGCTCTCTCACCAGCTCGTGCATTGTGATGTGCATTTTCCTTCTTCTGTTTCTGTGGAAATGCAAGCACTTTCATTCTCCCTACAAGCACAGTCAGAGGACTCTCCCCACCCTGAAGCTCAAGGCTATGTTGTTTTCTGTAAATCCTAGGCTAAAAGATTAGTGACCCAAACAACAGTCTGCATTGCTTTGGTTGGGATGAGGCCATAATTGATATTCACTGTCTTTCTCCTTGACTACTCACTTTAGGGTTCTCTTATCCTCACTTTGATCCATCTTGGTTTATTATCTGGTGGGGTGATCCAGACCTTAAACCTGAGGGTCTGGATCCTTAGTTTATCTCCCCTTTTTGGGTTGTAGCTGTTCTATTTCCTCCACAAATGGTCATTTCCAGGCCATGGAGATGCAAAGAGGTTCCCCCATGTGGGGTCCAACTGTCCTGCCTGCCTCCACTGTTCTCTGGCAAGCCTACCTTTTCCTGGTAATTAGGATGGGGACTCAGCTAGTGCAACAACCCCATTTTTGTCCATACATCCTTTGTCCCAAGAAGCTAAAAGGGCCGTGAGATGGTTATAGCTCCTATCTAGTGGAACTCAGATGTCTTGGGTCATTACTGCCTTGCCTTCTCCTCGGATCAGTGCACTAACCAGCATAGTGCTAGATTTTGGCCAACAGGAAGCCCAGATGTTGAAAATGGGTCATTGGGTGTAGTAGTGAGAGGGATAACTTTCATTTACACACATTGGTGACAGGACCCTATTGTGAGCCGTGTGGATCCACTGTGGAACAGATTTGGGCCCAAACTCCCTTTTGTTACCTGGCTTCTCTGAGCTCCCAGTTTACCCTGGGGTTGATGGTGGTGGTTTTGGTTCTCAATATTTATGGGAAGCTCAGACCTGACTTGTGCCTGTCATTGAGAGGTCCAGATAGTCCATTTTGCCCATTGCATGTGTACCCTGGAGGGTGGCCACAGGCCCCTTTAAAGAAGAGTCTGAAGAATGACACAGTCTTCTTGTGGATTGTCACAGCCCTTCCTCAGACAGTGTCTTCCCATGGCAGTGTTTCTGTGCATTAACAATCTAGTCCTTATGATTATGCACATAACCTGTTAATCAGCTGTTCATTTGTCTGACTCCTAAGGAAATCATAACCTGATTCATTGTTACAAAGAGACACCCAGATTTCCACTCTGGTTCTGCTGCCTGAGGGGATGATACCCACTTTACCTCTGAAGCTGTAGGTCTGACCCCAGCCTTTGCCTTTCTTTAACCCTAATATCCCCAGTGATAGCCTGGTGGTCCCACGACCACCGCACTGTCAACCCAGCCATGACAAGACAGTTACTAAATTTCAAAAAACATGCAGGAGCCCACCCTTAAGAGTATTTTTGTACATTCTTAGTGGAGCCTCCTCTGGGTAACACACTATAAATCCATTCTAATTTCCTACTTCCTACTTCAGATTCCTTCAGCACTAGACTAGGAAAATTCTGGTAGGTCCATCTTATGTGTGATAGGCCATCATGAAGTCTTTGTTACTACAAGCTTCCTCAAATATTTAAGGCTAGCTCCAGGGATTCGTGACAAAACATGAAGTCCCAAATCATGGGTGAGCTTGCTCCTGTTGATTAATTGTCCCCTACCCAGTCTTGTACTCTGCTCTCAGATATGCTGAGAAGGCACAGATGGCCCTTTTGCATCTCTGCCCCCTTTATAATCAGATCCTCCTCTTGATTCTCAGCACCCTGAGAAGTAAGGTCCTCCTGAAAGATGCCACAGAGACTTCACCTTTATGCACCTGTTGTAAGTTGGAAACCGAGGGTCCTGTAGCTAATGTGTTGCACCTTCTCTGATGCCATCAGAGCAGCTCCTGCACTGCACAGCCATTGTCCCCAGGCTGGCTGGGTCCGAGGCACCTGTTCTCAGAACGATTTGTCCTCCACCTGTATACCATCTCAGTTAACCACTGGGGAGTGCTGAAGCAAATTTGATCCCAGAGCTTGCCAGAAGTTATTATCATCTTGCTATGGACTGAAAGTTTGTGTTCCACCAAAATTCATGTGCTGAAACTCTCATCTCCAGTGTGATGGTATTTGGAGGCGGGCCCTTTGGGAGTAATTAGGTTTAGATGAGGTCATGAGGATAGAGTTCCCAGGATGCATATTAAGCCTTTAACAAAGAGGAAGAGACAACATCTCTCTCTGTTCCGAGGAAAGGCCATACAAGGACATACCCAGCAGGACCCTCATCAAGAATCTGACCATGTTATTGGACTTCTAATCTCCAGAAGCATGAGAAATAGATGTTTGTTGATTAAGGCGCCCAGCCTCTTGAGCTGACTGAGACACTTGCTATCTATAAAGGCTCCTACTAGTTTCACATGGATAAGCAATCCTACTGCACATCTTCATGTCGAGGGCTGCTTTTCACAAGCACTCTGGCTTCAGTTGTCTTAGCCTGGATCTTTCATAGAGTCCAAGGAGAACCTCTGTATGTTCACAATGTATTGGGATTTTCAAGCCTTAAGTGGTAAGGCTGTGGATAAAGGGGAAGTGTGGGAGAAGGAAACATGTGTAGCAGTGATCTTTCTTATGACTGCTCTGGCCACCACTTCACAAGGGCCAGGAAGAGACCCAGTGGATTTGTCAGCAGGTGTGTTTCTTGGACTGTGGGGTTTTTAATGTGTGCAAGGGAGAAAATCACACAGCTCAGAGCAATCCACGGAGGGGATGAAGAAGGCTATGTCTTGTACTTGGTCCTATCACATTTCTCCTCTCTGACTGGCGAAGATGTACCCCAGAGCAGTTTCTCTATAGTTCTGGGTTCCATCTTCTGATCCCTTAGGGGCCTCTGAGGATGCCACATCCAGTCCCTGGGGTGTGACACTTCATCTTCACCTAGAAGTGGAGGAGTCCACATTAGGTAGCATATAAGTGTCCTGAAGACCAGGGCTCAGTGAGCTGTTCACCTATTTGGGAAGCATGGTCAACCATGACCAAAGAAAAGATGCACTTCCTGATGCATTTGGAGACTTCAGAAATACGGAGGGAATCTGCAGAAATCTGAGAATGTACATGCATTTTTGTCTCCATGATAACTCAAGTCCTAGAGATCTATTGTACAGCATGGTGTTTGCAGTTAATATATACATAAAAATGGGCCCAGATGTTAGATCTTATATGAACTATTCTTATTCCAAAAATACTAATAAAGAGGGTGGAGGAGATGTGTGGAGGTGAAGAATCTGTTTATGGCACAAATTGTGGTGATGGCTTCATGGTGTGCACTTCTCTCCAAACTCATCAAGGTGTAGACATTAGGTATGTCCAGCTTTGTGTATGTCAGTCACCTCCAGTGCAGTGGTTTGTTTATTTACGTAATTATTGCCTTCAGTGAATGCTTCATAGTTAATGGAGGCTATCATAAGGAGTCCATCTTAGGTTTGTTCTAACTTGGAGACAGTCCTTGCATAAGGAGTTGGTTGGTTCCATCAAAAGAAATGGCTTGGGTGGGAGGATGGGGTGACTGGGTGATGGGCATTAGAGAGGGTATGTGATATGGTGAGCACTGGGTATTATACTCAACTAATGAATCATTGAGCATTATATCAAAAACTAATGATGCACTATAACTTGGCTAATTGAATTTAAATAAAAAATTAAAATAAATTTAAAAAAATAAAACAAGAATGGGATTAAAAACAAAAAAAGAAAGAAAGAAATGCTTTTGGCTGCCTTGGTTTGAGGTTTCCTTTGTAACCAGTTCCTTCTTTTCCGGGAAGGGTAGTCATGGATAAAGACCCTTGGCACCAGTTGTGAGAGCTAGGATTTAGGCAGGCATGGGAGGGCTTGGAAGATCCCTCACCTTCATCATGCCTGTTACTCACTGCAGACAAATAGGATAGAAACACGAGTTTCCACAGTGTCAATCCAGCCCTTACACGTTCTCTTTTCGCTGGTGCAGAGCTGAAGTGCTTCTCCCTCTTGGGACTCTGGTATTTTGTCTTTAGACTGAGGTTTGCCAATAGACAGAATATATAGCTTTGCCCCCTCAGAATATCAGGGCACGAACAGATCTTAAATAGCATCTAATCCAACACTTCGTTTGAGAGATGAGGATTTTGAGGACTACAGTGTTTCTCACTGTCCAAAGTGTACACAGTTCTTCTCTTTACAAAATCCTTCTTTTTCTTACTGTTTGGGGTGGAAATATCCTGGCAACTTTCTCTGAGTAGCAGGGAACCAACAACCTCTGAGGGAAATTAAACACAGAGGAAAATTTTGCTTATCTTTATAATCTAAAAAGTGTCTTCTACCGAAGTATTTCCCTAAATATTAATTACTGAATCGTAATGACATGTTGTCTCAGGACTTTAAGAGTGGAGTGAAAAATGATGACCAGCTAGACAGCATGAAGTGGCGTCACAGGAATCCTGTAAGGACATCCCCTGTTCCCCACATCCCCTCTCATGCCTCGTTTGCTCACTGTGGAGTTGGACGATTATCCAGAAGACGACACTCAGATAATGGTATTCTCTTTCCACAGAGCTCACTGTCTGTTTCCTCGAGCTGAGACTTCATGTCAGCCAATGGGTTTTGCCAAAATTAATACCAATAAAAAATAATATTATCCCAAACTCCATAGTTCAAAAAAGTAAGAAAGTGGTATGTTCTGAGAAATTGGTTTTGGGGGCTTGAATTTGTGTTTTTAGGACTTATGTGTATGTATGAGAGAGAGAGAGAAATGGCCATAACACTAATGCCATCAATTAACAACGTCTTTGGATTAAAAGCGATCTTACCGTTTCTCTAGATGAAGCTCCCTAATTTTAAAGAAAATCAAAGTGAGACTAAAAGGAGTTGCTTGACCACTGGGGACAGACACATGGTAATCATTCAATTTTTTGAGTCTCGAACACTTCTCTCATTTCGGCTAGAGGACAAAATAGTTATTAATACACAAATACTTAAATAATGAGCAAAGTGGAAGTCTCTGGCCAATCAGGAAACATGGGCATTTATTCTGTACGCGTTTTATAACTTCTTCACCTGCTCCTTCTTTTCCATCACTTAGACTAGAGAAACTGCCTGCCTAAGAGTACACTGAATTCCTCTGTGTGCACTCTGAGGGATCGAGCTCATTTGAGTGCTGATTCCTTGGTGCTACAATGTATCCCAGGAAGAGATAGAGAGGTAATTTAGTTGAATTACAATAACATCCATTTCAGTTCTTCTGTTCGGATGCCCCTGCTGTACTCCTGCAGTCATGACATCCTGCAGACTAGAAGGGAAAAGTCTATTACAGAGGCTCACGAGCATTACACTGCCATGGTCCATTTATAAGGCTCAATGATCACAAAATATAAAGGACCCAAGCGACATACTCTGCAGAATGATATCTCTTGAAAGCGGAAGCCTTTAGGAAGTGGAGCGCACAGGAGAGCCACGAAGCTGTGGGTAAGAGGACACGGTGCAGAGTCAGGTGGCCGAGCGTGGACCGCTGTCTGTAGGTGGTGACATGTCGCTGTTAGCGAATCCTGGGTCCAGTCCTTCCGTCCTGCAGAAAGGCCTTCTGTGGGCGATTCAGATAATTTGTAATGTCCTGAAACCATCTACTACCATGGACTTCAACCAAGTCCCTTTGAAAAGCCCTGAGCTCTCCTTTGTATATGTGTTAAAAATGTGTTTTTGTGTTAAAAATAAGTTATATGATGTTTTTTCTTGGGTCGTTTTGAAAAGTCGTTGCCAAGAGAAGATATTGCTGAGGTCAGAGTGATACTGGAAGATTGTATGAAAAGGCACCTTTGCGTGGGGAGAACTGACAGAAATCGCTCTCAGGAGCAGCAAAGAGCTTGAAATTTTAAGTGAAATAACAAACCTTTAAGTATCCCACACGTTTGGTGTCTCCCGTGCAGTCCCCACCACGCAGTAGCGTACGTGCTGGCTAGCACCTTCTGCGGCGGGCACGGTTCGGAGAGGCACTGACCCCGCCAGCGTGGACGCCCCGCCCCGTCCTGTGCGCTGCCTTCACAGCCAGCCGGGATCCCTTGTCTGCCGCACGCCACTCTTGAGCAGCAAGCCCCTTAGCGCCGTAGCTTCCTGCCGCCGCTTTTCCTTTCTTTTTTTCTTTTCCTTTTTTTTTTTTTAAGATTTTATTTATTCATTTGACACAGAGAGAGAGATTACAAGTAGGCAGAGAGGCAGGCAGAGAGAGAGGAGAGAGGAGGAAGCAGGCTCCCTGCTGAGCAGAGAGCCCGACGTGGGCCTCGATCCCAGGACCCTGGGATCATGACCTGAGCCGAAGGCAGCGGCTTTAACCCACTGAGCCACCCAGGCGCCCCACTTTTCCTTTCAAGAACCCTTGGGGGCACAGGCTCTGGGCTTTTGTCTAACAAGAGAGGGACATTCGGGGTCCCGGGGGTCCCCTCCCTGGAGGACAGGACCAGCTGCACAGCCGTGGGTGTGTCCCGTAAGTAGCTCTGCTTGTGTAGGGAGAGGATGTCTTGGGTATAGTTTCCTGAACAAAACCAATGAATGGTGGGCACTTAAAAAATGTTTCCCAGATTTATAAGAGAAAATGCCATTTTATTTGAGCACTTATTTTTGTAGTTGATTTTCTTGAATTTCCAGTTCTTCCTCTTCTTCTCCTTCTCCTTCTTCCTCTTCTTTTTTTTAAGATTTTATTTGTTTATTTGACAGAGACACACACAGTGAGAGGGAACACCAGCAGGGGAGTGGGAGAGAGAGAAGCAGGCTCCCCGCTGAGCAGGGAGGCTGAGGCGGGGCTGGATCCCAGGACCCTGAGATCATGACCTGAGCCGAAGGCAGAAGCTTAACTGACTGAGCCCCCCAGGCGCCCCGACTTTCTAGTTTTTCAAACAAAAAGTGGCATTAAAAAGTTATACGTGAGCAGTGATATTTACAGCATTACTTTGGGGGGGTGGGGAGAAAAACTGAAATTTGACTTCAGTTTTGTATTAATATTTTCAGTATCGTACCTTTACCCCAACTCTTCTCCATCAGCCTTTCTTCTCTGCTTTCTTTTCTTTTCTCCTCTCCTCTCCCCTCCCCTCCCCTCCCCTCCCCTCCCCTTCCCTTTCTTTTTTTCTTTTTTTCTTTTGGACCTCACTGGGACACAAGGTTCAATATTCTAAGATCCTGAAAGAATCCTATAAGTCCATCCACAGGGATAAAGGCTTATTAAATGATAAGACTTTATTTAAAGGTTATCACTACTAGTAGTGTTTGTGTTTGTTACTAGCGCTGTTTGCGTTTTAAGAGGAAAGTAGGCTGAAGCAAAGGAAACTTACAAGGCATAATTAAGTTTCAGGAAAGCGTTTACTCTCTGAAGTCTTAGAATCAAACAGAGTTTTTAGCTGCCAGTCCCAACTATGTGTTGTGCCTGTCTCCTTATGATTTTGTTCACAGAGGACTCGCCGGGATTCCTGGGCAGTTAGGCGGTCTGACCAATAGGGGAGGAGATGGCAGCTCAAGGAGGACAAAGGCACCAGTTCGGCCAAGGATTTGAAACACACCCTCAGGCATCTCCTTACCTGGAGCTCTGCCTGCCTGGGCTATCCGAAAAGTCCCGTTGCCGGCTCATGCCGTCCTGTTGCCGGCTCATGCCGTCATGGCATATATATATTCATACATTCGTGGATTCTATATTTGAATGTCACCTGGGGGAGGAATAGCTACTTGTTGAAAGAACAATAAAAAAAATATTTTAAGAAAGCATTTGAAAAGTCACACTTGTACTGAGCTACAACCTCTTAGTAGTGTAGATTTTTTAAAAACTACATAACACTTAAAATGTGCCAGGCACTAACTACTCTAGGCACTTTACACATTTTAATTAATTTAATCCTTAAAGGGGATGTACTATGTTCCCCTTGTACAGATGAGAAAACTGAGACAATTTAGGAGCTTTTTGCTAGCTTAGCACAATTGGTAAATGACAGCCTGATTCAGGCCCAGGTGGTTAGGTTCCAGAATCTGTGTTTTAAAACACTCTGTGTGCTATACTCCCTTTTTTATGCTTTGGGTACTTTGAAGGGAGTAGTAGTAGTAACCAGTTTTTTCCATAGGACTGAAAACCGCAGTCTTCTCAGAAATTAAAACAGGCTTCATAGCAATGTCAGCAGTGTGCATACTCAATAAGGTGACCACAAAGATAAGGTTTGATATATATCGAGTATATGTACAAATATAAGACTTGATATAAATATATAAAACAAATGTAAGACTCGATTCAGCCCTTGGCTCCCTGATTCAATAGTAAATAGCTAAATAAATAGGTTTGATTCACTGGTTTTTGCACCTGTCAGTCAAGTTTACCTGGTGAGTTTAAGACCAGTGTAGATCCCTAAATCATATACCCTGTAATTCTGATTCCTGAGATCTGGATGGTGATGAGGATTCTGCCTTTATTATTATTTTTTATTGCATTTGTTTTGTGTTTGATTTATTGAAATGTAATTGGCATACCATATCCTATTAATTTCAGGTGTACTTCATAATGAGTTGATGTTTTTATACATTACAAAATGATCCCTGCGATGAGTCCAGTTAACACCTGTCAGCACACAGAGTTATTATGGTATCATTGGTTGTGTTCCCGTGCTGGAAATCTCATGCCCATACCTTAGTTTTCCTCTCACTACAGTGTGCACCTCGTCATCACCTCCACCTGTTTCGTGCTTCTCTCACCACTTCCTCCCTTTGAAAACCAACATTTTTCCCCCCGTATCCATGTGTCTATGTTTGTTTATTTTCATTTTCTTTTAGATTCCACAAATAAATGAAATTATACTGTATTTGTCTTTATCAGTCTGACTGACTTCATTTTGCATAGTACCCTCTAGGTCCATCCACGTTGTCCCAAATGGCAAGTTCCATTCTTTTCTTACAGTTCAGTAACACTCCAATGTGTCTGTATCATATATATACTGTGTATAGATGTATATGCAGTGTGTGTGTGTGTGTACACATCTCCATCCATTCACCTATCAGTGGATACTTAGGTTGCTTTCGTATCTTGGTTCTTATAAGTAACACTGAAATGAACATAGGCGTGCATATATCTTTTCGAATTCGTGTTTTCTCTCTCTTTTGATAAATACCCAGAAGTGGAATTGCTCATTGTATCGTAGCTCTATTTTTAATTTTTTTGAGAAGCTTCCCTACTGTTTTCTATAGTGGCTGCACCAGTTTGCATTCCCACCAACAGTGTAGGAGGCTGCCTTTTGTCCATATTTTTTGCCATCATTTTTGGTTTTTGTCTTTTGATAATAGTTAATCTGACCCTTGTAAGGTGATATCTCATTGTCGTTCTGATTTTCACTTCCTTGATGAGGAGTGCTACTGAGCATTTTATCATGAGCCTGTTGACCATCTATATGTCTTCTTTGGAAAAATGTCTAATCAAGTCCTTTGTCCTTTTTAAAATCAAGTTGCTTTTAAAAAAAATTAAATTGTATAAGTTCTTGGTGAAATTTGCATATTAATCCCTTATCAGATGTATGATTTGCAAATATCTTCTCCCATTCAGTAGGTTGCCTTTTCATTTTGTTGATGGTTTCCTTCCCTGTGCAAAAGGTTTTTAGTTTGATATATACTTTCATTTGTTTATTTTAGCTTTTGTCACTCCTGCCTGAGGAGACTGGTCCAAAAACAGTGCTAAGACCGATATCAAAGAGTTTACTACCTATGTTTTCTTCTAGGAGTTTTATGGTTTCAGGTCTAACATTCAAGTCATCAATCCATTTTGAATTTATTTTTGTATATGGTATGAAATAGTGTTGCACTTTCCTGCTTTGGCATGCAACTGTACATGTTCCCCACACCATTCATCAAAGAGACTGTCTTCCCTCATTGCATATTCTTGCTTCCTTTGTCATACATTAATTGGCCACAAATGCATGGGTTTATTTCTGGGCCCTCTAGTCTCTTCCATTGATCTGTAAGTCTCATTTCATGCCGTTACAATACTGGTTTTTATTTTTATTTTTTTAATTTTTTAAAGATTTTATTTATTCATTTGACACAGAGAGAGAGATTACAAGTAGGCAGAGAGGCAGGCAGAGAGAGAGGAGAGAGGAGGAAGCAGGCTCCCCGCTGAGCAGAGAGCCCGATATGGGCCTCGATCCCAGGACCCTGAGATCATGACCTGAGCCGAAGGCAGCGGCTTTAACCCACTGAGCCACCCAGGCGCCCTACAATACTGTTTTGATTCCTCTGGCTTTGTAGTGTAGTTGGAACTTACGGAGTGTGATACCTCCATATTCAGCTTTGTTCTTCTTTTTTCAAGATTGCTTTGGCTATTCCGGTCTTTTGTGGATTCACATAAATTTTTGGATGCTTTTTTCTAGTTCTGTGAAAATTGCTATTCGTATTTCAATGGGGATCACAGTGAATACGTTGATTGCTTTTGGTAGTATGGACATTTTAAACAATATTCTGTCAATCCATGAGCACAGTGTTGTATCTTTCCATTTATTTGTGTTGTCTTCAGTTTCATTCACCCGTGCCATAGTTTTCAGTGTACACATCTTTCCCCTCCTTGGTTAAATTTGTTCCTAGGTATTTTATTCTTGTTGGTACATTTGTAAATGGGATTGGTTTCTTAATTTTTCTTTCTTTTAAGATTTATTTATTTATTTTTAACATCTTCGTTTAATTTTATTTTTTTCGGTGTTCCAAGATTCATTGTTTATGCACTATACCCAGTGCTCTATGTCCCCTCCTTAATACCCACCACCAGGCTCACCCATCCCCCCACCCCCATAGAGAACATGTGCAGGGAGGAGGGGCAGAGGGAGAAAGAGAGAGAATCTTAAACAGACTCCCCACTGAGAATGGAGTTCAATGCAGGGCTCCATCTCATGATCCTGAGATCACAACCTGAGCCAAAATCAAGAGTCAGATGCATAACTGACTGTGCCATTCAAGCACCCCATTAATTTCTCTTTCTAATAGTTCATTACTAGTATATAGAAATGCAACTGATTTCTGTATATTAATTTTGTGCCCTACAACTTTACTGAACTCACTTATTAATACTAATTTTTTTGTGGTCTTTAGGGTTTTCTATGTATAGTATCCTGTCATCTCTAAATAATAACTATTTTAGGGCGCCTGGGTGGCTCAGTGGGTTAAAGCCTCTGCTTTTGGCTCAGGTCATGACCTCAGCGTCCTGGGATCGAGGCCCACATCGGGCTCTCTGCTCAGCAGGGAGCCTGCTTCCTCCTCTCCCTGTCTCTCTGCCTGCCTCTCTGCCTACTTGTAATCTCTCTCTGTGTGTCAAATAAATAAATAAAATCTTTAAAAAAAAATAATAACTATTTTACTTTTTCCTCACCAGTTTGGGTGCCTTTTATTTCTTTTTTCTTATCTGATTGCAATGGCTTGGACTTCCAGCACTATGTTGAATCAAAGTGGACAGTGGACATCCCTATCTTGTTCCTGATCTTAGGAACATCCACTGAGTATGTTAACTGTGGGTTTGCCATATGGGGCCTTTATTATGTTGAGGTATGTTTCCTTTAAACCTACTTTGTTCAGTTTTTATCACAAATGGATGTTGAATTTTGTCAGATGCTTTCTCTGTGTCTGTTGAGATAATATTATTTGTATTCTTCATTTTGTTAATGTAGTGTTGATTGATTTGTATGTCAAACTATCCTTGCATCCCTAGAATAAATCCCACTTGATTGTGGTGAATGATCCTTTTAATGTATTTTTGAATTTGGTTTGCTAATGATTTGTGGGAGATTTTAATTTACGTTTACCAAGGATATCGATCTGTAGTTTTCTCTTATTTTTGTTTGCTTTTAATGTCAGAGTAACACTGGCCTTGTAGAAAGAATTTGGAAATATTCCTTCTTTTTCTCTTTTTTGGAATAGTTTGAGAAGAATAGGTGTTAACTTTTCTTTAAATGTTTGGTAAAATTCACCTGGGCAGCTATTTGGTCCTGGGCTTCTGCTTGTTGGGAGTTTTTCAGTTACTAATTCAATTTTGTTACCAGTAATTTGTCCATTCAGATTGTCTTTGTCTCCCTGACTGAGTTTTGGAAGGTTGTATGTTTTTCTCTTAATGAGTCTGCTAAAGACTTATCAATTTTGCTTATCTTTTTAAAGAAGGAGCTCTTAGATTTATTAATCTTTTCTATTGTTTTTAATCTCTGTTTTATTTTTTTCCATTCTAGTCTTATTATTTTCTTCCTTCCAAATTTGGGCTTTGTTCTTTTCTAGTTCCTTTAAGTGTAAGGTTAGATTTTTTCATTTGATGTCTTTCTTGTTTCTTATTTTCTTGTTTCTACAAGCCTACATGTATTGCTGTAAACTTCCCTTTGATAACTGCTTTTGCTGTGTCCCAAAGATTTTGAGTTTCCATTTTCACTTGACTCCATGCATTTTTTTTTTAATTTCCTCTCTGATAACTTTGAGGACTCATTCATTGTTTAGTAACATATTAAGCTCCCAGTGTCTGTTTCTTCCATTTTTTTTCTTGTAATTTATTTCAAGTTTCATAACTTTGTGGTCAGAAAAGATACTTGATATGATTTCATTCTTAAATTTACCGATACTTGTTTTGTAGCCTATAATGTGATCTATCTTAGAGAATGTTACACGTGCACTTGAAAAGAGTATGTATTGTTTTGGTGTGGAATGTTCTGGATATATCTGTCAAGCCCATCTGGTTTATGTGTCATTCAAAGCCGCTTGTTGTGTCCTTATTGAGTTTTTGTCTGGATGGTCTATTTATTGCTGTAAGTGGGGTGTTCAGCCCCCCGTTATTACTGTATTGCCGTGAATCTCTCCCTTTATGTCTGTTACTATTTGATTTATGTGATTATATCTTAGGTGCATAGATATTTACTCTAGTGTATCTTTTATTTCAGTTATTTTTCTTCAGCTCTCAGCTCGTTCTAGTATTTTCTAGCTCTGCTGAAGTTCTTTTTTTTTTTTTTAAGATTTATTTATTTGACAGAGAGAGATCACATGTAGGCAGAGAGAGACAAGGAAGCAGGCTCCCCGCGGAGCAGGGAGCCCAATGCGGGCCTCGATCCCAGGACCCTGAGATCATGACCTGAGCCAAAGGCAGAGGCTTTAACCCACTGAGCCACCCAGGTGCCCTCTGCTGAAGTTCTCATTGTGTTCCTCCCTTCTTCTCCCAAGGTCAGTGAGCATCTTTATGACTATTACTTTGAACTCCTTATCAGGCAAGTTGCATTTCTCCATTTCGTGAGGGTTTTTAATTTTTTTTCAGGGAGTTTACTTGTCCTTTCATTTGGAATGTATTTCTCTGTTCCCTCGTTTTGCTTGACGTTCTGTGTTTGTCTCTGTGAATTTCGTGGAACAGCTGGTTCTCCTGCTCTTGATAGAGATAAGCTCTTGAAAGTAGATAAGTAGACAGTAGATAAGCTCTTGAAAGCGTGGCCTTATGAAGGTGTGTTCCCTGTCCAGACAGTATGTGCCTGCCTGGCACCTGTGGAAGGCCAGCTGGAGCAGGAGCAGGCATGGGCCAGGGGTATATCTGAGTATGTTGTGTCTGGCCATCTCGGCAGGACAGCTGGAGGGGACGTGAGCTGGGGAGTCCTAAGACATGCTTGCTTGGGCCACCTTGGTGGCTTGGCTGGAGTTGGTGTGATATGGTCTGGGGGTCTTGGTGTGCACCCTTGCCAGGGCCCTCTTGGTGGGTTAGCTGGAGCTGGAGTGGACCGTGGGGTCCTGGGGTGTGTTTTGCCAGGGCTGCCTTGGTGGGTTGGCTGGAGCTCGTGCAGGCATGGTCCAAGTGGTCCTGGGGTGCACCCTGCTGGGGTCACCTTGGCGGGGTGAGTGGGAGGAGTGTAGGCTGGCTGCAGCTGAGGCGGGTGTTCTGGGCCCCAGCACCCGCTGTGCTGGGACTGCCTTGGGGAGATGGCTGGATTTAGTGTGGACCAGGGTCACGGAGCATGCTGCGGAGGCCCGACGAGGCTGGCTGGCTGGCTGGCTGGCTGGCTGGCTAGCACACCAGGACCTTGCTCCCTCCATGCTATCTGGGTGGAAGGGGAATGTAAATTATGCTCTTCACCTGTGCCTATGACCCTGGAGAGAGTTCCAGCAGCTCTCTGTTTGGAAGATGCTCTACGGTTAGTAAATAGAGTTCCTTCACTTAGAGTGTAGTTGCCCTTTACACAATTGTTTTCGCTGTTTGTTTGTTTTGCCGTGTCCAGGGCGGCTGAGTCTGTGTGCCAGCCCTCAGAGATATCCCTCTCTGTTGCAAACCACTGTCTTGGGAGTGGGGTTCCCACCAAAACCATGTCTTTATCTCTCCTACCCTTTTCTGTATGGTCTCTGTATCATTGGCTGTGGAGGAGCCGTTCAGTCAACCCTTAGTTCTTCTTCAGGCAAGACTGCTCTATGTGTAAGTGTAGATTTGGTGTATCCATGGGAAGAGGTGAGTCCAGGCTCCTCCAATACCGCCACGTCGGACGCACTCCCGGATTCTGCGTTTTTAAAAAGATATTCTGGGGGAATCAGATGGCTCTGGTTTGGAAAACGCTGGATGTCTTTGGTGTTTGTTAAATTGTGATTCAAATTGAGAGCAGTACCAGCATCAGGTGGAAGTTGCTAGACATACAAATTCTCAGATTGCACCTAAACTTCCTGAATCTGGAACTCTTTAACAGTCCCTGCAGGTGATTGAAATGCCTGTTACAGTTTGAAAACCATTGCCCTAACTTACCTTTAAATCACATTTACAGGATACAGAGCCTTAGAGTTTAGACATAAACTCTCTAGAGAATAACATCAGTGCTCAGACAATATTCAACATCATTTTGCATTGTTGCTCCTTCTGCTACTCTTTTTTAATCATGCTTCAATGTGTGTTCCCTCTGTACAAGAAGGAAACTGGGTCTCATCCAATATTTCTCCAGGGGAAAGGTTAAGAGAGAAGAAAAGCTACTTTCATACTTGTTTCTGAATCATCTTGTAATTATTCAGTCATTACTGATAGAAGTTACGCTTTGGATTTAAAAAATCCATTTCTTTATTTATCACTCAAATTAAATAACACTGGAAGGATCAGACACTATTTGACATCTTTCTCTGAACCAAGGCATTAAAAAGCCTTCACAAATACTAGTCTCCTTACCATTTTGGGAAAGTAGAGTCAAACTATGGCCCTCATTGTATGTGAGAGGAAGTTGAGCCACACAAGCAATTTTCTCCAAATTTATATTCACTTGTCAACAATTCAATAATGGTGTTCCTTCCATTTTTAGCTGACTGTATAGTGACACATAGTTGACTTTCAGTGGCTAATTTCTTATATTTTTGGAAGCATTCATTTGTAATTAACCTTTGGACACATTTTTAATATGTCACTTTGGCATACAGCTCATAACAGGCTGTACCTAAGAATAAAATATTATTCTGTGCAATAATTTAAAATAAATGAAGTAACTAGCTTTAAAAAATGACTCACCAATTATCGGTGACCTTTTGTCATTTTTCATATAATTACAGAGTGTGCTCCTTTTAACAAACAAATCTCCTTCTACTCATTCAACCAAAAATTAGAGATACCAATATTCAAATTGTCAGAAATTTTAAGTGCTTTTCCCAAATGTCTCCGTGTTATCTATTTTTTCAAAGTATTAATATAGAGTGCACATGTTACTTAGGCTGCTCAGAAGACTTAATATGTTATTAAATATATACCACTGCATATCACCCAGCTAGCTAGCTGAATTGATAAAGACGATAGATGAATTGATAGGTAATTAATACACAATGGACAGGTAGATAGAAGAGTGACAGATGGCAGGTAGCTGGTTAGATAGAAGTAGATAAGCTCACCATTTCTCAATGCTTATTTGGCATTCAGAGCGCTCCTGTGTGCATGTGTGTGTTTGTAAATACCTTAGGTCAACCTCTAATTAGATATGCCTTGTTGGTCCCTAATACTAAGTCAGTTGACGTTGAGATGGTTAAATTAATTTATTAGAGCTTAAATCACTCCACCAATAGGCCAGGTCTCTCTGTGCTAATCAAATAATATCCTGGGAGCGCGTCAAGCCGGCCCATCTACTCCGAGGCGTACTAACCGTGGCTCTTCCCTGGAAGCCTTGTCCCAGAGGCTCCTCTTCTCGCTGGTTCATTCACGTGACACACTTCAGTGCCACACCCGTTCCCGGTCAGCCCCGGGCTCACTGCGGGCAGGAGAAGATCAAGGGGCCACAGCGCTACGGTTTGTTCAGCCACAGTCGCACACCAAGCCGGCACGCCGAATCTCTCGTTCACGTTCCTCCACTTTTGTCAAGACTTTATCCACACCGTTGATGTCTCGTCAGTCTGCGTCATCAGGAAGGAAAGAGGGTGGGCCCTGGGGACACTCACCAGTTCTCTGACCTTGAACTAGGCGCACCATGCCTTCCCGTGTGAAAGGAGGACGGTGATAGTATCCGCCCCCCAGGCTGCGGCACGGACTTGCGGAGTTAATGCTTGCGGCGTTCGAGAAGAAAGATCTGGGGAGGCCTCGTGATTGTTGCCACGCTTGTTGTTTTGTAAAGATGCCCCGTGGCGGAGGCGACCCTGACGAGCCGAGGGGACCCGGCTGCTGCGCTCGGAGCACCTGCAGAGTGGAGACGCTGAAGAGAAGCCAAGCACCGTCCTGCAAAAATCACATGCCTTTTGTTCCCCAAAAGAGACCCTGGGAATTTGTTCTATGGACCTTATTTGGAGTGTTTTTTGGAGAAGTGGTAATAGATTGATCCACAATCTGGGAAGCTGCCTGGGCAGGGTTGGGGCAGCAGATTTTTCCCAGAGAGCAGGGAAAAGGCAACAGGTTTTTTTTTCTTTTTCTTTATTTCTCTAAGTTTTGGGTGTTCAGCTTTAGGCTCCAACACTGGTATACACCGCAGGGATCACCACCACTGCCCACTGCCACTCCGTAACTCCCTTCCCCTGTGACCTGTGTCTAAGAGTTTATTTTTGTCTTATTTTGTTTGTTCATTTGTTCTTTAGATTCCACATGTTCCAGTCATATTCCAATGATGTTCCAGTCATTCGGCGTTTGTCTTTCTCTGGCTTATTTTGTGGAGCATAGTCCCCCAAGGGCCATGTTGCCGCAAACAGGAAGATTTCTTCCTTTATGCCGTGGTCCCTCATAGCATTTGAATTTCTCCAGGAAGGGAGAGTGGCCTTTGTTCAATCCTGTGTATTTAAATTCCCTTCATTTCACAAATGATTTTATAAATATTCTTTTCAAACCGTGTTGGACCGCAAGAGCCCAAATGTGCAGACGTTGAGCCCGGTTCTAATTTATGCGCGTGCAAAGAAGATGCCATCAGTCTCTGCAGAGCCGTGGGATCAGCCCCGGGCGGCATCTACTTTCATGCATGGCAGGAAGCTCCATTCTCACGATGGACAAGTCCATTTCGACCGGCTCCCACTGTGAGAAGCAGAAGCGGTTGCTGGACTGGGCGCTTGACAAGGAGACAGCTACCACAGGTGCCTGGGAGACGGGAAGGGAGCCCTTGTTGATGGCTCACACTCAGCAAATCTGAATTTCAAAGCATAAACATTTTAAGGCAATCTGGGAGGAGGGATTAAGCTTCATTTTAGTAAGCATGGAGTGAAGGGTTCTTAGCAAATCCATCCTCCTTCCCCACCCTGCCCCCGTGAGGTCCCCTGCCAGGGCGGGGAGGTGTCCCCCCACCACAATTTCAAGGGCTCTGTGCTCACAGCGAGAGCCAGTGGAAATGGAGCTGTCAGCCCTGAAAATAGAAATGCCCTGGTAGAAATTAAATAACAAAGTAGGACAAAGTGCACTCCTCTCCGTGGATCTGGGCTTGATAACATTACTCAAACCATCCTCTCTTTACGCCAGGCTGCAAGCTCATTTCGCAAAAACAATTGTCCGCTGGTGAAGGGCTGCTGGCACTAACCGTGACCATGGCCGGGGTGGTTGGGGACTTGACAAAGCCACCGCTTTCTGATCCCTCTCTGTTTGAAGTGCATGGAGGCTAGACTTCTTTCTTTCTTCTTTTCCAAGGAAAGTGCTTTAGTGGCTCATTATTTTTGATTGTGAAGTCCCGTCAGGGAGTTTCATTTGCTGCCATAGGTGGGTTTCATTGGCTCGTAGCTCATGGGGTCCCCCTTGATCCCGGGTGGTGGTGGCTGAGCACCTTCGGCAGCATTCCTGGCCAGGGGTTGTCCTGCTCCAGTGGTGAGGACAGTCTCTGACCCCGCATTCACTGAGCTCCTAGCACACAGCCATCGTTATTGCGGGTGCTTTTCTCCTGTCACTCCCTGCATCTTGGTGACCCCCGGGAAGGGGCTGATAGGTGGCACGCTCCTTAGACAGACCTGGAACTGACAGAATTTGCTCACGGTCGTACAGCTGGTGAAGCAAACCTCAGTGATCCCTTACTGTCTAGTAGCACCGTGTTCTGGAAACATTTTGTCTTTGAAAAAAGTGTCACTGAACTTTAGGACATGTTTCCCTCAGTCAGTACCCCCCACCCCTGACCATTTTTCCTTTCCCCCCCATTTTCCTTGATAGTTGTCTTTTGGGCTATTTACTCTAAATCAGTGGTCCACACTCAAGGCATTTTATCTTCTCTACCTCCTCCAAGAACTTGCTCTTGTGGAATATTTCATATTCTAGCCAGAGGGATTAATTAGGGACTATTAATATTTCCATTTTAAAGGTTTAATCGTGTGTAATGATACATCTGTCTAACCACACTGAGTTGAAATCCATCTGGTAGAAAATTCGGTCTATCCTTACAGAACTCGCGGTTCACTCATCTCTAAAAAGTTCTGAAATATTACAAGTAAGTCACTGGCCCACAATACAAACTCTGGGTGTTTCCAATGGGTTCAGAAACACCAGCGTACAAATTTCACCCTACATTTTGTCTTGTCGTCATCGACTCTCCTGGGATGGAAAGTCAAGTCATCCCCACGGGGGCTGGCGCCGAACGCCTCTTCCCGCCTCTTCTCCCTCACGGCCACTTTTCTTACCCGCGTCTGCGCGCCTCGCTGTGGCCCCTGCTTCCCTCGCGCTTTGTCTCTGCACCTCTGTCTCCTGTCTCCCGCTGCACACACGTCACCCTCCGGCAGTATCAGATGGTGCGCCAGCGGAAGGTGAGATCGAAGATGAATTCTTGAAGGGGTACTTACCACAGGCTGTTCCGTGCGCATGCAGTCCACTTTCAACCACTCTTCTCCGCTCGGTCTGTTTCCACTGTGGTAAACACCCTTCCCCGATGCTGCCCACCCAGGAGAGAGGCTGATGAAGGCCCAGTTCACTTGCAGGTACCTGTTTTTGTGGTTTTGTTTTTCGTGTTTTTTTAAAGAGAGATTTATTTATCTGAGGGAGAGCGTGAGCACACACGGGGGAGGGGCGGAGGGAGAGAGACGGCCAAGACTCTGCACTGAGCTTGGAGGCCAACATGGGACTCGATCTCATGACCCTGAGATCATGACCTGAGCTGAAACCGAGAGATCTAGACACTTAACGGACTGAGCCCCACAGGCGCCCTGTGGAGACCTGTCGGAAGCCTGGCCCGACTTCCTGTGTGGCTGTCTCATCCACATTTCTCTTGTCTTTGTTTTAACACCTTACACAGAGCATCACCTTGGAGGACAGAGGTTGTTTTATTGACCCACGTTTCCAGAATCTATTACGGCAGTGCTTGCTCAGTAAGAATTATTGCACTGGATCCTTACTAAGGCGTTGCTCGGCTTATGTGTGTTTGAATTTTAATGGGAAACTCAGAGAGTAGGAAGGGGCAAGGAGAAGGAAAGAAGGATGATTCCTTGAGGAACGACACTCTGTGGCTGTGGACCGTTGTGGTGGATTTTACCCTGGGAAGTGGTTCAGGGAGGACCCTTGTTTTGTAAAAGGCTGTCTACACTCAGGTGCCTATGGTGCTGTAATTTCTCAGGACCCAGATTCCTTGTGTTTTGAAGTATAAGTTGATGAAACTGTATGAATGCTCAGCCGTTACCTCTTACTCAGAGGAAAAGGGAATCTCTCACATCGCGCAGAAAGATAAACTAGCGTAACGGTCACCCCAGCTCTGAAGTCTCGGAGCCACTACCGCACCAGTGAAGGGTGTTTGTGAACATGCCCGGATTAATGCATTATGTGATTCATGCTTTCAGAGTTCGGTACAGACCAGTGTTTTCAAACAAGAATTCAAGTATTAGCTCTAATACGTTTCTAATGTAATCTTGAGAAGTCAGACAACAATTCTGTTTTAGCTTTATAATTTGCAGGTTAGAATGATTCAGTATATACCAAGTGTTGTGGATTCTTAAAGCATCATGCTTTTCAAATGCATTATACAGTTAAAGGTGTTTATATATAGAAGCTTGATAAATGAAGAAATATTTGTTGAGCACTTCTTCTAGGCATTGCCTGAAATCGGAAAATAAATCAGGCCTGGACCTTGCCCTCAGAGAGATTTATATACTAAGGAAGATGAAAAGAAATATAGGTTAATAATGGTGATCAGGATAGGATATATCCCATTAAATGAGAGACCTTCAGAGGAAGAATCCTAAGAAAGAAGAAGGAGAATTTTTGTGAAATTGCAGAGTCCTTCTGGTTTCCTTTTGAGAGAGCAATGGGAGGTGGGTCGCCTTTGAATGTGTGATGTTGGGAGGAGAAAGGGGTGCTCCATGAGCCAGGGATGATAGAAGCGCGATCTGAAGATGAGGCTGCACGGCTCTCATGAATACCAGACGCATGTGCAGGAACAGGCTCTACCCATCACAGTGGAGAGAGAGGAGGAGCGAAGGTTCACCTCTGCCTTGGGGGATGAATCAGACACAGGAGGAGCATGGCTCACACATGTAGGTGAGGCAGCAGGACATCCAACAGAAATGAACGGTCTCGAAAGAACAAGAGAAAATGGGCTGGTGGGTGATGGAGTGACTGACAGCGCCATTGAGTTATGGTGGATGGGTGATCACGTAAGTTAACAGAAATTATTATGTATTCACAAACAAAGTACATTGATACAAGCTTTCCTTTTTTTAAAATACATTTCTCACCTATTATGGAAGAAGTCACTGATACAGCAAGCCATTTTGAGTTGATATTGGACTAAATCCATCCTGAGAATTGGGAGAACTTGACGAACATGATAAATTATTAGAAGATTAAGAAAATAAATTGTTTTTAATGGAAACCTTTGGGAATCATCGTCAGGATTGTGCAATGATTTGGGTTTCAAGTGGTGCAATGTTTAGATTTTTATTAGATTCCTTAGTAACATGTTTTTGCAAATATATATCATATTTTAAATACCAGTGCATCCCCTAACTATTTTCCTTCCTCGGAAGACACTGTATTGCCAGGAGAAATTCCTTTTAAATTGGCAAATGGAGGACTGCGGGCAGAGACCTAGTGATGGATCCACTAAGAGCTGAAGTTTCCAAAATTGATCTCGGGTGAAATTTTCGTCTTTTAAGGTAGCCTCTGTCTTTTCTCTCCCTTTTGTCACTTCCTCTGAACTTCTGCAGTGAAAAGGGGATTCAGCCTATCCCGATGACCTTTTTTTTTTTTTTTTTTTTTTTTTTTTTTTTTACCTTCCTTCGTATATTGATCTCTCTGATTCGCTTTAGGTTTCACCACTGCTTTCTTCTCTGCATTACTACTCAGGTCATATTACTTCAGTTATCCCATTAAATGCATCATGAAATAGAATAAAAATCCATACATGTCACTTTCCTAATGGACCAATCGCTCTTTAAAAAGAATGACAGAGATGATAAACAAAGTCACATCACTCTGCGCTCTTTGGTGACACGATCACTAACCATCAATCTGCTCCAAAGCAGACACCAAAGGAGGAGCCACCAGACAGTGAAGACGGGAAGATGAACTACAGGCCGTACCTAGTGACAAAGCGGTATAAGGCCCTAGTCAAATAGTAGCAACAATTTTTTAAATCTTAATAAGAACTATGTCTTTGTATTGACATGTAAAGGTAAAAAAAAAAAGAATCAGGAGGACACTGGAGCTATTGAAGAGACTCCTGAGATATTATGAAAAACAATATTTTTTGACTTTGGTCTCTTAGGACATTTAAAAAATAAACAGAGTCCTGCTCTCTTGTTAAAAAAGTAAATAATACATATCATTTAGAGTAAAAAGAAGGGCGCCTGGGTGGCTCAGTGGGTTAAAGCCTCTGCCTTCAGCTCGGGTCATGATCTCAGGGTCCTGGGATCGAGTTCCACATCGGGCTCCCTGCTCAGCGGGGAGCCTGCTTCCTCCCTCTCTCTGCCTGTCTCTCTGCCTACTTGTGATCTCTCACTCTCTGTCAAATAAATAAATAAAATCTTTAAAAAAGAAATAAAGTAAAAAGTAAAAGCTCCTATTGATCTCTTGACCAAAAACCCTCTCCAAACTAAAAACAATGAGATATCTAGTCTCTCCAGGCCCTTCCACAGATTATGTTTATAAGCACCCTGATGTCCGACTCACTTAGCCATGTTTCAACTGCTATTGACAAGTTCTGTCGGGACCGCATGACTATTTCTCTAACTTAATTTTGGTCATACTATGCACATACTATTTGACCTGTTAGTTCATTTTGTAGTATTTGGGGCATATCATCCTTTATCTGCATATATGACCCTACCTTATTATTTTCAGAAATTGCATATAACGCCATAATATTACTGTACCGTGTTTTAGCCATTCTTTTACTAAGAGAAGTTAGATTTTCAATTGCTAGTATAACAAACA
The DNA here is from genome assembly GCA_002007465.1 of Ailurus styani. Taxonomy (NCBI): domain Eukaryota; kingdom Metazoa; phylum Chordata; class Mammalia; order Carnivora; family Ailuridae; genus Ailurus; species Ailurus styani. Next base: position 1,888,595 of record LNAC01000093.1, on the reverse strand, counting down.
GCAATTCACAATACATTAATGCACAAATATATATATATTTTTCCCATGTACAAGTGTACATAGGATGGATTTTGATAAAAACAAACAAAATATCCCTCCAAAATGCTGCGGCAAGTAACACCGTCGGTATTCGGTGAGAGGGGAGTGTTGTCTTGCTCTAAGTAACGCAGCATTTTCTGAATCGACCAAACATGAAAGTGGAAATTGTTTTTATTGTTATATGAGTCCTCATTTCTCTGATAATTGGTGACCTCAAACTCCTCTTGCCATGTTCAGTGGCTGTTTATGGCTCTCTGAAAATTGCCTGTTCATTTTTATCTCCCCTTTTTTTCTTCTGGGTTATTTTTCTTCCTAATTTACGGAGGCATTCTCTACGGTGTGGATTTTAAGAATGCTGAGAATTCACGTATTGCAGATATTTGAGGTTTGTCGATATTTGGGCTCTGTTGCTTGTCTTTGAATTTGACGATATCATTCATAATCTCATAAAAGCAGTTTTGAATGTATTTTTAATGTATTTTTTAGAATGTGTGTCAGTGTTTTCCTCTGTCTTCTCTTCTGGCCCTCATGGGCCCAACGGTTTGTTGAGAAACCTTCCTCTATTAATGGCAGTTTTAACAAAAAATGAGGTTTATCCCACATATTTCAAATATCGATGATGTAACAGAAGTCTCAGATATAGGGGTAGTGTTATAGGAGCAAATAATGGAGGGAGGGTTCAGAGTCAGAACCCTGAGAAGACCGCAGGCTCTCTGGGGCTGGATGGAGAAGGTGTCTAGAGCATGGCCGTACCTAGAACGTTGGAATGATGGACGCCTGGTGGGGCATGCAGTCTCGGACGGACCCTCATTGACAGCGATGAGGCCCACAGCTGAGTAAGAATGAAGACACGCTTCTATTCCTCTCTCCCTCTGGCATCTTACCCTTTGTTCGTTACTGATTCAACCCAGTGAGACCCCAGGTGGCAGAGCGCCCCTGAGATAGTGTCCGTGACCTGGGACCCATGGCTGGTCAGAGGCCATCCGAGCTGCTGAGAGAGCCCACAGAGACTACCAGCCAGAGTATGCACCCTAGAATCACAAAAACAATAATCCTAAGTTTTCTTCTAGGACATTTATTATTCTGAAATTGTTTCTACTGTGCCAGCTGTTCTTGCTGTTCTGGGTAAAAACTGCTGCTTAGAAAATCATTGTGCCCAAATCTTAGTGGCCGCAAACATTATTGTGCGTGATCTCTCCTGGTGTGCATGGATCTGCAACCCATACCCATGTGTGGGATCTCTGATGGAGTGGTTAGATGATTCTGGGGTTGGGGCATCTTGAAACCTTCTCGATTCTCAATCTGCTGCCTGCACGGGAAGCATGGAGGAGCTAGTGAGTGGGGCTCCTGGGACATCTCTGTCTCTCCAGGGTCTTGGTCCCATGTTGGCCTCATCAGGGCTCCAGAGATGCAAGAGCCAGCCAGCCAGGCAGAATCCTTACCACCTTTCACCTTCCTTTAACAGTACTTCTGCTGAACTTCATCAGTTGTCACAGTCCAAAATACCCCCCAGACTCAGAAGGAAGGGACTTGAGTTCTGCCTTTGGAAGGGAGGTGTCAAGATTCTGTAAGAGCCTCTGAGGCCAGAAACACCACGGAGACCATTTTTGAAAAATTCATTCTGCCACACTTGCCTCTCGTTTCTTATCATGCCCACTTATATTTCATGGCTCACGTGTTTCCTGTCATCCCTGAACATAGGAATTTACTAGGTGTATTAGTCCGCTAGGGCCGCCATGATAAAGTGCTATAGGCTTGGTGGCTTTAACAGCAGACAGATGTTTTCTCACAGCTCCAGAAGTTACAAGGCCAAAATCAAGGTGCTGGCAGCATTGGTTTCTTCTGAGGCCTCTGGCCTTGGCTAGCAGGTGGCCACCTTCTCCTGGTGTCCTCACGTGGTTCCTCCTCTGAGCGTGTCTGTGTCCTAATCTCCCCTTCTTATGAGGACACCAGTCATGCGGGGTTAGACCCACCCTAATGACCTTATTTTAACTTACCCCTTTAAAGCCTCCATCTCTAAATAGGTCACATTCTGAGGTCCTGGCGGTTAGGAGTTAAGCATATGGATTTGGCGGGCACAAGATTCAGATCCATAACACTGGCCCTCCTTCTAAGTTTGTCCAACATGCTTTTCAGTACTTTGACATGAAAATGGAACAAAGGCAGAGAGTTAAGATGGTATCCTTAGGGAATGTGGAAGAGATAGAAACAGAAGGTGCAGCTTGGGGCTCAGTGGGGGTGGGGGCATCCATGCAGGAAGAAGTGACGTGAAGCAGACCTTACCAGGCGGTGATTATGAACCCCCCAAAATAAGCAGGATTTTTGTAAGGCGGGAGAGGAGAGGCTGTGGGAATATGTGGTCCCTGCCAGCCCAGCGAGACTCTTGTCATCTCAGACAGCCCGGCTTTGAGAAGTGTGAGGGGAGAGGTCAGGAGGGGGGCTTGCAACCTCATGACATAGCTGGCTGCAGATTTACCTTGGGTTCGAATAAGTCCCCGACTCTAAAATACTTGATTCCATTTTTCTCAGATTAAAAATTGTTTTCCCAGATATAGAGAGATAAATATCTTGAATTTGCAATGGAAAATTTAAAGGATTCACAAAGACTAGGGCTCCTTTTAATATTCTGAAAGATTATTTAGACTTCTCCAAGTGAATAAAAAAATAACACTTTGGTGTTGACAGTGATCAGAATGTGTAAAACTAACCTGTAGGTTATGAATCTGTATAGATGTTCATTTTAAACAAATCGGGTATTTCTTAAGTACATGATAGTGCTGCAGACATTGGTTTTTCTTCTTTTTATAACTCTTGACCTCAAAAATTTAAATCACTTTGGGGATAAGAGACACGTATATTTGAAATAAAATAACAGAGAATGTTTTATGGTTACCCATAATTGGTAGTAAATACTAGTTTAAGCAGTCTGAGTGAGGAGAAATTATGTTAGAACGATCTGATTTGAGGACAGTCAGCTGGACTCTAAAGGTCTGATAATTTGTAATTCTGAGAAGAATTATGGGAAAGATTTCTCAAGTTTCAAGAAAAGCACGAGCAAAGGTCTGATGGTAGAGTGATTGTACAATTTCTATTATTTTAGGAAAAGTAGGAAAATAAACCGGTATGACCAAGTTAACCACCTTTTCATTTTCCATGAATACTACATGTCAGATGAATAAGAAATCATATTCTCAACATTTCAGACTTGATTTGCCTGAGCACACGCAGGCAAAATAGAATCTGTATTTAAAATGCTAATGTGGGGGTGGTCTGGGGGCGCAGTCGGTTAAGCGTCTGCCTTCAGCTCAGGTCGTGACCCCAGGGTCCCGGGATCAAGCCTGGGTCAGAGTCCCTGCTCGGCGGGGAGTCTGCTTCTGCCTCTGTTCCTCCCCCCTGCTAGTGCTCTCGCTCTCTCTCAAATAAATTCATAAATAATCTTAAAAAAATAAAATGCTAATTTGGCCTTTAAAATCTGACTATATTAATTAGAATGAATTAGAGCGAACCTGTCTATCAGGTTTGCCGATTAATATGTATGACCATATACAACGGGGTCTGCAACCCCGTTGACTGATGAAAACATTAGCACACAGGTAAAATGACTTAAAAGAGAGATACCTCCAACTCTGTGCTAGGGATTTTGAATATTTCATACTTTACAGAATGTGTTTACGTGCTCTCTTCGTACTGATGCATTCACCATTGCAGTTGAAACACCTGGCAGATTCCCTGTCTTGTGATAAACACTGAGACTCTAACATGGAATTCTGGGGTGGATTGGAATAGGCATGTGGGAGGCGTAGCATCACTCTTTAGTTGATTCATGTTACAGGGTTGGAGGCTAGGAATTTTCCTTAATCCACAAAATATACTATAGAATCCTAGAACTGAATGCCACAGGAGACTTATCCTTTCATTATTATTATTATTATTATTATTATTAAATTCAAAGACAAGTCAACAGCTAACTACCTAAGAAGGACAGAGAGGATAGCTCATTCATGCTAGGGTCATAAACAGGAAAACGTGCACAGGTCAACGGCCAAGAGACATCCTGAAGTGTGACGATCTGGTCCTTGACTCTTCGCCTTGTAAATTCAGAATCTTGCACTTCCAATGTCTTCAGGGTGGTGGATTTGACTGTATTCTGTAAATCAGTTACAAACTACCACTGGGCATTTACCCAAAGAAAATGAATACACTAATTTGAAAAAAAAGATGTGCATCCCTAAGTTTATTGCAGCATGATTTTTTTAAAAGATTTTATTTATTTATTTGACAGAGAGAGCGAGATCACAAGTAGGCAGAGAGGCAGGCAGAGAGAGAGGAGGAAGCAGGCTCCTGGCTGAGCAGAGAGCCTGAGGCGGGGCTTGATCCCAGGACCCTGAGATCATGACCTGAGCCGAAGGCAGAGGCTTTAACCCACTGAGCCCCCCAGGTGCTCCTGCAGCATGATTTATAATAGCTATGATATGGAAGCAACCCAAGTGCCCATTGATGGGTAAAGAATATGTGGTATATATATGTAGATATGTATGTATATAAACAATGGACTATTACTCAGCCATGAAAAAGAATAAAATTGTGCCATTTGCAACAATACGGTTGGATCTAGAGGGCATGATGCTAAGTGAAATGTGTCAATCAAAGACAAATACTATATGATTTTATTTGATTTAAGAAACAAAACAAATAAAAAAAACAAACTAAAAGACAAATCCTTAATGACAGAGAACAAACTGGTAGTTGCCAGAGGCAAAGTAGGTAGGGGGATGGGGGAAAAAGGTGTAGGGATTGAGAATACTCTTAGAGTGATGAGCACTGAGTGATGGACAGAATTGTTGAATCACTGTATTGTGCACCTGAAAGTGTATGTTAGCTACACATACTGGAATTTAAAAAATAGGTGATGGTGTACATCTAATATATATATTAGATTTTATTCATTTATTTATTTGGCAGAGAGGGAGCACACAAGCAGGGGGAACATCAGGCAGAGGGAGAGGGACAAGCAGGCTCTCTGAGCAGAGAGCCTGACATGGGCCTTGACCCCAGGACCCCGGGATCATGACCTGAGCCAAAGGCAGATGCCCAACCAACTGAGCCACCCAGGCACCCCTATTATTTCCATTCTTAATAATACTTTTGTTGCTAGTCACATAGGAACATTCTTCTCCATGGGTCCACAGATGCTTGTAAATTTGTTTCTTTACAGTGTGCAAACTGTGAAGGGTGAAGGGTGTTTTTGTTTTATTTCGTTTTTGGTCTTTTCTTTTGTCTTAATCTAAGAGTGACTCTCATCCAGTGCCTTGAGTCTCGTAGCCCCCTGGCCAGGGCTGTGCAGAGCTCATTGTGAGGAGTGTTCTAGAGCTGAGCCCCATGCCCTAGGAAAGAGCTGCCCTTTGTAAATTGTCAGAAATCCCTAGGAGCCCAGGAGTACCTGGGTGGCTCAGTCAGTTAAGCATCTGACTCTTGATCTGGGCTCAGGTCATGATTGCAGGGTCATGAGATAGAGCCCTGCATCAGGCTCCACACTCAGCAGGGAGTCTGTTTGAGATTCTCTCTTCCTCCCCCCATCCCCCCACCTCATGCTTGCTCTCTCAAATCCATCGATCAACCAGCTAATCGAACACTCAATCTTTAAAAACAATTCCTACGAGTCCAGAGTGTGGAAGTGGCAGATTGTGTGGTGCATATATGGTGGTGTTGGGATACACATACCCAGATATAAACATACGTATACCATATGTGCACGTGCACACGCATGTGTGGTCAGTGCCTTTCTGAATTCCTTGTTTGTGACCATGCTTATTGTGATTTACAGAATCTCTCAAATGCCTAGTTTGGAAATGGTCTGATTAATTTCAGTTTTTCCAATTGCTACTGTTGAGTTATTTCTGCAAACAGCCTTCATAATCCTGAGAACAGATTCCCTGTATTACAGATTCTCTGAATCCTTACAGAATCCTTACAGATTCTCTGTAAGAGCAGAGATCATTTCAGTGCTGTATCCTTAGCCACTAGACACATTCTTGGCTAAGGAGGCACGGCACATGGTAAATATCAAAGGGCTGGGGCAAGAAGGGCTTGCAGATTTAGCTCAGTCGAGGTTTCCTCTTGGCCAAAGTCTAGACCATTAGCCTCTTAACGTCAAGACAAAGCTTTTTCCTTCCTAAAAGGAAATCACAGTTATGACTTCTATTCTTTTAAAGAAGTAGGAATACCATGACTTCCCTTTTCTCAAGACTTTATTCTGTTGATGAAAGTATTCACTTGTTCTGTGCCCGATGGATGATTTCTTTTGTTCTGTTCTTAATCCCCGACTTCATCTTTCACTGGCTCTTGCCCATGAGAATCTTCAGAAGGTTGTGCATGTCAGAGCTGCAGGATTCATTCTCCAGGAATGTGAAATGTAGGAGGAAAACACTGTTTACCGGAATTTAAAGAGACCTTGTGAAATAAATATGCTATCTCTGTGGCAACTCCCCAATCATTCTGTTTATGTTCCTGCCTGAAAAATTTTGTCTCCAAGATGAAATAGAATGTGTTAATTTTACAGTTTATTTTTAGAATTTTGGAGATTTTATTGGCACTCCTTAATGAAAAAAAAATACAATTAGTTAATGCAAGCAAAGTGTTCCATAAGCTAAAAGAACAATAAAAGTGCTAGGTGACAATATTGCTATTTATTGTACCTCTTCACAGTGCACAGATGTGTCCCAAAATTATTTTAAGTGTATCTTATAGATGCATATTCCATTTTTATGTATGCAGACAGTTAAGGTAAAAATAATAAAATTTAGATTGTTGTAGACCATCCCTTATGGAGATCTTCCCAATGTTCCATGATAACCAACAAATTTTTGTCATCCACAGAAGTTTTGTTGGTATTTTGGAGCTTTAAATCTCTGTGAACCATCAAAACAAACAAAACAAGCAATTTATTTGGTCAAGGCTCTGATACCCCTAAGTAGTACTATGACTGCGATGTTTGCTGCTTCCCTCGAAATTGTGTTCAGATGGATGGATGGACAGACGGACAGATGATAGATAGATGGGTAGGTAGAGTGCAACTTCTGATCCTTTTTGTCTCAGAATAATTTTTTGAAAAGTCACCATTTGGACTGTTTTGCATTACTTTGTAACACCTCATACACAAACATCTAAATTCATGTTATTTTTATTTCAGGATACACATTCAAATAGTTAGCTTTTAGATGGGATTTCTAAGGTACTTTCAGATGATGCCCTTTCTCACTGTGATTCTCAGAAGGAAAATGTCCCAGTTCAGACAGTGGCTTCCCTCTCCCAGTAGCTCCTACCTCATGGCCCCCACACCACTGGCAGGAATCTATAAACTAGTTTTGAGTTAAAATGCAGCCCTTTCTTAAAGCTTTTTGCCACATTCTATAACTATCAGTTTATAAGATTGAGTCTCCCACAGGAACATGAATTGCTAGAGGATTGGCTCTGGATCTCATTCACCTTTGCACCGTCTGTGCTCATTGATGAGGTGAATTAAACTGAGTTCCCTTCTTGAAGCCTTTGAACCCAGAGACAACCCGTCCTCCTTACCTAAGGAAGCTTTGCCTTTATTATGGAAAATTTCTTCTTGCGTGTTCTTCTCAAAATTAGAGGAGGCCGTCCCACAGCGCCTCCTGTCCATGGAGTGTGCCTACTTCTCCTTCCAGAGGCAGAGGCTAGAATGACGCGGGACACATGGGTCTCACTTATGCCTGCCTCGTCAGCATTACCAGCTAGGATTTCTGTCCGTGTCTCCTCGCTCACCCAAAACCCGCACGTCATCTTGGGCACCGATCCGGAGCCACTTCTTTAGAGCTTTCTCCATTAGGTCAGTCTTGAGGGACATTTTGTTAAGAATCTCTTTTCCTTTGTAAACATCACGATGGAATTTGGGGTTTGTTTTTCATGCTTTTTGAACCGTGATTAGCCAACAGAAATCTAACATTAAAAAATTACTCTTTTCATGTATTTAATGGTAGAAACTGTACTTTCTTTTAAAAAAATCATAGGTCATCTAGGCAAAAACTAGTACATTGCAAGTAAGGTGATAGCTCTTGAAGAAGATGCTGCTCTAACAGATAACAGGACATTTTATTTTATTTTTATTTACTTTTTTAAAAAGATTTATTTTTAAGTATCTCTACACTCGACGAGGGGCTTGAACTCACAACTGCAAGATCAAGAGATGCATGTTCTGCTGACTGAGGCAGCCAGGCGCCCTCATAACAGGATATTTTAGTCTGGAGACATGAATGCTGAGTGGGCAGAGTATAGACTTCTACAAAATGTGATGCGTTTGAGCTGTTTCATTCAGCAGACTTGCACTGATGCCTACAATGTGGCTGGTATACGAGATGTCTAGGATATACACGTGTATGTGCACACACACAGACACACACTATTCAGCCATTATTTTTATCAAGACTTTTTTTTAGAACAGCTTTAGGTTCTCTGCAAAATTAAGAGGAAGGTAGTGTGTCCCCGTCTGTCCCGTTCCACGCATGCACAGCTTACCGCGTTATCAACATCTCCCACCAGAGGGCGCATTGGTTACAATCAGAGAACCTTGGGCACTGAAAAGCCCTGTGTCTACCACTAGAGCATCACACAGGATGGTTTCACTGCCCTGAAACTCTCGGCGCTCCACCTGTTCATCCCTCCCCCATCCCAGGCACCTTTTTAAGTCCGTATTTTAATAAGGGAAATCACTTAGAGAAGAATAGTATGTGCCACGAAAAAGTCAATAGGGCTATGAAAAATCAGCTCTACTTATGGAAGTTAGAAAAACATCACAAAATAGGTAGCATCTAAGTTGGATCACAGAGAAAAAGAGAATGATTCCAGGTGGTGAAATCCGGGGCATTCCAGACGCTACAACCATAAAGAGTGTTTAAAGGGCACGTTGTGTTCAGAGATGTGTGAGACCTGTGGGGTAGTTTTGTGTCAGAAAGGAGATGGTGAAGGATGAGCAGGGGGAAAGAGATTAGGGTCAGGAAGGGATCTTGCACCTCATGAGAAGGGACTTAGAGCTCATGCCGTAGGCAGTGGAGAGGTGAGGGACAGCTTGAGCGGAAGGGTACCTTAACGAAGTGTAGGTTTCACGACAATTTCACGGGAAGACTGAAGACTTTGGAGGAATGGAAAGACGCTAAAGGTAGGTGATCAGATCAGAATGAGTCCAGCAGGACAGGAGGGGGATTTTATTCAGGAGGCGAGGTCACTCCCACGGTGACTTACTGTTTATGAACATCTTGTTATAAATGTCGTTGTGGGTTACGGGTAGATCATTGCACAACTCGGACAGGACAGTGGGTCTTTGACAGTGGGCTTTCATCTTATTTTCCCGCACATTTCTCTGTTGTTCATAATCATTCAACAAATACTAGAAAATAGGTAAAAGAGACCATGGCTTTGGACATATTAAATGCAAACAAAACAAAACAAACGAAACCATCTAGAACTTTGGGATATATTCTGATTCGATTGAAGGACAGCAAGAGCATCTGTATCCTGGCTTTAACCCTGACTCTCTGATGGGCCTGGGGTAGTCAGTTATAAATCCCCTCTCTGTATGGAAGACTTCATGATTCCTCCCCTTGTTTTTCCTGCTGCCGGTGCCTGCAGGTTGGATGGGACCCCGAGGCCGAGGGTGGGGTCTGGTAGAGGGTGAGGAAATATGGGGTCATTTAGAGGGGGCTTCGCCTTCCAAGTTAAGGGCCGTGCTGCCTGGTTTGCCTCCCTGGTCAGGAGAACAGACGAAGCCTGGCGCCTGATAAAGGCTTGGTATCTATAAAGAGAGTAGATTTGTCTGAAATGGACATTTCCCTGGGGAGCACTTTCTTCAGAAAATAAGACAGAAGTTGTGGTGAGAGGTAAAATATGACTGAGGTCCTATGCAGAGTTAATGCTGGGGTCTTTCCGAATGCCCTGTTTTTCCTCACGACTAGCTTTTGGATTGTCCTTTGGAATACGAAACTCACCTGTTTGCCAAGTCTTATAATAATAAGTCGTTGTAACGCGGGTCTCCTCAGCCTTCTGGAGGCACTGCTGAGCCTAATGTATTTATCTTTGGTGCTTCAAAGTGTTAGGAAGCAGGGATCCTCATTTTGCCCTTTATTCATAGGCTGAATCAATAACAGATTCCATTTCTCAGAAACTCTGACAAGAAGCAACATCTTAAAGAAATGAGAAATGTCCTTTTCTTGTCCTCGATGGAGCCCACTAACTCTGCGGGCTGTTGAGGCCCCCCCCCCAGCAGAGCTGAATGAGTCTGCACCCCGTTAGAGCCTCCTGGACCCCGTATTCTAAGGGTGTGGGCAGATTCCCTGAGGGACAAAATAATCTTTTTGAGTGAAAGAGTTTGGCTTGTCTGGAAAGATCTTTTATAATGTGCTTAAGTCCGGCTGAGGCTTAATTCCGTGTAGCTCTTTTAAGTTGGATGCGGAGGGTCTGGTGCTGGGGCTGGAAGAATCAGAGGTTCCTCTCCGTGCCATTGACAGTTTTCCATACTCGTTAATTTTTGGCACTGAGACTTGGCTACCCTGCCTTTCCAGAAGTCATGTGGCGTCAACAGTTTTTCAGGGACACGATTCATCCTAGATTGGAAGATTTGCAGGGGAGCTGATTCCACAACCTTTATTGCTAAATCATTTTGACGTTTAACAACGTCCCCTGCCAGGAAGTTCCTCCTCCTGTCTAAGAGGTCAGCAGCCTCTGGCAGGGGTTCTCCACCGTTTGATTAAGAGGAGATTCTTTTCATTTTACAAAGCTTTGAGGTAACTTGCGGGAGGAACAGAAGGTTGCAAAATGTGTTCGACCTGAGGGGGTGTTCCCTTTTCCCTGGTGGGAATCCTAAGAGGCTTATGGGGAAACGTGGATCCACGTGGATGTGTGTAAAAGGGAGACACAGGTGTGCCCTCCGATTGGCCTGCGTGGGTGAGGGGCTGCTGGTCGGAGTGACGTCCACCTCCTGCGGCCGGTGAAGGGCGAGCGTCCGATCAGGAATGAATACGAACCAGAGGGGAAACGTGACCAACACCTGCTTCTCAACATGGACCTCTCTGTTCTTGTGTTCCCTCCCCCCGCCCCCCACCAAACCCCCACCAAACTCTTGCTCTTGGCGTCAATGTCTCAGGGAGTCCTTTTGAACATAGATGACCGGAAACTAGTCAGTGTCTGACAGTCACTGGAATCTTTGGATTTTCTGGATGTGTCCATGAAGCACTTAGAATCTCTCCAAGTCATCCTTTTTTTCCCTGCTTTTCTTGTCTGCCTCCTGTCTTAATTACAATGAAGCAAGCGAGACTGGAGAGCCATCCCCGTACCATCCAGAATGTTCCGTACCTTTCCTCGTGGGACCCAACCCGAACTGTATCTGTCCATTAGTACAACTTTCTCTTCTTGCTTTCTTGGCTGTGGAAACTGGTTGCATTCGAATAGCTTCTAAACGACTTACTTAGGACATTCCCTCATTTCCTCCTGTGCGGCGAGGGGAGTGGCTTGGGCTACAGGGGCGTCATCAGAGGTCTGCTCTTGGCGGTCAGGTGGGCGACTTCCAGCACCAGCAGTGCCCTCCCTGAGCACAAGCGGAGGGCGACGGCTCTCTGGTCATAAGACAATGAAGTGTTCAGTTTTCTGCTCTCTGGATTTATTTATTAAGACCAGAAAAGACCATCGTGACACGAAGTGTGCCGGTTTGGGATGGCCACTGAATCAATGACTCATCTTGCTTTATAGTTTTCTTTTCAAGAACATCACACAGGTTACCTTTTGTTCCCTTGAGACTCTCGAGAGGTCTAGCATAAACCCGTGGCCTTGGCTCTGTCTTCAAATAGCTCTTATGTCACTTGAGAGCCATAAATAACACAAGACAGAGCCCTGGAGTACAGGCTGTGACAACGAATAAGTCACGGCATGTGTGAGGCCAAGCGGTCGTTCTGAGGGAAGCCCGGGCAGAAGGGTGCGTTTCCTGGAGGTTCTGCGCCAAAGATGTAGGTGCGGTCCCAAATCCGGTTGGTGTGGGAGAAGGAGGGGGCCCTGGACTGTCTGTTACAACCTGTGTGGAACGGGAGGGCGTCGAGTGAAACCAAGGATCTGGTGGGGCCAGCCCACCTCCAAGCCTGTATTGGATCCATACTTGCCTCTTGCTCGTTTCTGGTGCCTCGTTGGCATCTTTGGGGTTCCCGGGTTTGCCGCGGCATTGGCCCACTCTGCCGTCGTCATTGTATGCCGTTCTCCCGTGTGACTCTGTCTTCACAAGACCACCTTGTGGCAAGCGCTGGGCACGTTGGGCTAGGACTCCACCCTACTCCTTGTCTTAACCCATCATCCCAATCACAGAGGCAAAACCCTCCTTCCAGGTAAGCTCACCTTCTGGTGTACTGGATGTACTTGGAGTTAGGACTTCAACATGTCTTTTTTTGGGGGGGGCACACAATTCAACTCATAACAAGGGATAGTATGACACAATCGGAAAAAAGTACAGTTGCTTCTCCATCTTTAATACGTATGCTTGTAATTTTTTTTTACGTTTTATTTATTTATTTGAGAGAGAGAGAGAGGCAGAGCATGAGAGGGACAGGGAGGGGCAGAGGGAGAGGTTGAAGCAGGCTCCCTGCAGAGCAGGGAGCCCGATGTGGGGCTCGATCCCAGGACCCTGGCATCATGACCTGAGCCGAAGGTAGATGCTTAACCAACTGAGCCACCCCAGTGTTCCTATATACTTGTGAATTTTTTGTGTCTAGATTGTATGATGAAAATCTTCAGAAAAATATTAAGTAATATGATGATAGAGGATTTTCATCTCTTTAAAAAGAGTATGCACACTTAAGCTAAGTGTAGTATGTTTAAATAGATTTTTAACAGGTTTTAGCAACTGTTTTTAAAAGCCAGATGATGGATCGACGGTGTGAACGGAGCGAGAGTTCTCTGCTGGGAGCACTCAGTACGGTGTCAGTCCTCTTTATTAGAGTTATTAATGGCATAGAAAGACGAATATTTCACTGATACAGTTATCGGTAGCACAGTGTGCCTATTGCAACTGAAAGTTAAGAAAACAAACACTAAATATAAAATCATTTATATAAGGTTTTTTCAAGATTAACTTTATAACTCTCAGATAAGGGATTCTCGGCTATCAAACTTCATGTAGGAAAGAGCAAAAGCTTTTGGCAGAGCTGTCAAAATTCAGTGCAACTTTAGGTAAAATGGGCACAGATATAATATGCAGGACGTTCAAAGTATTGTCTAAACCTGAGTGCTCATTCAATGAGGACATGCACAAAAAGGGTTAAGTTCAGAGAAAACTGACCAAGGAAGTAAATTTTGTAGGTGAGGAAGAAGACACTTTTAATATAGCTCTAACGCAGTATTTTGAGTTCTGCGGTCCACGTATTTCTCTCAGGTGCCGTCCTGGCACTGCAGATGCAGGGAAAGAAGCCTTCAGAGGCAGTTGGAATGCTGATATAGGACTCTCCAAGTCTGACAGTCTCCAGGGAGGAGGAGATAAGCCTTTGAAAGCACAATTGCATTTATAATTAATATACACCCTTCAGTTTATTGTATCTTCCTCTGATGTATTTTTTTCATCCCACCACTGGTTAGAATTGTAGAACAGTTTGCTACCACTCCAAATTAGATGATGCACTTTGGCTTCTAAAGACAGTTCACAGTCTCATTTTTTTTTTTTTTTTTTAAGATTTTATTTATTTATTTCACAGAGGGAGAGAGATCACAAGGAGGCAGAGAGGCAGGCAGAGAGAGAGAGAGGGAAGCAGGCTCCCCGCTGAGCAGGGAGCCCGATGCGGGCCTCGATCCCAGGACCCTGAGATCATGACCTGAGCCGAAAGCAGAGGCATTAACCCACTGAGCCACCCAGGCGCCCACACAGTCTCATTTTTAAATGAGCAAATGGTTAGCAGAAGAGTTGCCCGCACCCTATACAGGCAGATGCCATTAATGCTCGTCTCCGATAGATGGCGCTCTTGAAACTAAAAGCACGTTTCAGTGCACTGTCCTCGTTCTGAAGAAGGTCTCCAGGGTAGTTTTTTCTGTTGTGGTCTAGAGATCCCTTGTTTATGAATGGATGTCATTGATGCTTGCTTTCTTATTAAGAAGACTTTCTGTCTCCGCCTCTAATTTTAATAAAAGTGCAAAATGCTTCATCCACAATGAAGTGTTCTTGACATACTGACCAGCCTTCAAAGCAATTTAAACCCTCATAGATATTGAAGGTTGAAAACTCAGTGGCTTCTAAAAATTCAACATAAATATACTAGACTCTGTTATGAAGCTAATATTGTTATAACCCAGGAAGCCTATTAAGACCATTATTTGACAGAAGTGGATAGTTCAATGGGGGCTTAACTAATGAATTAGAATCTATTTAGGAAGAAATGAAATCTGCTCAAAAGTGTGTTTTGTTTTGTTTTTCCCCACTATCTGTGGTCTCTGGCTTCATTAATTACTGTGATTGCTTGAGTCTACCAATTCCCCATTACACTGTCACCTGGATTTTTGTCAAACTTTCTGCTTATACTTCCTTCATCCTTTTACTCATTATCTTTTCCCCATGCATTTATTGTGCACTCACCCCGACCCAGGATTGCACCAGACCATGGATATATCAAAAAGAATGAAATGAAAAATGAAGAAGAGTCTCAGCATTCAAAGATTTTGCAATCCAGTAGGGGTGATAAACACATCAAAAAATGAGCACACAATTTAATAAGTACTGTCTGCCTTCCAATTCCCAGCCCAGTAAGCAAGAGATATTAAGCACTCAATAAATGAGTGATGGCTAATCCCATTACTCTAGACAATCTTGCTATTTAAATATATAAAATGTGCTAGGTGGGGGAAAAAAAGAGTCACTGGACATTTTGTTAACAGAAATGGAAGGACCACAGCCCCTTGTAAAAGACTTGAGCCAAAAATACAGCAAACATGGTCACAGGATGTCACCGTCCCTGGAGGTCCATCCAGTTAGAAGGGACTCTGATCAGGCTTAAGACAGAATGGTTTCCGGAGAAGGATTTATTCAGTTGGAGTTTGGGATTTTCTGTTTCCTTCCTGATATGCATGAGCGCGTTCATTGTTTTGCTGAGACCACACTGTGTTCCAAGTGTTCTTTGTATTAACAAACACCAAGCTGATGACTCTCCTGTTATTTTTGTAACCTGATTAGTCAACACTTAATATTAACTCTTCTTGACTCACATTAATACATGGAATTTGCAAATTAGAGTCAACTATGATTTGCAAATTGAAGTTAATTAGAAAGTCCTAATACAGCACCTCCTAAAAAGGCCAAAACACTTTGCATAGAAATAGCCAATTTAGAAGTCACAATTTTCCAATTGCTTTTTGGCAAACAATTATTCCTCCGAGCTGTCCTCGGGATGGGAGTGAAGAAATAAATATGCACACAGTTAAGTGAGGACTTAAAAAGTGACGGCCGGCCTTCTTTTACGCGCTCCGGATGCTGCTATGGACCTCACTTTCCAGTGACAATATTTAATAATTGGGGAAACTACAATAGCTCATCAGTGAGAAGGATGACTTACAGGAGAGTTTCAGAAAGGATAAATGCATGAGAATCTGGTCAGATTCTCACATTATTGTTAGTTCTTATTCTTTTTTCTCGCAGGGTTTCAGAGTGCTAAAAACAAAACAAAACAAAAACTGGGAAAAATGTTACCTGAGACAATAGAAGACAGAAATGTGTTGCTTAAAATCCAAGATATGAATATTACGAATAAGTGCCTCATAGAATTGAGTGGGATTACACATCAGAAAATAATTACAATATAACTTACCTAATTAATGGAATCGAGGAATGACAAGTCTTCTCAGTACATGCTGAAAAAGTACTTGATAAAATTCACTATGCAGAAATTAAACATAAAAGAAAGTTTCTTTTCTATGCACCATTATGATATCCTACAACAAAGAGCATATGCAGTACGGACATTTCAGACTCAATATTTCTGAGAAATTTCTAAGAATAAGGCAATGATGTTTCTAAGATCAAAGAAAGAATGTTCTTCAACATAGAACTAGAAGTTCTAGGCAAAGCAATAAGTCTGAATATGAATTGAGTAGAAAAAATGGAATAAAAAATAAATTTCATAATTTGCAGAAGACATGCTCGTTTGATTCTCTGAATATGTAAGTATCAAAATATTAAGAGATAAACTATTAAAAATAAATAGAATTAGGTAAAATTTCTGGATACATAATCAACTTATAAAAAGTATATATGGAACTAAGAGTCTAGAAAATATATTAGGTAAAAGAACTTGGCAAAATCCTCAAAAAATAAATAGAAATTGATATCATAAACTGTCTTACATATTTACAGGGAGAAACTTAAATTCTGTTAAAGGATCTTAAACGTTACCTAAATAAGAGCAGTCATATTTGTATTAATTTCTAAATTCAGTGAAATTTTAATGAGAATTTCTACAACTTGTTTTAGTAGGGAAGTTGAAAACCAGATCTTTTTGTCTATATATGATCCTTCAGCTTATATTTTCCTATAGTCTGTAACCTAAAATACATAAATCTCTATGACAGTTTGAAAAATAAGATCAAAGGAGGTAAAAATCCCTATACTGAAATATAAAGTAATATAGTAAAGACACAGTGTGTATTGAATTTCAGAAACAGACAAATAAATTAATGACAGGAATGGAAATCCTTAAGTAGAGACCATGGCCTGGATAGAAGAACTTGGCACACCACGTCTCAAGTGACACCTCAAATTACTGAGGAAAAGATGAATAGAAGATCACACTCAGAAAACTATCTCATTAAGGTGAATTTTAAGATAGGATCCCCAAATCATACATATTCAAAATAAATGTCACTTAAGTAGTGACTAAAATATATAAAATTCTTAAACTGATATGGAAAAAAATTAAATGTTTTCATAATCCTTTGGAAAAGATTAATTTTTTAGCTTAAAAACGTTTTAATTCCTAGGAGAATACCTCAGTGGATGTGAATACAGCAAAATGATTTCCGGTCAATAGCAGGCATATATACAAAGTCAAAATAGAGGTAATGTGGGGTGCCTGGGTGGCTCAGTGGGTTAAGCCTCTGCCTTTGGATCAGGTCATGATCTCAGGGTCCTGGGATCGAGTCCCACATCAGGATCTCTGTTCAGCGGGGAGCCTGCTTCCCCCTCTCCCTCTGCCTGCCTCTCTGCCTACTTGTGATCTCTCTCTCTGTGTGTCAGATAAATAAATAAAATCTTAAAAAAAAAAAGTCATTGGAGATTTTAGTAGCTCTATAAAGACTTTCCAGGAATATAATTTTTGTTACAATAGAAAAAATTTTCAGCCCTCAAATATTAGCATTTCCATGCCTTATCCCCCGACGTAGGCAAGTTGTGACTAATTTGGTTTTTATCACCTAAGCCACATCTGCACAGAGTTTGAACTTTGTAGGAGTTAAATTCAAAAGTTTGAGGGAAAGGAGGTTTTGATTGGCTTGAGATTTTGAAAAATTGGAAGACAAAAATACTAATGAATAGAAATTTTGTATAGTTTAAAATTATAATAGAGTTTTGAGAATTTCTTACTGAATTAGACATTTGAGATCTAGAAATATGCAGTCAAGTCCCTGTTTGAAATCATTCATCATTCTGAGTGTTGGTTACCCCCTGACGCCTCACCTTATCATCAAAGAAGTCTGGTATCATTAGGCTGCTTCCAACACCAGAAGTAGCCCTTATTTGGAGCAACACTTAAAGAGAATAAAATACAAATTAGTAATATTTGTGAAATGCTCCCAAAAGCTTATTCTAGAAGAGGAAAAAGCTCAATCTCGTAATCTCATTCCAGTCTTTCCTAGGCTAATTTTATCTCAAAAGGATCCCTAGACCCATAACATCTTCAACCTGCAAGCTCCTTCGGCGTCTTTTCTTAGCTCAACCTAATCATTTATAAGAAAACTGGGAAATAGGTCACTTATTAATGTGATCCAGCTTGTCACCAAAAGATTTAAAACTGTGCCTCATCCTGCAGCTAAAGGCTGTGATTCGGCTGTTTTACTATTTTCCCCTAAACCAGAGAGCCTTGACCTCTAGGGCTGTTAGGCTGCAAGGCTTATAACACTTGAACATTTGTATTTCAATGTTCACCCAAAGTTGACCTAGGAATTTTACCCTATATACAAAGTGACGATGTGATTAATGATCCAAATGGGGGCACCTTTGAGGGGAAAAAGGAGTACCAAATAAATTCAACATCAAAGCCACAGGGAAAAACTGGAATGGCGTCTGCCCAACCATTGTTCACCCTCCATTTGAAGACGTAACATTTCTTGTAAATCATAAATTGATGCTGTTGAAGGCCAGGGACAAGGGCAAGAATGAAAAGAAGACTTTTAATCCTCAAAAAGCCATATCCTCTCGTATTTCGGTGTAACTAATTAAATAATTTTTGGTTTGCGTAGAACGTAGGTGTTAATTAAGAATGATTTAAGAAGCTTATGCGAAGCATGTCGAAGACATTTCTTTCGTATCTGTGTCAGGGTGAATTACAGGCTTCATGGAATAGGTGTTTTGATTATGGGAAGAACAATACGGTAGAAAATATGATATGTGGCTAGTGGACAGAGCTCATCCTTCCCTTGTTCACCACTAAACTTAGAAAATGCTTTACCTAAAGTTATTTCTGCTACGACACATTAGTTCATGGACCAAATAAGATTTAATGCAGTTTTAATTTTTTTTATGAAGGCTGTAAGTGATATTCCAAATCATTCTTTGAAATGCTCCCAGCTCTAAATATTTCAAGAACGTGAAGACTCCCCCATGTTTCTGCCACTCCAATGTGCCTTTTTTTCTTTTGTCAGCCATGATGACATCTGCACAGGAAGAAGAAACTGATCTCTACTACTTGAATCTGACAACCAGATTACTTAGTGAAAATATGACTAAATATTTGGCCAACACTGGTACCAAGAGTCCTATAAATTTCATTTTATCCTTTGGATTATTTCCTTGATGGCTGTGGGGACTTATAAAAGCATTGCTAATTGACTCTCATTATTACCTGTTTTTAAGCATTGGGGGTAGATTTCACGTTGTTTGATGCTCGAGGTCAGAGCTCTGTTGGTGCTGGTTGGACTTTTGTAGGAAATAAGACATAGATCCATCTGGTGGGATCAGAGCTGTGTGCGCATGTCAGCTGTTACCTTGGTTTTGCTGGTTGATAAGTGACCCGTAATCAAGGTCAGGGGCCTCCCTTCTCTTCAGGAATCGGGAGCCACGAGATGTTCTGCACTGCACAGTTGTGGCGTCCCAGGGAACAGTGTAACAGACATCCTTGGAAGTTTGAATAGCTTGGTCTGTCTTTGGGAAAGGGGATAGCTGGATGCTCTGTCTGGAGGATGGAATATGAAAATTCATTCCTTTTTGAACATATGAAAAGGGGAGAGTTTTCTTTCCTGTGTCTGTGTGAGTCAGATATCTGTGTGTCTGCGTCATTTCTGGCAGCTCTCTTGACAGTTGTGTGATATCATTTCAGCATAAATTATTCTAAAATCTTTGGCTGCTCGTACTTTCCAATAGCTAGTGCACATATCTCTAGGACCCAGACCCCCTAAGGACATCCGAGATAGGAGGTGGTGGCTCACATGAGTCTGTAAAGGGTATCGATTTTGTCCCCCGTCACTGGCCAGAAAGCAGTATCTGTTTGATTTAGAAGTCATCTAGATTAGAGTAGCATTTCAACCACAGGTGTGTACTCCGTGCTTGCCTTCAGGGACCTCATACAGGAGAAGAAGTCCTAGAATGAGGAGAAAGAGGCCACCTCTTTATAATTTGGGCGACGAAGGGACAGGTGCTATTTCATTGACACAGATTTCCATCCAAATTATTAATTTAAAAAAATTAGCTTTTAAATTGTGAATCTTCTATTATTAATAAAAAGACATATTCACTTAAAAAAACTACTTCAATCCATCTTTCCTAAAGAAATTTGATGTTATTCAGATTTTAAGTATTAAAGTCATTTTAATATACTAAAGATCTTTAAAGCAGAACTCATGAATCCTTTGAGTCATGCAAAAATATAGTCCTTATATACTTCTAAATGTTTTATAGTGTTTTCCATTTTTTAATTATTTAAAATATGATTATTTATGTATAGTAGAAAAATAAAGATACGGATAAGCCAGAAATTCCATGTTAATTCCACTGACCAGCAGTAGTCACTATAACACATGTGACATGCATCATTCCAGAATGACTTCAGAATGCGCACATGCACACTAACATTTTTGAAGGAGTTTTTCTACTTCAGGGACTTTAAAGGGATTGTTGTACTTAACTCTTCATGACCACCCTTTCCCTCTAATCAGTATGTTATCCATGGAAAGCCGTTTCATCGTTTGTTAATGGTTCTGTACTTAACACTTAAAGAGAATGGATCATCCTACAACAGTCATACATTTGTTCAGTAACAAGAATCAGGCTTGTTTTTCTCTTTCTTGAACTCAACATGCTTGGATATTGCTGCTTGGGAGCCATTCTATGGGCATAGTGTGCTTGTGAAGTTATTCTTAGTTGGCACACAGGAAGCATGGCTAGTGGCTTAAGACCCAAATCTCACAATCAAAACTGTAGATGCATTGTTTCTGAAATAAGTTACTTGCTATCATTCATGCTTCATTGCCAGGAGAGGGTTTTTGTAGCTCATAACTTCCTTTAGTGCTTGAAACTGAGACACGATCCGCCAATAAATAGTGCCCGCTCAGCATCCGACCTGAGGCTGTCGTGAGTTACACCCTTGGAAGCTCTGCCCAGTGCGATCCCCTTCTGTTTCTGCGAAGTCACCGTAGCTTTTCAGATCTTCTTAGTTCAGGGGGTGCCTTCATTTGGTTGGTCTTTTCCTTCTGCGGTTAATTCCCAAAGATTTTACATAACGCTTTAACTCTTTGGGTGTAATTATCATTTCAGGATTACAGATTATAATATATATGACAAAAAATATTTAAAAATTATCTGTAAGAACACATCACAATAGAAAGGTATATCTTCTGCCTACCTATGTTGTCAGATTTGATGAACTATGAATTAAAATTATAGCAATTTAAAAATATCTGTCATAACTCATTAAATTTTGATTATTTATCTGATCCAAAGGTATATATCGTTCAGAGTTAATCATTCCAGAGACTGATAGGAAGATAGCTTAATAATACCTAAAATTTCATGAAAGACATCCTTTTAAAACATAGTGAAAGTGATGTCAAGGTTAATTAAATCTCATCTTTATTCTATTTTCACTTAACACTTACAGCAAGTCATTCAAATTTTAGAATGTGTGCAAGCTAAGAATTATTATTAATGTTAGAATTTACTGACATATTTTTGGATAATTGGTATATTTAGAATCATATATAGTTAACATTTTCAAGGAAGTTAATTATGGTCTATGGTAAAATTTATGAGATATACTGTACAGTATATTGTATGAAATGTTTATTTTAAATACCAAGCCGTATTTAATAAAATCTTGAACAGATCATATCACATTATAAGGAAATCTAAATGTCCAAAATCTTCTGTTGTGCTGGAACTTTTTAAAAAATGAAATATTATTTGAAATAAATGGGACACTTATGAAAAATATTGTGTTTTTAGTGGGTTTAGGAGTTTTTGTCATCAGAGCTTGCTGAGAATAGGATTTGAAGTATGCAAAGCATCACATTTAATAAACTCTGTAAGACATCCAATTACTGATTCTAATGGGAGTTTATTGAAATAGATGCATTACTCAAAATCATGTGTCTGTATTTAGAGGATCTACAGATTAAATATGACAGAATCTCTTCCTTTCTTTAATGGATGAATTAGCAAGTAAATAGAATTGTTTTGGACCCAAGAAGACAAGTGTTACTGCAGGGCACCTTCCCCCAGATATGGAACTTGTTCATGAACACATGAGGGCAAGTGCAAGTCCATTTTTTTTTGTTAGTAAGTTGGGGTGTGTGTGTGTGTGTGTGTGTGTGTGTGTGTGGTAAACAAGGATAAATCCTAGACAAACTTAGGTGAAGGCTCAAATAGAAACCAACTCATTTTCTTACTGTTAAAAGCGACTTTCATTATTAAGAATATTTGACTAGTTAGAAAATAGATAAGAAACCAGAACATGTATATACATGTTTATAATGTTTATAAGGACATCCATCCTAGTCTCCTTTCCTTCCTTAATTTTGCCCATACATATTCTAGAATTCCTAGCACGTCCTGTATTAGACAACAGAGATATGTCAATAAGTATGTTATTCCTTGATCTTTGTAGACCTACAGTCTAGTAGGGGAGATTTTCAAACATATTCCTGAAATTAATTGGGCCGAGCGTTAGGATAATGGTCTGTACAGAGTTTGTGGGGAGACTCTTGTGAATGAACATGTCTACTTGGTTAGGGTGGAGGTTGGGAAAAGCTTAAAACCAAGGGGGTCATGTTTAAAGTGAACCTTAAGGCAGTAGGTCTTTATCAGGTGAATGAGCTAAGTACATGTATTCTCGTCAGAGGAAGTAGCGTGAACAAAGGCCATGTGGATGGCATGCCAAAAACTTGTGTAAACATTCTCCTGGTTTGAAAATACAATGCAAAGAGGTAGAGATCAGTGAAGTATGTCATTCGGTCACTCAGTGACTTACCAGAAAAGGGGTTTGTTTATTTTC
This sequence comes from Ailurus styani, assembly GCA_002007465.1. Classification (NCBI taxonomy): domain Eukaryota; kingdom Metazoa; phylum Chordata; class Mammalia; order Carnivora; family Ailuridae; genus Ailurus; species Ailurus styani. Next base: position 1,865,829 of record LNAC01000093.1, on the reverse strand, counting down.
TGCTGTGTAACTTTGGGAGAGTCAGTTGCTGGAACTGATTTAGAAGTATGGATGCCAAGGTGTAGGACTCACACAGTTCTCTGGGACTTACCCCATGAGCACAGGAGGGCTGCTGGTCATTTTCTCTCTATATTGGCTTGCCTTTTCTGGACTATTTCTCCAAGATAAATTTAATCTGCCTCTGAGAATTAAGGCTGTTAGATATTCTAGGCTACTTGATCTCATTAAGAAGAGTAACTATTTAAACCAAACCAAACCAAACCAAAGATGAGTAACTGTTGGAGTGGTTTAGCACAGCTTGGATCCTAGTAACACCACAGGGTCCTCCAGAATCCAAACTAGGAAAAGCTAGAAGAGGATGGGGAGAGGCCTCTGATGGTTTTTACTTTGTAAGATGGGAGATGGAGGGGTTTCTAGGAGGGTCAGATGCCATTCTCGTTTGCAGATTGCTTGGGAGAGTAATAGGATTTGTGCCCTAGTTAATTGAACATCACACCAATTGCTGAGATAAGTGTGTGTGTGTGTGTGTGTGTGTGTGTGTGTGTGTGTGTGAGAGAGAGAGAGAGAGAAATGTACTTGCCACAACCCATTATGATCCCCAAGCGTACAAGTCGGGGTAAAGATTTTAGAAAAGTTAGTGTTTATTGTTTACTGGCTGGCTGGTGTTATTTTTTTAAAGTTTTTTTTTAAAGATTTTATTTATTTATTTGACACAGAAAGAGAGATTACAAGTAGGCAGAGAGGCAGGCAGAGACAGGGAGAGGAGGAAGCAGGCTCCCTGCTGAGCAGAGAGCCCGATGCGGGCCTCGATCCCAGGACCCTGAGATCATGACCTGAGCTGAAAGCAGAGGCTTTAACCCACTGAGCCACCCAGGCGCCCTGGCTGGTGTTATTTTTGATAAAAAAAAATTTGCTTGGGGTTATGTCTTTAAATCAACTTTTTATTTTATTTTATTTTTTTAAGATTTTATTTATTTGACACAGAGAGATCAGATCACAAGTAGGCTGAGAGGCAGGCAGAGAGAGAGAGAGAGGAGGAAGCAGGCTCCCTGCTGAGCAGAGATCCCGATGCGGGCCTCGATCCCAGGACCCTGAGATCATTACCTGAGCCGAAGGCAGGGGCTTTAACCCACTGAGCCACCCAGGCGCCCTCAACTTTTTATTTTAGAACAAGTTTTAGATTTACAGAAAAATTACAAAGATGGTACAAAGAATTCTTATATACCCCATACCCTGTCTCTATTATTAATATCTTTCAATGGTATGGTACATTTGTTCTAATTAATGAACCAATGATGATACATTATTATTAACAAATACCCATATTTTATTCAGATTTTCTGGTTTTTCCACTAATGTGCTCCTACTCTTCCAGGATCCCATCCAAAAATCACAGTACGCTTGTCCTGCCTCCTTAGGTGTCCCTTCATCACTTAGTTGAGGTCATGCTTGTCACGTTTCTCTGCCGAAAGTTCTTGCTCCACGTACCACTTCTAAACTATACTCTTGGAAGGAAGTTACTATGCACAGCCCCAACAAAAGGAAATGAGGAGTCATGCTCCATATCCTTGAGGGCAGAGTATGATTTATATCCCAAATATAAATTATTTAGAATCTTAGTGCATGAGAGATTTGTCTCTTTTTCTCTATTTGTTGGTTAGATAGTTAATCAGCTAATTAGCTAGATCATTTATATTATTCAGTACAGATTCATGGATGTGCATTATACATTTGGGGTTACATTCCTGCCACTTCATTTTATTTATTTACTGATTGTGTTTCTCATATTTTTCTAGCTTTGGTTGTTGAGAATTCTCGGGTTTGACCCTGTGTCTCTGTAACCTGCCTCCATCACTCCATCTGTGTGTGTGTGTGTGTGTGTGTGTGTGTGTGTGTGTGTGTGTGTGTGTGTGTTTAGTGCTTCCTAATTTCTGGCACTAGGAGATGCTCAAGGCTCATCGCGTGTATTTCTTGCTCTAGTCCTAGAATCAGCCCATTCTCCAAGGAGCCTTCATTCATTTTATTGGAGTATGGTATTAGAATAGGAGGACACTCAGTACTCCTGGGGGGTCATGGATTTTAGGCTCCCTCAGCTTACAGAGAAAGAAGCCCATAAGTACACACTAATCCTTTCCTATGTACACATATTTATAACTGTTTCCAGAGGTAAACAGATGTATCTGTATTAAGATACACATGAGTTCATTTTCATATCCCTAGCTCTCATCTATTACCACATGGATCATATTAACCTCTTGCTATTTATCTGTATCTGTATCTCACTTCTAGAGTGAGAAACCTGACTCTCATTTTCCACCATCCATTTAATTATCCAGTCCCGGTACACACGTATAGCAATATTAGAACTGTTAACTGTAATCCCGTGGAAATAGCTGTAGTGACCGCGCTGGGGTGAACAGCTTCGTTCTGCCGTCTTCAATGCTTCCATGCCCTGGGGGTCCAGCTGGGTTCTCTGATCACACCATTCCCTCTTAGGATCCTCCTACCTCCTCGTGACTTTTAAAAATTTGCATGCATTAAGGTAACTTTGAGCTATAAAGATATATGGGCTTTGACAAACGCACAATGCCATCTAGTCAGCATGAGAGTTATCATACAGGATAATTTCACTGTTCTCAAAAGTCCCTTGTTCTGCACCTGAGCCTCCCTTTCCATGTCTTCTAATCCCATAGAAACCACTGGTGATTTCATCTTTCTGTAGCTTTTCTTTTTCCATAATGTCATGTAATTGGAATCATACACTAATGTAACCTTTTCAAATTGACTTAGTTTAATTAGCGGTATGATTTAAGATGTCATATGTGTCTCCTCATGGTTTGATAGCTCATTTTTTAGCACTGAATAATTTTTCATTGTCTAAATTGTACAGCAGTCCCCTTTTCTATTCATTAATTGAAGGACAGCTTGATTGTCTCAGTTTTTAATAATTATGAATAAAATTGCTGTAAACATCTGCATGCAAGTTTTTGTGTGGACATATATTTTTAAATCCTTGGAGTAAATGCGTAGGAGCTTGATTACCGAATCAAATAGTCAAGCTATGTTTCAGGTTTATCAGAACCTGCCAAACTGCCTTGCAAAGTGGCTGTCCTACTTTGCATTCCCACCAGGAATGGAGGAGAGCTGCTGTGGTTTCACATTTGGACCATGAAATGATATCGTAAACTTTTTGGATTTTAGACATGCTGATAGGTGTGTTGGTATGTCATTGTTAGAACTTGCGAGTCTCTAATGAAAGCTGATTTTGACTGTCTTATTATACGGCCATCTGCCATCTGTATATTTTCTTTGGTGAGGTGTTCATCCAGATTTCTTGCCCATTTTTAGTAGTTATTTTTCTTATTAAGTTTTAAGACTTTTGTTTGTATATTTTAGATACAAATCTTACATTAAATATGTGTTTTAGGGGCACGTGGGTGGCTCAGATGGTTAAGCGTCTGCCTTCAGCTCGGGTCGTGATCCCAGGGTCCTGGGATCGAGCCCCATGTCGGGCTCCCTGCTCAGCGGGGAGTCTGCTTTCCCCTCTGTCTCTCTCCCCTGCTCATGCTCTCTCTCTCTCAAATGAATAAATAAAATATTTTTAAAATAATAATAATTTAAAAATAAAAATAAATATGTGTGTTATAGGTAATTTTTTTTTGCAGTCTATAGCTTGTTTTTTCACTCTCTAAACAGTACATTTCACAGAGCAGAAGATTTTAATTTTAACGAAGTTCCGTTACCATTGTTTTCTTTGGTGGAATTTGCTTTTGTGTTATAGTTAAAGAAATCATCACCGAACCCAAGATTATCTAGATTTTTATCTTGTATTTTCTTACGGAAGTTTTGTAGTTTTGTTTTACATTTAGGACATTTAGACCCATTTTCATTTATGTGAAAACTGTCGAGTCAGTCTATGCCTGTGTTTTTTCTTTCATTTCCTGATGTCCAGTTGTCCAAGCACCTTTTAGTGAAAACACTACTCTTTTTAAGTTTAATTTTTTTTTTGGTTCATTGTCAAAAAGAAATTAAGTCAACTGACTACATATATTTGTGTGGGTTTATGTATGAGCTCTCTATTTTCTTACCTTGATATGCATCTGCTCTTTCTATAAGATTGCTGAACCAGACCGTAGAGAATTGGTGTCATGTTTTTCCTTGAATGTTTGCTGTAATTCACCAGTGAAGTCATGCGGGTATGGTCCTTTCTTTTTTGGAAGGTTATTAATTACTGATTAAATTCCTCAATAGGTACAGGCTGATTCAGATGATCTCTTTCTTCTAGTATGAATTTTGGTAGTTTGTATCTTTCAAGGAATTGACTCATATCAGCTCTGTTGTCAAATTTGTGGGCACAGAACTGTTTATAGCATTCACTTATTTCTCTGTCATTACCCATGGCATCAGTAGTGATAATACACTCTTTCATTTCTAATATTGGTAACTTGAATCTTGTCTCCTTTTTTCTTGGTGAGCCTGACTAGGGATATATCATGTTATTAATCTTTGCAAGTAAACAGTATTTGGTTTTGTTGATTTTTCCCTGTTGTTTTTCTCTTTTCAGTTTTATCAGTATATGCTCTCATTTTTATTATTTCTGCTAGTATGCTTGCTATAGGCTTAAATTTCTTTCCTTTTTTTTTTTTTTTTACTTTCCCAAGGTGGAAGCTTAGATTACAGATTTTTATATCTTCCTTGTTTTCTAATATGTTTATTCAGTAATATAAATTCTCATGCTTTTGTTGCTGTTCATAAATTCTGATACTTTGTCTTCTCTATTTCCTTTAGTTCAAAATATTTTTAAATGTCTCTTAAGACTTCCTTGACCCATGTGTTATTTAAAAATTTGTTGTGTTGTCTCCAAATATTTTGCTATTTTCCCATGATTTTTCTGTTATTGTTTTATAGTTTAGTCCTGGGATCTGAGAAAATACTTTGTATGATTTTTGTCAAGATAAATTTGCTGTGATGTGTATTGTGACCCAGAATATGGACTATATTGGTAACTACTCCCTGTGAACTTGGGTGGCACATGCCTTCTGCTGTTTTGGGGATGGTGTATTCTCTCAATGTTAATTAGATCAACTCGATGTGCCATTCAGGTCAATTATATACTTCCTACCTTTTTAATCTATCAATTACTGGAAGACTGATGATCAGCTCTCTGACTATAGTAGTGGATTTATATATCTCCTCTTTCAATTCTTTTAGTCTTATCTCATATATTTGATGTTCTATTAGGTTCATATATATTTAGGGTTGTAGTGTCTCCTTGGAAAATCGATCCCTGTCTTGCTATGTAATATCCCTCTAAATTCCTGATAATTTTCCTTGTTCTCAAGTTGTTTGTTTTTTTCTTATCTGAATATAATATTTCTCCTGATAAATGTTAGCATGGTCTATCTTTCTCTATCTCTTTACTTTTAATCTATTCTTGCCTTTATGTTAAAATGGGTTTCTTTTAGGCAAAATATATCCTGTGTTTTTATCTATTTTTAAAACCTCCATTAATTGATTGATTCAGACCATTTCCATTTGAAGTGATTATTGATATTGTTGAATTAATATCTATCAGGTTTGTAACTTTTTAATTATTGTGTTTTTTCTTTATTTCATTTTATTTTCCTTCATTTTCTGTTTTTTTTTTTTCTCCCCCCCTTAGGTTTTCATTAAGGATCTTACAATATTCCACTTTAGGTCCTCTTTTAGCATATCATATATACTTCTTTGATTTTTTGGGGGGGGGATGTTGTCTTGGAGCTGGCAGTACGTACTGTCAACTAATAAGTCCATTCTGGAACGACACCACTGCTCCACGCGTAGTGCGGGTGCATTTGACAGAATTCCCAGTCCCTCCCTCCCATCCCCGATAACATCGCTGTCATTCACTTCATGTACCCAGCTGCTGTGATCACCTACTGCATTGTTACTGTTCCCCCTTTAAAGGATCACTTATCTTTTTGATCAACTAAGAAAATATTTTTAAAGTCTTTATTTTGGGCGCCTGGGTAGCTCAGTGGGTTAATGCCTCTGCTTTCGGCTCAGGTCATGATCTCAGGGTCCTGGGACCGAGCCCCGCATCGGGCTCTCTGCTCAGCAGGGAGCCTGCTCCCCCTTCTCTCTCTGCCTGCCTCTCTGCCTCCTTGTGATCTCTCTCCCTCTGTGAAATAAATAAATAAAATCTTAAAAAAAAATAAATAAAGTCTTTATTTTACCTTCCTATTTGTTCATCCATCAGTCTTTCTTCATGTAGAAGCGAAATTCTGACATCTGTCAGTTTTCTTCTCCCTCAAGTTTCATAGATTTTCTCGGAGGACAGGTCTTCTAGTGACAAATTCCCTCATTTGTTTGTTTGAAAATATCTTTATTTTTTTTTCCTTCACTTATGAATGATATTTTCAGTAGATATAGAATTCCAGGTTAGAGGCTTTTTTTTTTTTCCAGGTAAAATATTTTACTTCCCACTCTTCTCGTTTACATTTCTAAGGTCAAATCCAACCTACCGATAAGCCCACTGAAGACATTCTTCATTTCTGTTGGTATTTTGATTTCAAGCATTTCTTTGTGTTTCTTCTGTAGAGTTTTCATCTGTTTTTCATCTGTTTTGTCCCTTTTGTCATTAAAGCCCTGAACATATTAATCCTTGTTACTTTATTTTTAAAATTTTTTTAAATTAACCTATAATGTATTATTTGCCCCAGGGGTACAGGTCTGTGAATCATCAGGCTTACACCTTTCACAGCACTCACCATAGCACAAACCCTCCCCAATGTCCATAACCCATCCACCCTGTCCCTACCCTCCCACCCCCCAGTAACCCTCAGTGTGTTTCGTGAGATTAAGAGTCTGTTATGGTTTGTCTCCTTCCTGATCCTGTCTTGTTTCATTTTTTCCCTCCCTACCCCCCCAACCCTCCGTCCTGCCTCTCAGATTCCTCATATCAGAGAGATCATTACTTTAAATGCCATGTTGATAATAAAATCTGTGTCATTATCCAAGTATGGGTCGGCAACATGCTTTATTTCTTCAGACCATTTCTTCTAGAGTTTTGCATTCTTTGCAAGGTTTTGTTGAGAGCTGACTATGATATCATAAAGAGTAGGAACTCGGGCAAATAGGCCTTCTCGTGGGGTCCCGTGTTTGTTGGACTAGGAGTTTGGTTGTGTTTGATGTTTGGTGTAGCTGCTGGCGCTGAAGACTTCCATCTGCTCCAGGGTGGATGTGTTTGGCTCCCATGTTGTCTTTGGGCTTAGCCAAGACCTGCTCCTCAGGCACAGTCTCCATCTTGCCACTCTTTCAGCTGGACTCCGGGCTGTTCTACTGGAGTCCTGCTGGCTGGTGGGAAGGTGTGGGGGAGGGGAAAGCCTATGTTTTTATAGCTCAGTCTAGTCTGTAGGTGGGCCTGTGTCTCTGGGCTGTGACCTTCACACGTGCTTCTTAGCTTCTTTGCTCTCGTAGGTGAGATAGGAAATCCAGAGGAGGCAGGAGAGGGAGAAGTCTCTGGTAAAGTCTTTGCCCCTGGTAAAGTCTTTTCTTGTTGTGCACAGCACAGTTTGTAAGTACCACTCTTCCGCTTGCTCTGCCAGAGTCAAGGGCAGCCTGTCTGGACCCTGCACCCAGAAAACATGGTGGGCTTCCCAGAGGTAAAAGTTGCAAATGTGAGGCACCCCCCAGCCTGCAGCCTCTGGGAGATTCTCCCTGTCGTGTTAGTTCACACCCCACCTCCACCTCTAGCAATTTGTCAGGTCTGCCATTGCAGCGCTTCCACCGGTGGACGGCGGGAAGCAGATCTCAGCTGTGAGCTTCTGGTTTCCCCGTCTCTGCGGACTTCAGGCTGGTGGCTTTCCCTCAGTCTCCTTTATCTAAAGGGTCCCAGAAAAGTCACTGATTCTCAGTGTGTCCAGCTTTGTGTTGCTGTAAGGATGGAAGTGACAGCTTTTGAGCTCTTTACATGTAAAGGAATTCCTTGGTTTGTTTGTTTGTTTTTTAAGACTTTATTTATTTATTTGAGAGAGAGAGAGAGAGTGCACAAGAGAGCATGAGCAGGGGGAGGGGCAGAGGCAGAGAGAAGCAGACAGCCCGCTGAGCCAGGGCCCAAGGACAACCACTCCGGGCTCCATCTCATGCACCTGGAATCATGACCTGAGTCAAAGGCAGATGCTTAACCAACTGAGCCACCCAGATGGCCTTGTTTTTGTTTTTTTAAAGGAACTTCAAGAATCTTGTGTTACGTGCCATGATAGAAACATGTGGTCTAATCATATTCACATAACAAATTTCTGGGCAAAGCTATATTCATTATTCTCTGCTTTGCTTTCTAGCTGTTCCTATTACACTCATTTTTATTTCTCCAAATGAGACCAGGAAAGTATCAGCCAGATATACTGAACAAGTGTCCATTATATACTCAAATATCCCTTATATCCTTGGGCATACAGTAAACTTTTTGCAGTTTCTCCACATTTGTAATATAAAGGTAATTCCTGTTGGGTTCTCTAAGCCATTTGACAAAAAGGCTTTCTATATGAAAGATGGGTGTTTCACTTGGATAAAATACAGAAGGGAACACTTCAAGATACGGAGTAAGCGTAAGAGATGTCCTATAAAGTAGAGTATAGTGAGCTAGGAGCAGGGGAAAATGGGAGGAATTCTGTGACACCAAGGAAGGGGGGACAGTCTTTGCGGTTCCAGTGAGTAGGTCACTGAACCATTTCCTAGGCCTCTGTGACTTCATTATGATCAGTGCTTAATTCATTGGATCCCTTGTTGATATTTTCCAAATAAACAGTATTAAGACATAATTTTCACTGAAAAAGAAATACGAATTTTAAGCATAGATTTTGGTGAATGTGGTACATCAACACAGCCATGTAACCACCAAATCAAACAAGATATGTCAGTTTATTTTGTTCTTTTGCTATCAAATTATGAAGGAAATTCAGTTTGTTGATTTTAGATTTTCTCCTTTCCCTGTATTACCTATGACACCTATACATTTTCTTTCAAGCATGGCTTTTCCTGGATTCCACACATTTTTATATGTTATGTTTTCATCTTTATTCAGCACCAAATATTTTGAAGTTTTTCTTCTGATTTCTTCAATGAGCCATAGCCTAGTTGGAAATAGGATGTTTGAATGCCAGATATTTAGGTGTTTCCCACATTTCTCCATTTGTTGAGTTCTAATTTGATTCCACCGTGGTTGGAGAACATGCTGTCTATGATTTCAATCCTTGTATGTCTCGTGAAATTTATTTTATGGCCTAACCTGTGGTCTATACTGGAGAATTTCCCATGTTTGCTTGAAAAGCTTGCGTAATGTGCTGCTGTTTGCTGGAGTTCTCCATCAATGTCAGTTAGATGAAATTTAATGATCTCTATCTTAATCTTCCCTGATTTTCTCTCTCATTGTTTTGTCCATTACTGACAGAGGAATAGAGAAATATCAAACTACAATTGTTGAACGGATTATTTCATCTTTTTGAGTCTGGCAGATTTTTGCCTCAAGTGTTTGAGGGCTCCTTTGCTAGGTTTGTATATATTTATTGTTGTTATTATGCCTTTCTGATGTATTGACCCAAGACTCCCTCATATACTAAGTCTGGTGGGCTTGCACATTTATATTTCCTGCCATTTTCTGAAAACAGGCTGACTCTAGAGGGTTATTGTTTACTGTATGGCTTCGGGTCCAGTAGCATCCATATCACTTGAGCGTAGAACGGCTAAGTTTAGCAAATAAAAATACAGATGCCAAGTTAAATTTGAATTTCGATATACATGAAAGAAAGTTGTTTATCTCTCATTGAGTATCTGAAATTGAAATTTACCTAGGTATCCTGTATTTTCTTTCTGAGTCCAACTCAGAACATTTTAGAGATGCAGAGTCAAAAGTCCTACTTCAGCCCTATTGAATGAGAAATTACATTTTGTGAGAGCTCCTGAGAAGTTATATGCTTATTAAAGTTTAGGAAGTCCTCTTGGAGCGACTTGGTTGGACCCGGAGCAGGAAGATGCAGATGGAATATCGTGGTGGTGTCCTAGCTCCGCATTCAGAGTAGCAGTGGGAAATGCGAGCTGCCGAGGAGAGTCTGTGGTCATGGGTTCTAGTCATTTCTGCAGCTCTCCAAGTAAACCATTTACTGGGCTTTCTTTCTTTCTTTCTTTCTTTCTTTCTTTCTTTCTTTCTTTCTTTCTTTCTTTCTTTCTTTCTTTCTTTTTTTAACTGGGCTTTCTTAATCTCATTTTTAATCAAAAAATTTCCAAATTAATTATAGCTCTAGGGCTTAATAATTGTTATAAAGGAATAAAAGATAAAATAATTCAGAAATGTAGTCATGAGAACACTATCTGTTTGAATAAGATTCTTCTTTTGTAATTACGTACAAAAAAGGGGTTTGGTCAAAGCCATTAGGATTTTTCAATCTCAAGGCATTTAGAAATACATATTGAGTTGTTCTTCCCACCCCATGCCTCACCCTGAACTCATATCCAATTTGGCTTTTATTTCCCTAATGATCACATTGTTTACTATAACTGTTTTTCTATAATTATTATTTTTTTAAAGATTTTATTTATTTATTTGACACAGAGAGATCAGATCACAAGTAGGCAGAGAGGCAGGTGGAGAGAGAGGAGGAAGCAGGCTCCCCGCTGAGCAGGGATCCCGATGCGGGGCTCGATCCCAGGACCCTGAGATTATGACCTGAGCTGAAGGCAGAGGCTTTAACCCAATGAGCCACCCAGGCGCCCCTCTATAATTATTTTTAATAATACCTCAGCTTTCTCACCTAACTATATTTANTCCCAGGACCCTGAGATTATGACCTGAGCTGAAGGCAGAGGCTTTAACCCACTGAGCCACCAAGGCGCCCCTCTATAATTATTTTTAATAATACCTCAGCTTTCTCACCTAACTATATTTACAGTGACAGTTGACCTGTACATTAATTAGCTTATATTTTGGGAGCACTGGGCCAAAAATGCAAAAGGCCAGGAATTGAACTCAAATCTCTATCTAGCTGCCAATAGACAGGGGGAGGGAGAGAGAATGATATATACATCTCATGTATCTTTTATGTATATAAGTATATTTCGAAGTATCAGAAATCAGAATCCTTTATCACTGTTTCTTTAATAGCTACAACTGAAGAACATTATTTATTTTTTATTCAAGAGGTTCGCTCTTCAACAACCCTATGTTGATTTTTCATGGAATCATTGCCAGTAGAAGCCACTGGGAAAGGAGGAGCTGAAGCCACAGCACTCCTGGCCAGTGTGACATTCGGTTGGCCCTTCAGCGCCCTGGCCCTCTGCTTCCTCAACTTTCAAATCATAATTCTGCTCACTGACTGTTCCAGTGCTGCCTTGTGAGCAAAATGTGAAAAGGAATGCAGTGAAAGCATCCTTTTCAGTGGGACCGTGAAGCCTCAATTTTGAACACCCCGGTGTTTATTACTCATATTAGCCATTCCTGACTCCGGATGGACTTTCATGAGGACTTAATTCTTCTGAGGAGGGTAAAATGAGTGAGCTAAGTGTTTCTGCTAATAACTAATAGGGGCCAGTTTGTTTTGCTTTAGATAGAGTTAAGTGCAAGTATTGATAATTATGAGTAAGGATTCAGGAAGGAGAGCGTTCTTGACGGCAGAACGATGGTAGACACGTGGGAAGGCAGATCTAGGAGAGGTAAGGGGTGTCAATGTCAATGGTAATAGGCTTTGAATGTCAAATCCCAACTGCTCCTGGCTGATTTACTTTTGTGTATTACTTTGTGTCCTACATGCTCAACATCATCACTTACTAGTTCCAGGAGTTCTTTTATGGACTCTTTGGGAATTTCCACATAAGCAATCATATCATCTGGGTATACAGTTTATATTTTTTCCTTCCCATATGTATACATTTTATTTCTTTTTCTTATCAAATTAGCTAGGACTCCCAGTACCGTGTTGAACAGAAGTTGTAACAGGGGACATCCTTGCCTTAATCCTGATCTTAATGGGAGAGAATCTGATGTTTCAATATTAAGTGTGATGTTAGTGTTAGGCTTTTGTCAATGTTCTTTATCAAGTTGTGGAATTTCTCCTCCGTATCTAGTGTACTAAGAGGGCTTTTTTTTTTTTAAATCACAAATGGGGTTTGGATTTTGTCAAATGATTTTCTGCTACTGATAAGATCATGTAATTCTTTTTTTTTAGCCTGCTGATGTGATAGATTACATTAATATTTGGATGTTGAACCAGCCCGGCATACATGGAATAAATTTCACTTGTTCATGGTGTATAATTTTTTATACATTGTTTGATTCAATGTGCTAATATTCTATCTTAGATTTTTTCATCTGTGTTCATTAGAGATATTGGTCTTAAGTTTTCCCTTTTTGTACTATCTTGTTCTATTCTTGGTGTTAGGTTAATTCTGAACTCAGAATGAGTTACGATGTATTCTTTCTCTTCCTGTTTTTTGAAAGTAATCATAGAGAATTGTTATAACTTCCACCTTCAATTTTTTAGTAGAATTTACCAGTGAAACCACCTGGTTGTGGCACTTTCTCTTTTGGAAGATTATTAATTATTGATTATATTTATTTAATAGATGTGGGCCATCCAGATGGTCTATTTCCCTATTTGTGTTAATTTTGGTAGATTAAATCTTTAAAGGCATTTGTCCATTTCATCTGTTATCAAGTCTGAGGCATAGAGTTGTAGATAATAATTTAGTGTTCTTGGGATCAACAGGGACAACCTGTCTCATGCCTGGATTCTGGATTTTGAATGTTTACAGGTCCCCAATTCTGTCATATTCAAGTCATCTCCAGAAACTCATTTCCACAGTAGTCCGTATATTAGCCACAGTACTTTTAATGGCTTCTGCTTTAGTTTTCATGTTGCTCTTACTATATTTTGGTCATACTTTTTTTTTAAATTCATACATACAAAGAGCTGGTAAAGGAAAAGTAATTGCTCTCTAATAAAGTTATCGAGGAAAGTTTCAAGACTTTATAAGCCTATGCATTAGCAACAGCTTGAAATACTCTGGCATTTTGTGAGTGTTTTTTCCCTTAATTATGCTACTTACCATCACAAAAGTCTTGCAGTTTGGGTATATCTTTGATGCCGGCACCATTCCAAAATCTTGGAGTGAATACTCAGCACCACCAGAGTTGGTAGTTGGGTTGGAAAAACCAGAAGAGAGTAAAAAAAAAAAAACAAAAACCTTAGAATTGAGAAACTATCTATACCAAGATAATTTTAACTTATTTTTTCTGGTAATCAGTTGTGTTTCTAGGTGTTATACATAGAAAGAAAGATGATACGCTCCTCTGTTGTGCCCCGGGCCCTGGCATGGTCAGTTGACGTTAGCAAGCCTGTGTTCTGGACCACCCAGGACTACCACAGAGGGTACCTGAATAGAGTTTCAGGGCTCTAGTTTGGAGGCTCTGCATATATGAACCCAATACCATGGTCTTCCTCTCACTGAGGCTAATTTACTACTGATGATCCTAATGTCCAACTGCAAGAAAGACAGTCCAACCCTGAGCCCCAGTTTGGTACTATTTATTGAAAATAGATGTCCAGTTTTGGGATAAAAATTGACAATATTAGATTCCTTCTACCAATAACAAAGGCTGTGCTGTGACTTATTTTGACTGGAAAAGAAACATGTTCTGGATATTGGTTTGCTTTCCCCTACTTTATGACTTCAGTCACCAAAATGATCAAGAGTTCGCTGTGATTCATTCACCAATATGGAACGCACATCACATGGAGTCAGATCAAGGGATCCACTGTATAGCAAAGGAAATGTTTCTGTGGGCACTGGGACAACTGAATCCACCACTGTTGTCACACACAGGGCCACCCAGAGAAGCCAGCCTGAAAAAGGATGGACTGTCTTATAGATGGCACAGCGGAGGGTCACAGTTCAGAGATGGCATCCTATAAGGATAGGGCCTCCTGCTCTGAGATGCAGTGTATGCTCTAAACCAATGACCACCATGTGGTGTGGGACCCACAGTAGGTAAAACACATAGGTCCGGGAGTAAATGATGGAAGTAGATGTGGGTCTGCTGATGTCATTCCTAGTGAGCAGGTTGGGGTCATTGTTCTTAGTACCTCTCCACCTCTGGGCTCTGTAGGTTCTCTTGTTCCTAAAGAGAACCAGGAAACATAGTAAGAGCCCCTGGTCTTCACATGACTCCTCGGGCACGTTGGACTTTTACATGAAGAGACCAGCAAGCAAAAAGAGGAATTGCTTTCCTGGCAGGGGTAACTGTCCCTGATGACCAGGAAGAGACAGGGTGGTTGAATAACACATGAGTGGGGAGAATATGTTTCACACGCAGGTGATTTATTTCAGCATCTCTTAATACCCCTTGCCCAATTTAAGAGTAAGTGGAAAAATGGGGTACCCATGACCTATGAAGAGCATAGATACTAGGGGATTAGAATGCCCGTGATGAAGGTCCGGAACAAAGCACGGGTTTCCTCACCCCAACCCCATAGATAGATGCTGAGTGTGAGGGCACTTGAGAAAGGGCAGAAGAGAAAGGAGTGATATCAGCTATGGCCTGGGGACAAGATACACGCGTGGGACCTACATTTCGTTCTACTGACGTTTCTGAGCTGCCCCTGGGAAGAGAGGCCCAGCAGAGTCTTGCTGCTCCCAGAGATCGTAAGGAAAAGTAGATGTGAGAGGCTCAAGGGATGGGTGATGGCTGACGTTGTAATACACGTCCAGATCCCACTTCAGGAATTAAATGCTTATTCAGTGAATGGTAGGGAACCCTTCTGGCTGACAGGTCAGACATTAGCTCCCTCTGGGCATCGCTCTCCTCTGAAGAGAGTTGTACTGGCCGCAGGCATCCATTGACTGCACCTGCAGGGGTATACGGTCTCTCCCCCTCACCTGATGTCAAGGTACCTTTGATGGGCCACCTCAGCTTCAGAGTTCCCTAGGTCATACCTGAGTTGTTTATTAAAGTGGCAATGCACTCCAAACTCCCCCGGTCCCCAGTCCTGCCACTTCTTTGTCCAGCACTGGCTGACACAGAAGCACACGTTAATGAACTTCCTGTGTGCTGTTCTCTGAGTCTGGGTCTGCTTCCCAGGGACCCCATCCGGCAATGATAGTGTTTTAAAAATTATCCAAAGAGCAGCATCAGCAACCTGGCAGAGTAGGCAGCTCCAAACTCTCATTTCCTTAGAGAAATATCAAAAATATTGAAAAACAAGAAGAAAACTGTCAGGATCAAATTTGTCAGAACTCCGGAGAACAGTCAAAGGTTTAGAGCAGACGAGTGAACACTGAATCAGGGAAAATATGACTTGAAAATGATAGAAGATCTTTGAAGTGTTTTTACTTGCTCTAACCCCCTACTTTCCCCAAGGTGGCAGGTAATTCTGGAATATCAACATTAAGCAGGGAACAGCAATAAGAGACTGTGGACTCTGAGAAACAAACTGAGGGTTATGGAGGGGAGGGTTATGGGGAGATGGGTGAGCCTGGTGGTGGGTAGTAAGGAGGGCACGGATTGCATGGAGCACTGGGTGTGGTGCATAAACAATGAATCTTGGCTCACTGAAAAAGTAAAATTAAATTTAAAAAAAAGAAAGAAGGGTATACAAATGGAGGCAAAACCCAACGGAATGTGGGTATTATCACCATTGTGTCCTCAACGATCCTAAATGCAGTTGAGATCTACAAAAACACACTTGTCCTCTCGTTTCACAAAACAACCAGCATGCTCCTGTTTGAAAATGCAACGACAAACAGAGCAGTGTTGCTGAGTGATTATCCAATAAAATGACTTTATTCCTTAAATTTGTATCGTACTGCATGGGTCATCGAATATGCTTCAAAAATACGATTTCCAATTGTAAAAATGCATCTTGTCAACTAGATGTACATGAGCTTATGCAATTGTTAAATTCCCATTGATAATTCAAGTAATTCTGCTTTTTCTCTGTTGTGAAGACTAAGGAATATCCTCATAGGTGTATTTGCGTTCATATCACTATATATTCAAAAATATTGATTTATTTCTTCCTAGAGATTTTTATTTTTGTTGTTATTTTTATGCTTAGGAAAGTTTCATCCTACCTCAAGAAAAGTTAAATATTCTGTCATGTTTTTAGAAATAAGTAACTATTGATACAGAATATTAAGAATCTTCACATTTATACTACACTATTGACTGTATAAAGAACTAATTCCTACTTTATTAAAACATTATTTTGCATGTCTCAGTAAAAACTTAAAAATTTCCACATGTATAGTTTCAATATATTTTCTTAATGTTCTTATTAAGGTTTTATATTTTTGTCTCCTATTAGAAAAGAGAATAGAAAAGTAGATACCAATTAAAACAAATTATCACTGGTACATAATGAAGTTATTGATTTTTACATCTTTACTTTTTATTGGTTCATATTAAATTATCTAATTAGTTTTAAAATTTTAAAATTAGTGAATCTTAATAAATTTTTAAATTAATTGAATTTAATTTTAATTAATTAAAATTTAAATTAATTTAAAAATTTTAAAATTAGTCAATTCCCTTCTGTTTTCTAAGTCAATGAGTATCATGTCTAAATTATGATAAATGTATCTCTTTCTAATTTTTTTTCTGATGTATAAGCTTATTCCCTAGCTAAAAATTCAAAACACTATAAACTATAGTGGTAGTAGTCATAATTATTTTATTCTTTAAAGAGAATTGAACTTTATTTTACATTGAATTTAGCTCCATTGAAGAGAAAGATCATCAATTTAAGGAATCGTCTTCCTCTACCTAATATACGATATGTTCATAAAAATTAAGAATGAGGTTAGACACCTGGGTGGCTCAGTTTGTTAAGCGTCTGACTCTTGGTTTGGGCTCCGGTCACGATCTTGTGGCTGTGGGATTGAGTCCTGTGCTCAGCTGGGACTTCACTTCATATTCTCTCTCCCTCTCCCTCCCACTCGTTCTCTCCCTCGCTCTCAAAGAAATAAATAAAATCTTCAAAAAAATTAAGAAAAATGTCAGAATTTGTGGAATGCCTTTACAGAAGCTATGGAGGCATTTTCTTTGTATTTCATGTGTTTTTGAGATGCCTTATAATAGCAATTTCCTAAGTGAAACCATTTTGGAAATAAAACCTGCCTGATGGGATGAACGTGAGTTCTAGAGTTCGATACATAAACTCAAGTGACAGTAATAGCTGAATGTTTCATCTGAACTTGCTCCTTTCATTTAGGCAATGCTTTCTAAATATTTTGGTATCATGATTTCAAAGCTTATGAAAATTAGTTACCTTTCATGTTTCCCTCTGACTCGAAGCGGATTATATATTATGGGAATTATCTGTTCATTTAGCATGCAAGAACACTTCTCTGTGAAACCATGTGTGTGGGGATGAAAAGCCTGGGGAGAGAATTTAAAGTAGGAAGAGGAGGAAGGAATTGTGACGTTTGGGGATGGAGGACAGCAGGGCTGCGGAAAAGAAAAGAAGGGTTCATTTAAAAAACAGAGATAAGTACACGGGGAAGTGGCAACAAAGGGACCAGCATTCCCGGGGGAAGGCTGATGACTGGGGCTGCGGAGCAGACACTGCAGTGACGTGTCCGCGTGGTCCAGGGATGGAAAATGACCCAGGGACATGAGCGTCCATCTGCAGTGATGCTCTCGGTGTTCTTTATCATGTAAGTGAAACTATGCCTCTACTGCGCTGATACTAAAAATGGTGTTGCGACAAAATATTTGGGAAGAGAAAAAGAAGTTCTCCCTAAAATTTTATGAGGAAATCACATAACTGTGTAATCAGGACTGTGAAGGACTTGTATTTATGTCATTTTGCTTATTTGCCTATTCTATTCTATTGTATTCTATTGTATTCTATTGTATTCTATTCTATTCTATTCTATTCTATTCTATTCTATTCTATTCTATTCTATCCTGTTGTGTTCTGTTCCCGTTCTGTTCTATTTTAGTGTTTTGCTTATCTGCCTATTTTCAAGATTCTACAGTGATCTTGTTTAAATTGTATCATAGGAAAGCCCAGTAAGAGCTCTCAGGAAGTGCCCTCTGGGTCTGACTACACTGAGGTCTTCGGGGATCCCAGCGAGCGCCGGCTCTGTGGAGTGATGGTGCCCACAGGCAGGTGGCAGCCAGCCAAGGAGTGAAGGTATGGTGTGAAAAAACAAACGTTAGGTATGCACTGCTGTGGTGGGATTCTGCTCACGAAGGAGAGGACGCAGACAAACTAGTGACCAGAGGGACGTGCAAAGGTAAGTAAGGCTGTGATTGTTTAAATGGAAGTATCTCGCATGGTAAATAATACACTGGAAAGTGTCCAGGTGAGAGACAAACATTAAACATCCCAGTGAGAAAGGGTAAAGAAACCATATTCCTGATAAAATGAGAGTAGATAGACTCCAACACATGGGTAAAAATTCCTTTGTCCCAGAGGAGGTATTAGACCCTCTGTCCCAAGAGGAAAAGAGGAAGATAGATGTGGGGAATGGAAGGAAGAAGATGTTGTTCTTTCTGACAGATTATCTTCTCTTTCAAGAGAGAGGCCAGGGTCGTCTTCTGAGGGTGAGTGGAGACCATGTGGTCAGCGGTGTTAGAAGAGGAGAGACCATTTGGAATAGGTCCTGTGAGGAACAGGAGAGTGAGTTGACCTGAGAAATACAGTGGGGTTGATGCGGAAGGATCCGTAGCTGATGATTGAGAATTTATAGGGGAAACGGTCTGCTTCATACCTCTGTCTTCTCTGGCGGTGACCTGCCCCTGGAGTCCAGGCAAGCGCATGATCAGAAAGTGGATTGGTGGGTCCAGCTGCTAGATTGTAAAATAGGATCAGTAAGTACATCCCCTGGGGCTTCTTTGGAAATTAAATGAGACGGTGCTAACTGAATGCTTAGGTCACCGCCTGCCACCTCAAAACTGTGTGAGTTGATAGTTTGGTAATGAATTGTGTTCCTGGGTCAGTGTTCTCAAAAGCACGCAGCATACGTGCGCACACACACGCTCCTAAAATAAATATTTATACATCAATAAAATAGGAATACTTATATGTATACATTTTATAAAGTAGGATTTCAGTGATACTTTAATTTAGCATCCAACTGCTTCTATCACATTGTTTCAAATCCCTATTTCCCTCATTAGAGAATTCCTTTATTCTTATTTTTGCGTATTTTCATTTTATCTTCCTTCTCCTAGTTCTAGAACTAAGTTGTTTCCTTCATTCTTTCCAGTAGTTTTAATTATTAATCTGGTGATAGTTTTCTAATTCATTTCTTTGTATTTAATCTTGTTTTCTTCATCCTGTTTTGTTTGTTTCAACTTTAGTTCTTGTAATGAATCCTTATGAATGAGACTTTATTTACTGGTATGTTTCATTGGATGACTGATGTGATCTCTGAGTTACTGCCTTGATAATATTGGCTGAGTCTAAATACCCGGTTTTAATGAAGTTTTTTTTATCTATATTACTCATTTAATCGACCTGTAGAGTTCATTCATGGCAGCACTGTTTTAAAAGGTGATATGCATATGGCCAGATGCTAGGTGAGTTTGCAGTTCTATTTCCATGTTTATATTTTCATGTATACCTGAACAGACATTTAAATGGAAATCACACAATGTATATCAAGAAATCTATACTAAATTTTTGCTCTAGAAGTTTGTAACAGTTTTTACTTAAACTTTGAATCTGATATTTACTTAAGACTTTTTTCCACCATGTTTCTGTAGGTGGGTATTTGCGTCTTCTCATTGTAAACTAATATTTACTTAAAACTCACTCAGATGGGTTGGTTGTACTGGACTTCCTCCTCCCTCTCACTGACCAATGATTTTGTGATCAAGTAGTTCTTATTCTCTATTATCACCTTGAATTTGACACATTAGGAAACAGAATGAGAAGAAATCAATTAGCGTCAGAGAATATGATTTCCTTTGCATTTTTTTTTCTGGATGATTGCTTTCAGAGGCTATACTTACAAATATTGGCTGTCGCTATGTCTTGTACATCAAATGCTAAACTATACTATAATTTTGCAACTCCTTTTTTTTTTTTATTAACATACTTCAGTGTTACCTTTCAACACTTCTTTACTTTCTCAAACTCACCATCTATCAGAATTGCAGGCAGGGGGCCTGCCTGTTGTGAAAACATTAGTCTTTGTGTATAGCATTCCATTTGTGGGTGTGTTAATGAAATGTGGGCAGTTCAAGTTGGAAAGAGAACTGTTTCCCTTTCTAAAGTTTATATTCCCTTAAACAATATTGAAACAAAATGTCAGAATATCTTCTGAGAGATATTGATCATTATTTTTCTTTTAATTTTCTTTATTTTGTAGGGGAGGGAAAAATTCCTTCTCCTATTTAGGGTTCTTGCCTGGGGTTGTTAACATGTATACTTCATGTGTACATAGGTGATGCTTAGGAAAAATGAGTGACTCCTAAGGTAGCTTAGAATTCAGGCATAAATACCATAGGGAAATAATAATAATAAATATCATAGGGAAAGGGGAAGGGATGTTGGCCTTTCAGGGAAGAGGAAATGGTTTTCAGGAAAGTCCGAATGGGACCTTGTAAGAATAGTTGGGAGGTGTGATAGTTTGTGAGAAAGTATATATGGGTGTGAGGTTGACTTCTAACTTCTAGGCTTCTCTCTTGTGACAAGAGTCATTCCTCCCTGGTTGATGACACTCCTTGGAGGGGCTTATGACATTTGAGTTCTTTTTGGATGATCTATCTTCAGACAGATAAGGTACTTCAGAGATAGCTTCTCCCTGCATTGGTGTTTTTCAAGTGCCTAAGGCCCAAAATAATCAGTGTACCAAAGTTATATATTTTGGGGCAGTATGTCCTGAACTGCTACTGTCTTATTTTGGAGTGGCATATTCTGCTACCCTCAATTTCTGAGTTCCAAGCCTATTGAGTGGGGATAGGGAATAAAGTGGAATGTAGAATGTTAGTCCAACAAAATCATTTTCCAATACAAAATTTAATTGTAAGCCTGTTTATTTCTTGCTTTAAAACAAAACAGAGGGCGCCTGGGTGGCTCAGTGGGTTAATGCCTCTGCTTTCGGCTCAGGTCATGATCTCAGGGTCCTGGGATCGAGGCCCACATCGGGCTCCCTGCTCAGTGGGGAGCCTGGTTCCCCCTCTCTCTCTCTGCCTGCCTCTCTGCCTCCTTGTGATCTCTCTCCCTCTGTGAAATAAATAAATAAAATCTTTAAAAAAAAAAAAAAAACAGAGTATTTTGTAGTAATAAATTTAACTTCCCATGGAAATAAAACCAGATGTTTAAAAGCAAAGCAAATATATTCTCCTATTCTGTAGGTTGCCTTTTAGTTTTGTTGATTGTTTCCTTTGCTGTGCGGAAGCTTTTTATTTTGATGAAGCCCAGTAGTTTATTTTGCTTTTGTTTCCCTTGCCTCAGGAGACCTATCTAAAAAGATGTTGCTATAGCTAATGTTAAAGAGGTTACGGACTGTTTCATCCTCTGGGATTTTAATGGTTTCAGGTCTCACATTTAGGTCTTAATCCATTGGGAATTTAGTTTTGTGTATGGTATAAGAAAGTGGTCCAGTTTCATTCTTTTGCATGTTTCTGTCCACTTTTCCCAACACCATTTGTTGAAGAGACCATTTTTTCCCATTCTATATTATTCTTACCTGCTTTGCCACAGATTAATTGACCATATAGTCGTGGGTTCATTTCTGGGTTTTCTATTCTGTTCCATTGATGTATTTGTATGTGTCTATTTTTATGCCAGTATCATACTATCTTGATAATTACAGCTCTGTAGTATAGCTCAAGTCCGGAATTGTGATGCCTCCAGCTTTGGTTTTCTTTTTCAAGATCGTTTTTGGCAATTTGATGTCTTTTGTGGTTCCATTCACATTTTAGGATTGTTTGTTCCCTTTCTGTGAAAAATGCTTTTGGTATTTTTTAAACATTTTTAAAATTTAAATTAAATTAATTAACATATAATGTACTATGGGCTTCTGAGGTACAGGCCTGCGATTCATCAGACTTATATAACACCCAGTGCTCCTTACATCACATGCTCTCCTTAATGGTATTTTGATAGAGATTGACTTAAATGTGTGGATTATTTTGGGTAGTATAATCATTTTAACAATATTTGTTCTTCCAGTCCATGAGCTAGTATTACACTGTATGTTAAGTAACTGGAATTTAAGTAAAAACTTGTAAAAAAATTTTTTGCTTTGTTTTTTTTTTTTTAAGTGCTGGTAAATGTCTAATTAAAACTAATAAAAATAAGACATTTTAGAGTTAAATAATGTGCACTTATTTTTTTTTTAAGATTTTATTTATTTATTTGTGTCGGAGAGAGAGAGAGCATACAAACAGGGGGAGCAGCAGGCAGAGGGAGAAGAAGGCTCCTCGGTGAGCAAGGAGCCTGATGTAGGACTTGATCCCAGGACCCTGGGATCATGATCTGAGCTGAAGGCAGATACTTAAATCAGTTGAGCTACCCAGGCATCTCTGTACTTCGTTTTTAAAATTCCATGAAACTGCAATTTTTACCTCCATGGGGACTGAATGACTTGTCTCTGCTACACTATTTATTAACTCTTTGTATTTCTGGCAAATCTGTTCTACTCAGTGCCCCTTATGATGGGGAGTGGGTAGGGATGGTGTTGATGACTTAGCTGTATTACTACTTTTTCTATTTATAATGCAGGCTCTACTAAATTATACCTGGCCTGAGCTAAATGAGATATTTAAAATTCCCTAAAAAAAGCTGCTAGCCAGTAAGAGTGCATTGCTCCATGTCAGAAGAATGAAATGAGCCCCTTCAAATAAAAATGCTGGCCCCAGCAAGCAGGGGCAGCGATGTGCCACTGCCCACAGGGTCAGCATAACAGAGAAGTAAACTCCAGAATGTCTTCAGAATAGCTTAGACACACTGTGCTTGCAGGAACCAGAAAGAGAGAACAGATTCTGCGAGAGAAAAAATACATTATCCCCTCCAGATTGAAATCCATCACAACTCAGGAAGTAGCACAGTAATTTGGTTCACATTTTATGAGATTAGGTGATTCCAACTTTTTATATCTCATTGAAACCTTAGAAGTGTATCATATCTAAAAAGATTTTTAAAAATTATGTCATACCATAATGAAGTGCTTAAAACAGTACTTATGAAACACTGAGAACATGGCCCTCATCAAAGATAATTAGGCCACAATGAACATTTCAAGGTTCCAGTGAAGCAGTAGCACGGTGATCATTCCTAATTATCAAAGGTCTATCCTAAAGGGAGAGCACAGTGTTACTGTTGTAAAGGTGTGGTGAGAAGTGCCTTGGCGAGTACTTTTCTGCCATTTCTGATCAGTATACAAGGCATGGAGTAATCTCAGAATGCCCAAATACAGAGAGATTTTTTTTCTTTTTTTAATTAAATTTTTTATTTTAATCGTGGTACAGTTTACATACAATATTAGTTTCAGGTGTACACTATAGCGATTCGACACTTCTGTCCAACACCCAGTGTTTGTCATCACAGGTGCACTCCTTCATCCCCATCACCTGTTTCCCTCACCTCTCATCTCCCCTCCCCTCTGGTAACTGTCTCTGTTTGCTAGACTCAAGTGTCTGTTTCTCGGTTTTCCTCTCTCTTTCTCTCTCCTCTCTCTCTTTTGTTTGCATGTTTGTTTCTTAAAATCTACATATGAGTGAAATAATATGGTATTTACCTTTCTCTGACTTATTTCGCAAGCATTATACTCTAGATTCATCCATGTCATTGCAAATAGAATGATTTTATTTTTATGGCTGGATAATATTCCATTGTGTACATACACCTCATTTTCTTTTTCCATTCATTAATCAGTGGATACTTGGGCTGCTTCCATATCTTGGCTATTGTAAATAATGCTGCTATAAACATAGGTGTTCATATATCCTTTTGAATAATGATTTTGTACTTTTTGGGTAAATACCCAGTAGGGTGACTGCTGGATCATAGGGTAGGTCTACTGTTAACTTCTTGAGGAACCTCCATACTGTTTTCCACAGTGACTGCATCAGTTTGTTTTCCCACCAACAGTGTAAAAGTGTTTCCCTTTCTCCATATCTTCACCAATACTTGTCTCTTAATGTTGTTGATTATAGACATTCAGACAGGTGTGAGGTGGTGTCTCATTGTAGTTTTGATTTGCATTCCTCTGATGATCAGTGATGTTGAGCATCTTCCTATGTGTCTATTGGTCATCTGTTGCTTTTTTTTTTTCTTAAATGTTGTGGTCTAAATGTGTCCCCCCAAAATTCATATGTTGAAATCCTAATTCTCAAAGATGATGTGATTAGCAGGTGGGGGATTTGTGAAGTGTTTAAGTCATTAAAGAAGAACCTTCAGGAATGGGACTGGGCCCTTATCAAAAGGACCCCAGAGAGCTCTCTAGCTGTTACCACCATGTGAGGACACTCTGAGAAGGCATCAGCCACGAACTGGGAAGAGAGCCTTCATGAGAACATAACCATGATGGTGCCTTGCTCTCATACATCCAGTCTCCAGGCTGTAAACAATAAATTTATATTGTTTATAACATACCAGGACTTTGGTATTTTATTACAGCAACTTGAATGGACAAAGAGAGAACATCAATACTGAGAAGGAGGGGACTGGTGTAACACATACCTGGAAATGTGGAAGTTGCTTAGGAAGTGGATGATGGGTAGAGGCTGGTTTGGAGGTGCAGTGCATGCTGGGAAAAGCCCACGTTGCTGTCAGTGGACCGTTATCAGCAATTCTCACGGCCACTCAGGAGAGAAGGAGTGCAGTAGAGAGAGACTTGGTCTTCCTAGAGATTATGTAAGTGGTCATGAGCAGAATGTTAGTAAAAATATGGACAGTAGACATCATTCTAATGAAGTCTCAGATGGAAATGAGCAGCATGTTACTGGAAACTGGAGGAAAGGTGTTTTTTTTTCAGAAAGTGGCAGAGGATTTGGCTGAACTCTGTTAATACCCTAGGATTCTGTAGAACTTGTGGGCAATGATATTAGGTATTTGGCTGAAGAAGTTCCTAAGGAAAGTGTTAAAAAAGCACCCTTATTCCTCTTGAATGCCTACAATAAAATGTGAGAAGAGAGTAATGACTTAAAGATAATACGTTCACAAAATAGAAGCAGAAGTTAAAATTTTGAAAATTCTTAGCCTCTTCATATTGAAAGAAATAAGGAAATTTATCCACAAGAGAGCAAGTGTGTGTGGCCAGACAACTGTTTGAGGAGGTGAGTCAGCTGTCCACGCAAAATCCAGGCCAGTCATTAAAGTAGACTGACCAACACCATTTATTAGCTACATTTTGGATATTCTCTGGGCCGTCACATCACACAGTCTTGAGGTAGAGGAAGAAATGGCTAAAGTTAGAAATCCTGACAATTTTGTATGTGGATGAGGGCATGGAGGTTTTAGACCTATAACTATGTTTGGGTGAGACTGTAAAATAACCTCATCAATAATCTCAATCCACTGATTGACACTTTCTTCAAACGTTAAGCTTATACCTACTCTGTGTGCCTTAGCCATTCTATTCATAGATATTTAGCTAAGAGATATTTAATATTTTTAACAAAACATTCGTACAGAAGTGTTCATAGCAGTTTTATTCACAAGAATAAAAAACTAGAAACAGAAACAAAAACTTAAGTTTGCATCACCTGGTAAATGGTTAAGCAAAATGGCATATATTCCGATGAAATACTACTTAGCAATAAAATGAAATAAATTACTTTCATGTGCAGTGACTTGGGTAAGTTTTATTCATTTTGCTTAGTGAAAGAAACAAATCATACCTACCGTATGATTCTGTTTTTATATGAAATTCTAGAAAGTGAAATCTAAGTTGTTGTGCTGCAAAGCAGATCAGTGTCTCCCTGGGATTGGGGTTGGAAGGATGCGCTGCAGCACATCTCTAGGAAACTTTGGAAGGCAGGATAGAAATTCTGTGTCTTGGTGGCACTTTCACAGCTATATAATATTTGGATTGTATACTTTAAATTGAAGCACTTTCTAGCATGCAATTATACCTCAAAAATATAGTTAACCAAATGAATGTTTTTATTTATGCCATGGATATGTGTTTTCGCATGATGGATCATTTCCTTATTTTCTTTTCACTTAATTTTAATTCCAGTTGATGGATGCTTTTCTTACGTTAAATTTCCTATACTTGCACTTAAAGGACAATATTCTGGAGTGAATGAATGAGCACTTGGATGGAATTCCTGCATTTTACTTTCCCATTTTGTATTGCCAGTAAAATCAACAAGATGTTACAAGCTGTAATCATTTTTATTATAATCTTAAGGCATAATGCTAGTTTAATTTTTTAATGTGTCCAGCAATTATTTTAGACATAAGTAAATAGATTAGCTTCCTATTGAATATTCATCAGGAAATAAAATGTTTTTTCTTTCAACTTTGAAAATTCTGCATCACATTGTGTGGGAATCTGAAATTTGGCTTGTGCTATTGGGTTATATGCTTTAAACTCAATCTAAAAATTTGCCTTGTGCATATAATGTATATTTTGGTTTTTTCTTTCTTATACTTCCCTTTCTCTCTCTCTCTTTCTTTCTTTCTTTCTTTCCTTCCTTCCTTCCTTCCTTCCTTCCTCCCTTCTTTCCTTCCTTCTTTCTTTCTTTCAGAGAGAGCACAAAAGAGGGAGAGAACACAAGCAGGGGAGAGGGAATAGAGAGAGAAGCAGACTCCCTGCTGAGCAGGGAGCCCGATGCGGGACTCGATCCCAGGACCCTGGGATCATGACTGAGCTGAAGGCAGACGCTTAACCACCTGAGCCACCGAGTTGCCCCAACATCATAAACATTCTTGGGTGTACAGTTCAGTAGTGTTAGGTGCATTTATATTGTTCGAAATAGATTTCTAGAAGGTTTTCATCTTGCAACACTGTAACTCTATACCACTGAGGAAAACTTCCCCTTTCCCCCACTCCCAGGCCCTGGTGACCACCGTTCTAGATTCTGTCTCTTTGATGCTACTTAATTTTTTCTAAGTTTTTATTTAAATTCCAGCTAGTTAACATACAGTGTAATATTAGTTTTGGGGGTACAATATAGTGGTTCAACTCTTCCATACATCACCCTGTGATCGTCATGACAGGTGCACACCTTCATCCCCATCACCTGTGTCCCCCATCCCCCACTCAACTCCCCTCTGGTAACCAGCAGTTTGTTCTCTATAGTTAAGAGTCTGTTCCTTGATTTATTTCTCTCTCTCTTTTTTCCCTTTGCTCATGTGTTTTATTTCTTAAACTCCACATATGAGTGAAATCTTATGGTCTTTGTCTTTCTCTGACTTATCTCACTTAGTTTTATACTCTCTAGCTCCATCCGCGTTGTTACAAGTGGCAAGATTTCATTCTTCTTTATGGCTGAATAATATTCCATTGTGTATGTATACCACATCTTTATCCATTCAACAGTTGATGGACACTTGGGCTGCTTCCATCATTTGACTATTATAAATAATGCTGCTATAAACTTTGGTGTGCGTGTAGCCCTTTGAATTCATGTTTTTGTGTTTTTTGAGTAAGTACCCATTAGTGCAATTACTGGATCATAGGGTAGTTCTATTTTTAACTTTCTGAGGAAACTCCATAGTGTTTTCTACAGTAGCTGTGCCAGTTTGTGTTGGTACAATGGTGCACAATGGTTCCCCTTTCTCCACATCCTCTCCAGAACTTGTTTCTGGTGGTGTTGATTTAACCGTTCTGACAAGTATGAGGTGATGTCTCATTTTAATTTTGATTTGCATTTCCCTGATGATGAGTGATGTTGAGCACCTTTTCATGTGTCTTTTGGCCATCTGTAAGTCTTCTTTGGAGAAATGTGTGTTCATGTCTTCTGCCTATTTTTCAATTGGATTATTTGTTTTTGGGGTGTTGAACTGAATAAGTTCTTTATATAGTTTGGATACTAACCCTTTATCAGATATATCATTTGCAAATATCTTTTCCCATTCTATAGATTGCCTGTTAGTTTTGTTGAGTGTGCAGAAGCTTTTTATTTTGATGTAATCCCGATAATTTATTTTTGCTTTTATTTGCCTTGCCTCAGGAGACCTATCTAGAAAAAAAATTGCTAAAGTCAATATCAAAAAGGTTACTGCCTGTATTCTTTTCTAGGACTTTTATAGTTTCAGATCCCGCATTTAGGTCTTTAGTCCATTTTGAGTTTATTTTGTGTTGGGTGAAAGAAAGTGGTCCAGTTTCATTCTTCTGCATGTGGCTGTCCAATATTCCCACCACCATTTGTTGAAGAGACTGTCTTTTTCCCATTAGATATTCTTTCTTACTTTGTCACAGATTAATTGACTGTATAACTGTGGGTTTACTTTGGGTTTTCTGTTCTGTTCCATTGATCTATGTGTGTGTCAGAACCATACTATTCTGGTCACTACAGCTTTGTGATAGAGCTTCAAGTCTGAATTGTGATGCCTCCAGCTTTGCTTTTCTTTGGGGGGGTTGCTTTTGGCTATTCGGGGTCTTTTTTTTAGGATTGTTAGTTCTATTTCTGTGGAAAATGCTGTTGGTATTTTGAGAGTATTTTGTATTAAATGTGTAGATTGCTTTGGGTAGGATAGCTATTTTAACAATATTTGTTCTTCCAATCCATGAGCATGGAATGTCTTTCCATTTCTTTCATCAGTGTTTTATGGTTTTCAGAGTATAGGTCTTTTATGTCTTGGTTAGGTTTACTCCTAGTTATTGTATTATTTTTGGTGCAATTGTAAATTTGATTGTGTTCTTAATTTCTCTTTCTGCTGCTTCATTATTGGTGTATAGAAATGCAACAGATTTGTGTATGTTGATTTTGTATCCTGTGACTTTACTGAATTCATTTATCAGTTTAGGAGTTTTTGGTTTAGGAGTTTTTGGTGGAGTCTTTTGTGTTTTCTATATATAGTATCTGTCATCTGTGAATAGTGAAAGTTTTCCTTCTTTCTTGCTGATTTGGATGCTTTTTATTTCTTTTCGTTTTCTGATTGCTGTAGCTAGGACTTTCAGTGCTATGTTGAGTACAAGTGGTTAGAGTGGACATCCTTGTCCTATTCCTGACCTTAGGGAAAACTCTTCAGTTTTTCCCCATTGAGGATGATGTTAGGTGTGGGTTTTTCATATATGGCCTTAATTATGTTGTGGTATGTTCCCTCTAAACCTACTTTATTGAGGGGTTTATCATGAATGGATGTTGTACTTTGTCAGATGATTTTCCTGCATCTATTGAAATGATCATTTAGTTCTTATCCTTTCTCTTCTTGATGTGTTGTATCATGTTGATAAATATTGAACCATTCTTGCAACCTAGAAATAAATCACAGTTGATTACAATGAATGATTTTTTTAATGCATTGTTGGATTGGATTTTCTAGTATTTTGTTGAGGATTTTTGCATCTATTTTCATCAGAGATATTGGCCTGTAGTTCCCTTTTTTTGTAGTGTCTTTATCTGGTTTTGGTATCAGGGTAATGCTGGGTAATCCTCATAGAATGAATGTGGAAGTTTTCCTTCCTTTCTTTCAAAATATATTTTCAAAAATACTGATTTATTTCTTCCTAGAGATTTTTATTTTTTTGTTATTTTTGTGCTTTCTTTCTTCCTTTCTTTCTTTTTCTATTCTTTTTTTTAACGATTTTACTTATTTATTTGACAGAGAGAGGGCTCACAAGCAGGGGGAGCAGAAGGCAGAGGGAGAAGCAGAGAGCTTGCTGAGCAGAGAGGCTGATGCGGTGCTCGATCCTAGCACCCTGGGATCACAACCTGAGCCAAAGGTAGATACTTAACCAACTGAGTCACCAAGGCTCCCCAAAGATTTCTTTGCCATTAAAGTGAACATCCCAAGAGATAAATTACATTTCTGTAGAGCCTCTTTGCTCATACTCAAGACTTGCTTAAAATGTTAATAAGTCAAAATTTACAATTCAAAAATGTCATCCTACATCACAAATAATTTAGTTGGTAGTTTTAAATTTTATTTAACACATATTTAAGGCATAGCTCTTATGTGCCCAGCACTGTCCGGGTGCTGTGGAGGCCATAGCAATGAATGTCCCCTTCTTTTGGAATGGCTTCCATGTGTTTGAGAAAATGATTGTGTAAGAACTCATGTCAGGCTGAGGAGACACTGTTGCTCTAGAGACACATAAGGCTGTGAATGGCATGAAGGGGGTGACACTTTTCAAGGAGACTAGGGAAGGTATTATAGAATAGTTGAATTAGGTAGGTCTTGAAGATTTCTAAGTTAGTGACAAGGAATATTTCAAAATTTGAGCTCTTTGAGTTTTGTCTTTAGAGAACCAAATAATATCCCAGTATTGATTATGCAAAACTCTTCCTTACCTATGACTTCATTAAAAAGTTTTTTTTAAAGATTTTATTTATTTGAGAGAGAAGGAGGGCATAAGCAGGGGAAGCAGGGAAGGAGAGGGAGAAGCAGGCTCCCCATTGAGCAGAGAGCCCAATGTGGGGCTCCATCCAAGGTCTCTGAGATCATGACCTGAGTCGAAGGCAGATGCTTAACTGACTGAGCCACCCAGGTACCCCTCCCTTAAAAAGTTGTAATTAATGGTCAGGTGTGATACTCACAACAAACATTTACATAATTGGGCAGAACTAAGTTACATACCAAACCTGGAGAGGCATTAGGTATTTGTTAAAAAACAGTTCTAGGTATATGTAAGATGCTCTGGCCTACTATTATTTGACTTGATGTTACTTTATAAATGTATTATTAGTTAAGGGATATAACATGCCTTTTTTCATGTGAGAAGAAATCTGTATGCACAGGATCAAGAAAGTAGCTTCAAAAGAAAAAATATATATATAATTAATACTCTCGGAGTAGAATATTTGCACTATAAGCACCTGGTGAATAAAATGGATTGAGTCCCACATGCTGACCTTTGAGGTCAGAGTCTGGAAGAGGATATACACTCAGAACCTCAGTGATGAGTAAACAACTGCAAATAGTGCTTTCTGTCTTTTTCCAGATCACTATAAATAGTATTGGTGGCAAGCTTGGGTTAGAAAGCCCTTTAGCACATTTACGTCTGGGAAAGAAAGTCATGAAACCCAGACGCAGGAAATTGATGGCTGCACTGGGGCAGTGCAGGAAAAGGCATTGCATTTTATTGATACTATTGGAGAATGTTTTTTGTTTTTTGTTTTTAACTTCAAAGTCATATCAACATGTAGTTCAAAGCAGCATAGTTTGGACTATTGTCTAGTCTCACCTTAGTGGGGAGAGATTGTCGATGCATATTGCACAAGATCCATTCATGGCTAATTAGAAGCTGAGTGACTATAAACCTCTAGACCTTTGAATAAATATGCTCCCTTATCAACTCTAAAGACATTACGTTTAAGACACACACTATGCATCAGCATTCTCTGAAAATAAATCATCATGTATTCCAAAGCTATTGGAAAATAATTAGCCATGTACTAGCTAAGTGGTATAAAATGCTGGAAGTAGAACGATCAATAAAAAATGAGAGGCCGTTAAGCTGGCTATGCTGTGTGGTGAGCTCTTGTTTCTTCTCTGGCACTCGGTAGGCAGGACTTGTTTCCTAACTGCGTCTTCTCGGGGCAAGTTCACCCGTGTTTTTCAGTTCATTATCACAGCACTGGATACACATCAAAGTCATTGTTGCATGTGAAAGTGATATTGATTCTTACATTTTTCCATTTCGTTGATTTCTTTCTTTCTTTTGCTTTCAAGCGCAGTTAACAATGCACAGAACAGCAACAGCATGAGTGGTGTGATGGTTTTGCCTTTCAGATCATTTGACTCACTGTTTTGGCCATAGGTCATAAATATTTTATTGTAATTGTCATATCGAAGTTTTGGGGTTACAGGAAAAGTATGAACCCTCAACAGAGAGGTGGTGAGTTTGGGTGACATTATTGGTCCTTTATACTCTGAAGTATTATGATTCCATATGTGGTCTTAATAGAAAGTATGTTCCTTGGTTGAGTGTATAGAGGCATTTCTTTTTATTCTCTCATCTGTGCTTTTTAATGTTTGCATCCTTAACNCATTATTGGTCCTTTATACTCTGAAGTATTATGATTCCATATGTGGTCTTAATAGAAAGTATGTTCCTTGGTTGAGTGTATGGAGGCATTTCTGTTTATTCTCTCATCTGTGCTTTTTAATGTTTGCATCCTTAACAATTTGAAAGTGTTTTGAGGTGACTGTCATTAATACATAGATCTAAAAAGGAATAAAAAATGAAATATGCTCAATGTTAAATCATCAAAGTGCATTCTGTTTGCAAATTAATCGTCAGTCCGACACAGGAGGAACCAAAAGCTCTACTCATGGATGAAGCAGCAGGCAATTAGCAATGTCCCCTACAGGTGGACTGAGGGACTCGTGTGTCATCAGGTGTCCTAGGGAAGGTTAGCGGAAGGCTGAACCCAACCCGCTCTTCTCCAATGCCTCCACTATGATTGAGCCAGCACGNATCAAAGTGCATTCTGTTTGCAAATTAATCGTCAGTCCGACACAGGAGGAACCAAAAGCTCTACTCATGGATGAAGCAGCAGGCAATTAGCAATGTCCCCTACAGGTGGACTGAGGGACTCGTGTGTCATCAGGTGTCCTAGGGAAGGTTAGCGGAAGGCTGAACCCAACCCGCTCTTCAATGCCTCCACTATGATTGAGCCAGCACAAAAAATCAAGAATTTACTTAAATCAATAGGACAGGGCAATTTGTAGTATTTTCCTTCTATTTGCCCAGTTAAGAAGAAGTTGACCATAACTAGGTATAAGAATTGGGGGAAAAAATTCAGATGAGCTAGAGGATGAAATTAAGAACATGAGAGAAATGAGGAAGGGAGTATGATACTGGTGGCCTTCAGATTTGTTGCCAAGCTCCAAGCAACCAGAGAGTAAGAGGAGCCTGCTCTGTTGCAGGAAATTCATGCTTGGGGCTCCTCAGAGAAGACATGGCTACACCAGCCACCAGTGTCTAAGAGAGCTTTCCCACGTGGAACCTTTCTAGATGACCCTGAGCAGTGTCCTCACACTGGCGCGGGCCAACCTCGGCAGTGCACAGATACATCGTAAAGGACTCCAAGCAAGGATGTGTTCAGGGAGGCAAGGAAAAGTCCTATGTCACAGGTCCTCCTTGTTCAACCCCATCCAGCTGGCAGAGTGGATATAATGTAAGCCAGAACTTGTGTTGTCATTGTTGAATTTCAAAGCCTTGTGGACTCATGACATAGAAAAGCAATTTTCAGAAGCATATGATTAGGTGATCAGTCAAGGTTTTAAAGAGTAGAAATATGTCCCATTTGGACAAAATTCTGTAGGGTAAATGCAAGAGAGCTTCAGGTTCACTGAACACAGAGTAGCAATCTGAAATTTCTTTCTCGAAAGGAAGAGCTTTTTTTTCCTATTTTTAAATGGAAAATGGTGAGTTTCATAGTGAGTGGGGTTTGGATGTTACTGAATATTAAAAAAACGATATAACAGTTTTATTTTTCAGTGTTGCTATTTGTAACATCAGAAATTATATCCTTTTTAATTATTTCAATTTATTATAGACATTTTAGTTTTAGATTAAACAATAGAATGGATAGGTCATTTTTCAAATTCTTTGACAGGTAATAAGAGCAAAAAAAAAAAAAGAAAATTGATGACTCTAGTTACAGAGAAGTGAATTTCAATAATATCCAACAATAAATGTAATGACCAGTTTCATATGATTTTTTTTACTTTATTTTTTTCAGTGATCCAAGATTCATCATTTATGCACCACACCCAGTGCTCCATGCAGTGCGTGCCCTCCTTAATACCCACCACCAGGCTCACCCATCACCCCACCCCCGTCCCTTCCATAACCCTCAGTTTGTTTCTCAGAGTCCACAGTCTCTCGTGGTTCATCTCCCCTTCTGATTTACCCCAATTCACTTTTCCTTCCCTTCTCCTAGAGTCCTCCATTTTATTCCTTATGTTCCACGAGTAAGGGAAACCGTATGAGAATTAACTTTCTCTGTCTGACTTACTTCTTGCAGCATAATCTCCTCCAGACCCGTCCATGTTGATACAAAAGTTGGGTATTCATCCTTTCTGGTGGCTGAGTAATTAGGAATGGTTTTCTAAGTGTCACTCAGTTCTGTGTAAATAGCATGACATGAAAACTTATGGTACCCAAGCACGCCCAAGAGAAAGAATGAGAGGAAGGTGTCCGCTGAGGAAGACAAGGTAGTCTGAGAACTTGTTCCCAGGGCATGTGAGGTTGAAGCCTATCCCGCCCCTTGTGTGCATATAAATGTACCTTACCTAGTAGCATCTGAAATTAACACTGAGTTCTGCTGCCATACCAGTCTGTTTCATGAGCTCAGTAGGTACCTGTGCCTAGTGCCTGTCCCAGCACAGAGCAAGGAGAGGATATTTTCTCATTGCTGATAGTCGTGTTGGACTCTAGCTATCTGGAGGAATGGGCGGGTTGCATAAATATCACTTTCCACATGCACTTGACGGATTTAGACGCCGGTGCACATCTATTTTTCTCTGACGGGATCTAGAGGGTATAAAATAGTCAGCATCCTGTGTTGCACACTAGGGGGTGATTCATGAACATCTCAACAGATGGTGGGCTTGACAGACTTTAAGGAGAATGCAAGAAATTCATATTTGAGCTGATCTGGAAGCTAGATTTGAACCACAATGTTAAAAATTGAGTTTTACTTTAGGCTTTATCTTTATAGAATGGGATATTTCTGAATATATCTCTTTTCTGTAGAATCAGAAAATTAAATTTCTGTAGACTCAGGCATTACACTCAGCATCAGCTCTCTGTTATATTATTCAGGGTTCACAATAAAAATGCACCAAAAATCATTGGTGAAGCCCTCTTATCTAAGTGTGTAATGCTTTGATGTGTTACTAAATCATTTTCCTTGATTGAATTCTGTCTTAGGTTGAAGATGCTGTGATGTGTTCCAATTTGACACAAATTGTACTTATTTATTTTTAGAGAATTTCTTAAAAGTTTCCAGGAGTTATTATGAAAATTAGTTATTTCTGAATACTTAGAAATGAAGTCTCATTTTGAAAGGTACAAATGAATTTAATTAATGGAACATATTAACAGTGATTAGAATAAAAAGCTTTTACTGAAAAGTCAGGTGAAAGTAAATACAAGCAGGTTTTAGATTAGTAAATTTCAAGATTAGAAATATCATTTAAAATAAAAAATAACAAATTAATACAGAAAAGCCTATTTGACACACTTACAGAAAAATTGCTATCGGCTTGTGGGGAGATAAATATCTACTTGCATTTATACCAAAGGGGGCATATCGATTGAGGTTATTAAGGTCAAAACTTTTCTCAAGTGAAAAATAAATCTTGAGTTTTTCATTGAGTCAAAATGCCGATAAATACTTTGTTACAAAAATGCTAAAAATGCACTTTAGTCATATTTCAATATTTGCTTATAATGACTTTCAGGGAAGACCTCTATTGCTCTTACCATAGTTTTGAAAGCAATCAGATCTATGGAGATATTGAGGCAAGGAATTTATTGTGACTAATTTGGATGCACCTTTCTTTGCTTTTCTCCCTCCCTTTTTATATGTCTCCTATGAGAGAAGGTGACTTTGCTCATACCTCTGATTTAACTGTTTATTTTTAGTCGAGAGGAAGCAACTGTTAATCTTGTAAAAAGGAAGGACAGATTCCCACAGGCAACATAATGGCCTCCGGGACGTCCAGATTGCTCACTGATGTGCACAAGGGCCCTCCTGGGAGGTGTCCATGGATTCCCAGGTTGGCTGAAAAAGTAGAGAAAGGTCTGTGATTTTAAATTTCACAGTCTGTGAACCATGACTAAGACTTGATTTTCATTCCCCAGGTGAGAAGAGATGCTATGGGCAAGTTGTCATGTCTGCAAAGGGTGTATATTAATGTGTGTGTGCACCTGTGTGCAGGGTTAGCAAGGAGGACAGATGGATTAGAAATCTCTGCCTCTGATCAGAGAAAGACAGTTTTCATATGATTTCACTCATATGTGGCATTGAAGAAACAAAACAGAGTAGCATAGGGGAAGAGAGGAAAAACATAAAACAAGATGAAATCCGAGGGAGATAAACTGTAAGAGACTCTTAACTACAGGAAACAAACAGGGTTGCTGGACAGGAGGGAGGTAGGGGGATGTGGTAACTTGGTGATGGGCATTAAGGAGAGCACATGATGTAATGAGCACGGGGTGTTCTTTGCAACCGATGAATCACTGACCTCTACCTCTGAAACTAATAATATGCTTTGTTCATTGAATTAAAAAAACTAAAATTGACAATAAGACAAGAGGTAAAGTTTAAAAAAAGAAATCTCTGCCATTGTAGGGCTGTTTGTTTGCTTGATTGTTTCCGTGTTTCTTCTGGGGACGATTCCAGGGGAAGAATAGTTGTATTCTCTGTCGTTAGTCCTACCTTGTTACTTACATGGGTCTTATCCACAAACACCATTTTACTAACAACACTGAGATGAGCTTAATATCAGAGACAGTTTGGAACAACACTCAGGAGCATCTGCTTGCTCTAAAAACAACCAGATTCCAGCCTGTGGCCAAGTCCCACAGACCTGTCAGGACATGCTGGCTGTTCTCTTCTGTAAGCTGAGCTTTGCTCTTGCAGGTTATGCGTGCAGCGTGGGGCCGCAGCACAGGGAAGGGCTCTGCTGACTGTCAGGGGCTGATCTTGGGCACCCGCCATCCTGCCTGCTCCCACCTCCCCTTCGCCTCCTGTAATCCATCCTCATGGCTCCATCTGGAGTCCCAAGTGTCTTACTCCAGTGCAGCGTAGATGAAAACAAACTCATTCTGGTTTCAAATAATGTGTGTGCTGCTGACATGTCCTGAGAGCGAACGGTTACTTGTGATCCTTCTGCTCCGCTGCAACCTCGAAGCCTGGGGTAGAAGGGAAAGGCTCTCCCTGGCAGAACTCTGAGCTCTTGTTCTCGTCATATGGTCTCAAAAATGCCCTGAGGGGTGCAGCCACACAGACATATACACAGTGTGCCACCCATGACCCTTTGCTCAAAGTCCTGGAAGAGGCAAGACTACAGAATTGTTTACAAGGAGATTTGGGGCAGAAGTGTGTTGAATGGGCAATCTGAATGAGTCCAGAAATTAGGTTGTGGACTGGTCCCAATTTTCTTAGAACTTTCCTGCATCTTGGCAAACCCTTCATGTCCAGGCACATTTGGACAGCCGATTACCCTGCCAGAGGGAAAGACTATTTTGTCCCACATGCATAATCATCAAAAGGGTGCCCCCTAAAAGAATGCTTTTACAGAAGACAGAACACCTGAGCCTGACATGGTCAACTAGCTCTGCCAGACCCCCGGGCTCGGGAGCAAAGCAGCCTCGTGACACGGCTGGGGGCTTAACCTGAGCTCAGTAGCCAGATTTGCAGGGCTGGTCTGGCTCCTGTCACTGCAGACAGTCTTGTTCACCAAGGGAAGACCCCAGTGTCTGAGGACCATGGTGGTGTCTTGTCCCAGGGCACCAGTGCCTCTTGGCACACTGGTGACATCAGGTGCTTCTGTAACAGAAGTGGGGCTTGTCACTCACCAGAATAAGCACGGATTCTGGAGTTAGACTCGCTTTCTCTTTCTGGCATAATTCTGCTAGCGTAGGTCCCTGGGCATGTTCTGGATTTCATGATAATGCGTGGTAGCCTACATACTTTTCCAGGAAGGCTAGCCTTACGGAGCAGGGTTGGCACCCTCTTGCAGCTGCTGCCTTATCAGGTGGGGACGCTGGTCTGCAGGACCTGAGATCTAGGGCTCTTCCTGATGTGGCCCCGACATAGGTCCTCAACGGATGGTACCCTCAGAAATGACTTCTTGAGCTCTAATCATGGATGCGAGCGCACACGCATCTTGATGACAGAGGATGTTTGTTTCCACCGGCCCAAGCTCAGCTCTCCAGCCTTCCCAACAAGTGCTTCATGCTTTCACAGAATTGTTCTTTTCTGTTTAATTTAGCCGGAGCCCATTGATTTTCTTCTTGATGGCGACACTGACCATCCAGAAGGGAATGTCTCCTTTGAGTTTTCAGATGTCATTGTACTTCTGTGAGAACTAGCCTCTGGCTAGGGCACTTGGAACAAATTAGGGCCCCAAGCGCTGTGCTGATGGAAGCCTGATTATTGCCTGTTAGTTTGTATTCTCTGACCGTGCTTCCTCGTAAGTGGAAACAAGTCATTTATCCACAGTTTCTGGGTCTTCTCGTTTATAGCGCTGAAACAGAGCTCTGATGTCTGAGTGTGCTGTGAGAAGTAACTGGTGGGGAGAATTTCTACAGCCGTGGGCTTCTCTGATCCCGCATGGAGCTCTGTCTATGGCGGGTACAGAGCCAGCAGCTTCTCTCGAAGTTTCCAGCTCAACGTATTCCCTAAAGCATGTCTGTACCTGACACCATGTCCTTTTTTTTTTTTTTATCACTCCCACTGTATTTCTCAAATGTGCTATGCGAGGTGTTGCTACAGTGTGTCTTGTAAGAATGTCCTAACAGAAAAATGGACTTTCAGGGAGAAAACCTTGGTTTGAGTCCCCACTTATGAAACGTGGTTCCTTACAAGTGACATTGAAGTGGTCAAGTGTTCAAAAACTCAAGCCCAGATGCAGGGTATGTTTTTGAACGAGCTTTCAGTTTTTGGAGTTTTGAGTAAGTTGACCAGTGACAGGTCATGTGAATTTTACACCTTCCGCTCCGTCGCTGCTCCCCCCACTTGCTGGCGATCTCCACATTCTGCATTTTCCAGTGTCTCCTGCTCTCTGGCGAGAAAAATAAGGCTCCGTATATTCTGCAGATGCCACGATCACAAGTGGGTTATTATTGATGAAGGTGGTGGGGGCTGTTCATCACCGAGTGTTTAATAGTTTTGCTCAACCCTGTCATCAGTGAAGTTATATTTCTCTCCCTATAATTGGTAAATTAGTCATTTTGAAGTTTCTTTGGTAAAAGAAAAAAAAATCCAATAAGGAACAGTTCTATGCTTAATGCACAGGTAGAAAAATATAAACAAACTCTTTGGCTCAACAAGACACATCGATTTTCACATCCTGACTTTTCTAAGACAGTATCTAATTGCTTCTTGAATATACATTAATATATACATTTTTCAAGTGGCCTGTTGGCTTTGTGGAGTGTTTATTGTTTTGCTTATGAAAAACTCCCTTCTCATGTCTGATTTGAATTTTTCGTTACCTTTTATTTAAACGCTCCGGCTCTATCATCTATCACTGTCTAATAGGGATTGTCTCGGGTGAATTGTTGGCCCCAGATGTCTGTTTTTCCTGAGTTCCTATGGTTTCCTTTCAAGCAGGAGATGCAGCCTTCATTGGTTTTCCTTGTGGAGAAAGTTTGCCTTAATTACATGCTGAGAGGTTCTTCTAGCATATCAACTCTCATTTAGATAGTGTTCCAGAGGCTGGAAACTACTATTGCCTGGATTAATATTAATGTCCCCTTCTTCCCCTCCCTCCAATTTCTGTCTGGTACCCAGCTCTACAGAATAAACTCCACGTATCCTAACCCCCCTTGCAGGGAGATGGTAATCTGGTACCTCAGAGGCAAGCGCTAGATACCTGTAAATATCGAACGGAAACTTGAAAAAACTCTCTTCGATATATAGCTGATAGACACACTCAGCCCCTTCCCCAGTGTTTCCCTGTCGGACAGCCGGGAAATGGGTATGGACAGCGAGGCCAGGAATTCCAGTTTAAAGACTGGCGAGTGAGAAGCCCTCTTTAGCTAAGAATGAGTCCCAGGGGTAGGAGGGGGTGAGCTGGAAGCCGAGGGTCCTTAGTGACTTAGCGCACTTTCCAAACATTTATATGGACAAGCAGAAAATTGATATTACACTTATGCCACCTGTGTTGTGGATTTTCCCTCAATGTAGTTGAACTAAGTCCTCGATGGTTGTTAGGTAATTGTTTTTTCCTGGCTCAATGAAACAGAAACAAGACTGGATGTTGTCTTGTCTAAATACTACACCCAGTATTTCAAACCCTCCTGTAGCATCTGCTACAAATAGGCTTCAAGATCCATTGGCACATCTTCTGTTATATGGATACTCTATCTCCCCAGGTCAACTATTCCGTTTGAATATCTTTCTTTAAGGTAAAACAGACCTCAGGTAATCCATTGGATACACAGCAGATACTTGTGAATCAAAGGCGGCTACTATGTCTTCTTTAATGTGGTTCTCCAGGGTAAACATTCAGAATGACCGGAACCCTTTCCGTTTGCTCTACCACGGTAGCTACTGTTATGTGGATATTGTACAGGTGTGGTCAGCCCAGCTTTCAACATCTGCTGGCCACAATGACACCATTTTCCAGGTCAACATGATGGGAGCCCAGAGGAAAGAATATTCCCCTTTCCCCCCATTATCACACTGAATCTTGTCAGGTTATAAAACCCCTCTGTCTTGCCAGGGCAGGTGATTATGACAAAAATAAATGAAAGGTAGTACACATCCAGGTTGTCTTCTTTTTGCAAACAACTGCTCTATGCTTTGCACACAGCCTGGCTCGAGTGCGGTGGGGGCTTTTGTATTACGTAGCCTGGATGTGGGGGCACCTGGCTGGTGCAGTCGGTTGAGCATCCGACTCTTGG
The DNA here is from genome assembly GCA_002007465.1 of Ailurus styani. Taxonomy (NCBI): domain Eukaryota; kingdom Metazoa; phylum Chordata; class Mammalia; order Carnivora; family Ailuridae; genus Ailurus; species Ailurus styani. The sequence goes on along the minus strand of LNAC01000093.1, from coordinate 1,825,131 downwards.
TTTTGGCTCAGGTCATGACCTTAGGGTTGTGAGATCGAGCCCCACATGGGACTGTGTGCTCAGAGCAGAGTCTGATCGACGTTCCCTCTCTCTTTCTCTGCCCCTGCCCCACCCACCCACTCTCTCTCTCTCAAAGTAAATAAATATTAAAATAAAAGCCTAGATGTGAGTTACTCTTCTGCAATGTGTTCCCATCTCATCCTCTTACCTTTCTTCCAAGGTCACTTCACTTACCGAGTTACCAAAGCCAGTCATGTTGATTTAAAGGTACACTGGGTTGTATTTTGATGCCTGAAATAACTTAATTTTCATGGTTCACCATTTACCTTCCTTCTTATGGTGGTAGCCATCCTTGGGAAAAAGTGTGTATGTCAAACCGACAGTTTCCTTTGGGAGCCCTTATGGTGAATGGGTTCACTAAATTAGTCACAGGTCATGGATAATCATAAAGTATTAGATGTATGTAATTAGATTAGAAAGGAGGTCATTTAGTACAGCCCTCATATTTGGTAGACAGAAAACGTAAGGCCCAAGAGATGAAGGGGTGAGAGTCACTTACTGTGTTAGAGAAAGATCTAGGCTAGAAGAACAAACCCTTGATGTCCAGTTCTTTCTCCTATTGTACTACCTCTTGGTTCATTCCATATCGATTCAGAGAGCAACACCGGGCCACCGAGTGGTTCTTGCCACATAATCTTGGAGCCAACCAGAGTATCTTGTTTTGGATTATCAAACCCCTCTGACTTCCTGAGGCAAGTGATTGTGACAAAAATAAGGGAAAAGTAATGCACTTCCAGGTTGTCTTCTCTTTAGAAACAACTGCTCTGTGCTCTCACACAGCCTGGCTCCGGTGGGATGGGACCTGCATATTACATAGCCTGGATATGGGGGAGGCACCGTCAGTTGAGCCTCTAACTCTTGGTTTGGGCTCAGGTCATGATCTCAGGGTCATGACACTGAGCCCTGCGTCTAGCTCCTTCCCTAAATCATCTTATTAAATTAGTGCTCTCCAAGAGAACATGTGATCATGCCAGTTTATCTGGATGATTGAAATTTTGTCTCTGTACTTTGAACTGAAAGAATCCTAGTCTTCACACAGTACCTGTGCAATATTTTTTACACTTACAGAAAAAAAAAACTGTGTGATGCATGTAACAAGCTGAAGTCAGTATGTTGCAAACATAAATCAACTAGATCATTCCTCATGATCATTTCCATAAACCCTCTGTGTAGACGTTTTCTCCAGAACTGGATGAAATCTATGGGAAGTGATTCAGTGTATCAGTTGCTTCCATGTAATAAAATAATCCAGTCCTGTCTCATATCAAATCTTCCAATGTAAAGCTTCTGTCCTCTCAGAACCCAGACTTAGGAAATCCACAATAAAAAGCAGCCTTAGCTTTTTTGTTTGTTTATTTTTCTTCCTGTTTTATGTTTTGCCTCCTTTTCCACTTATTAGCTACTTTTGTTGGGCATTAGGCCCCCATGGTTGGACAGATAGAGAAAAAGGAAAGGTAGTATGAAGAAAGTCCTTTTATTTCTGGAAGAGTTTTAATTTTGCTGGATGTGCGTTGGGGGGCGGGGAGGTGGGTATTACAAACTAACTCTTTTTCGCATGGGACAACTTTGTGGGTTGCTCACATATCCCCTTTCCTCACCCATGCAGAGGCTTCCAAATGAAATTATTCAGCAAAGAGGATGCCTTATCTAACCAGCATCTTAACATTTCCCCAATTTCCACTTCTGTAGCTGACAGATTTTTCACCTCCAGCCTCTGCCTCAAGATCTCCTCTTTCCTGGTAGGAAACCCTTTTATGTAGGTACTTTTCAAAAGACCTCTTAGTTAATGTCTTTCTAAGGGCTTCCGCATCTGGCTCGTGGAAAACATCTGTATATTCTTAGATGGTCAGCTCATGTCCAGTGTCATTTCTTGACTCTGCCTGGGGTTGCTTGGGCCAGCCGTAGCCTATTTGCATCTGACTCACTGGCCAGTATCTGTGCTGTTCAAGTTCCACTGGACCAATATTTAGCCATCTGAGTGGATCTTTTAAGCATCCTCTTCAGTGACTTAGAGTGAAGGGTTATGTACCTCCATTAGTTTTCTCTTGCTGCTGTAACAAATTACAGTTGACCCTTGAATAGCATGGGTCCACTTAAATGCCTATTTTTTATAGTACGGTAGTTTAAATGTATTTTCTCTTAAGATTTTCTTAATAGCATATTCTTTTCTCTAGCTTCATTGAAAGAATACAGTATATAATACATAGAGCATACAAAATATTTGTGACTGGGAAGGGTTCTGGTCAACCGTAGGCTATGAGCAGTTTGGCAGGAGTCAGAAGTCATATGAGGATTTTCAACTGCACAGGAGGTTGGCACCCCAACCTCTGCATTGTTCAAGAGTCAACTATGCCACATGTTAGTGGCTGCAAATAACAGAAATCTATTCTCCTGCAGTTCTAGAGCTCAGATCAAAATCAGTTATTAGGTCTGTCTTGCCTCTGGAGGCTCTAGGGTTGAATTTGTTTCCTTGATTTTTTCATCTGTTAGAGGTTGTCTGCATTCCTTGGACCACACCCCTTTCTTCACCTTCAAAGCCAGCAAGTAACTTTCTCCAATTTCTCTCTCTCTCTCTCTCTCCCCCTCTCTTTCAGGCTCTGCCTCTGACATCACATTCCCTTCTCCAACCCTCCAACCTCAAACCTCCCTCTTTCCCACATAAAGACCCTTAGTATTATAGGAAAATCCAGAATACTCTTTCCATGGCAGTATCTTAAATTAATCACATCTGCAAAGTCCTTTTTGCAATGTCAGATGACGTAGTTATAGTCTTTTGGGATTCAGAACATCTTTGGGGCACATTATTGTGCCTAACAGAGTGCCACTCCACTACTAGGCAGGAAGAAAGCACAGCTCACTAACGATTCTGTGTACTCTTTCATGGTTTCAAGAGAGGTAAGGCCAAAGTCACAAAACTTTTAGCATGTACTACATAGGTGTTGTGAAAGTTGTGGGAAGTCCATGAAGCTGGGTCATAAAAAGTATCACATGTAACAAAATATTGTAGGAAATTTTCTGATTCTCAATATTGGCTGTATCTAACTTGCTCAAGTGCGAGATGTGAGACCATCAAGCAATACTTACATAAAATACGAAGGAAACTTGGATGTTTACCCTGAAATCTTCATATTACTCCAGGCTATGAAAGATTTTTGAGAAGCCAGAAAAAGCACTGGTGTAGATTAGGAGATTTTGAAGTTAGTTGTTGGAATGCTGTAAACTTCACCTCACCATCCAAGTTCAGGAAGGGATAATGAATAATTTCTCCCTTCACCTAAGTCAGATGAGATACATGGAGCACTCCCACGTTTCCTCTGTAGACTGGGGGTCATGAGGTACGAAGTGCGTGACTGGCTAGGCTCCTAGAGCCTGGAGTAGACAGGGATTGCTGAAGTGTTGAGATGGTCTGCACAGTCAGTGTTCGCTTGGGTGAAGGGTGTGGAAATAGTTCACACAGAGCAAGCGTGAGATCTTGTCAAAGAGAGCAGCTGTGAGGTGCACCTGAAGTGGCCCCTTCATTCCTGGAGGCTGAGCTCTAGGCTTTCAGCTAGAGAGGAGGACATCTACAGCTTCCAATGAACCGTCAGCAAGAGACTGACAGTGCTGTGAGAATGGGGTTTTCCAGAAACATTGATGAAAACACTCCTTTATTGAAAGTCAGACCTGAACGTCCTCTGTCTCTGAAGAATGTGCTGATGGCTCACCACAGTAGCCTCTGCTAGGACTTCCAAGGGACAGCAGTCACAGACATCAGCCTGGTTGGGGTTGGGGTTAGGAAGAGAAGACAAGCCCACTCAGCTTTTGGGTGACCCGTTTATGCAGTCTGGAGCATGCAAAAGAAAGAAGTTGTAAATTACTTTAAAGTTTTGATTACCCTGAACTAGATGTATCCACTATTTTATTGTAAAAAGAGATTCTGTTTGGTAAATGCAACTAACCAGAGAACTGGTTTTTTGTTTGGGGGGGGTTGTTTTGTTTTGTTTTGCTTTACTTTTGTTTTTAATACGGGAAATGTTATAAGGCTTGCTCTAAATTTATGTGGAGTCATGGGAACTTCACAATAATGGTTCCACGTTCATATGTATTTACACTTCGAAAAAATTTCCTTAAAAGGTAAATGACATTCTGCCCAATCTTGAAGGTTCCTTTCAGCTTCAAATTCCTATGAGTTTTAATAATTTTCTTCTCTCTTCTCTTATGGATTACAGTTTTCCTCATTGAGAATTTTTAATAAAGCAGTCTATCTTTATCACAGGGTCTGCTGTGAAAGTGTATTTTGCACTTGCACAATGTTTAAATGTCAGACCTTTTATTAATGTACCTTTAAGTGCAATTTAGATGATTATTTTCATGAAAATAAAGTTGGGATTTAAAAAAGGCATAAAATTTGAAAAGGTGCTATTTATTATAATGCATCCCAGTAAACATAACTTTAGTTCAATTTTGTATTAATGTCATGTTTAGGAAATACAACTGTAGAAATAACAGTATAATCCAGAAATCAAACAAAATAATATTTAGATAGCTACAAAATTTATCTGAAATAGCTCCTTGCCTCCATACTCCCATGGTTTTCAGCATGCAGGTCTCTGAGCTTTGAAGATGAAGACAAGAGCCCTATAAAAATATAGGTTAAGGAAACTGGCCCAAGCCAGCCACTTGATGGAATTATACTGCTAAAATAGACACAAGTGTTATGATTCTAATTAATCTGTAACTTCCTCATAGCCAGACTATGATTTATATTGCCTAATATTATTAGTGTTTCCCTAATTTTTTTAGTCTCCTATATATACAACAGAAGCTTAATCTTTTTGACCAAGGTCAGTCAACCATCAAACTCAGCCAAAGAGAGGATCAAAGAGAAAAACTACTACCCTCTTAAACCATCACCTCGACCCTTGCCTGTGGCACAAAGGGAAAAAGAAGGCTGACTGAAAACAGTAAAACCACCTAAGCAATTGCTACACATTTGCCGTGTTCTTTATTTCCAACACAATAAACTCTGATAAATAATAGCAGATAGGTTCTTGAAGCCCATGGAATGAATATTGCATTTTTCCTTTGATGAGTTTCTTAACTGTTCTTATACTTTCAGGCTGGTCTACATTATGGTTTTTTGTTTTAATTATGAGCACACTTGAATTCATCCATATTAGAAAACTCTGAGAATAAGGGACTCCTTTCCATGTTTCCTATTTATTCATTGGTATTCATATTTCCTTTTTAACTTCTGTTCTGAGGAATGACATATATAGTAAAGAAAGTTGTATAAGTATTTACATTTGTATTCTTGTAGTACCCACACCCATATCATGCTACTATATATCTATATCTATACATACTATGTGATATATATATACACATCATGGTACTATATAACATGTAATGTATAATATATAAAACGTATCTGTATACATATAATGATACTATATAACATTAATGGATTTGCTATTTTACAGTAGTGAATATTTTATATTCTTCTATGTTTATATTTTTAATATGTATTTATAGTTATTTAAAAATCACAGTAATCCTTTACATGTTAATAGCAGAAAAAATTTTATTGTGGCAAAAGAACTTAACATGAGGCCTACCCTCTTAACACATTTTTAAGTGTACAAGATCGAAAGACAGGCCACAAAAATGGTGGTGAGGTGGGACTACATCCAACCAACAAGCTCATGGGTGGCAAAAGATACAACCCAGTGAAAGGCAACCTATGGAATCGGGGAGCATATTTATGATATCTGTTAAGAGGTTAACATCTGGGGCACCTGGGTGGCTCCGTCATTAAGCGTCTGCCTTCAGCTCAGGTCACGATCCTGGGGTCCTGGGAATTCAGCCCCGTCAGGCTCCCTCCTCAGCAGAAAGCCTGCTTCTCTCTCGCTGCTGCTCGCCCTCCTTGTGTGCGCACGCTCTCTCTCTCTCTGTCAAATAAATAAATAAAGTCTAAAAACAAAGAGGTTAATATCTAAAATATATAAGGAACTTATATAACTTAATGCCCCAAATACCAAGAACCTGACTAAAATTCAGGCAAAGGACTTGAACAGACATTTTTCCAAAGAAGATAAACAAAAACAAAACACTAAGCGTTGGTGAGAATGTGGAGATATTGGAATGCTTGTATGGTGCAAAATGGTGGAATCACTATGGAAAATGGTATAAAATCTCCTCAGAAAGTTAAAAAGAGAACTCTAATATGATCTCACAAACCCACGTCTGAGTGTACACCCAAAACAGTTGAAATTGGAATCTGTTTAAATTTTAATACATTAATATTGGTAAGTATAATCCACATAAACAAAATATTTGGCGGGGGGAGGCTTAGTAATTTACAGTACCACGTTTCCTGAGACCAAAACTTTGAGAGCCAGTGATCTAGTCTATGGAGTAATGATTTCATCCTGATGATATACCTAAGAGAAATGTGCCTCTACATCCCCAAAGACAGGTATAAGAATGCTGACAGGGGTTTTTCTAACCCCCAAATAAAAGTAACCTAAGTGTCCGCTGTCAGGAGAACAGGTGAATAACTTGTGGCATATTTGTAAATTAAACACTATAAATCAATATAAATCAATGAAGAACAAACTACAGCTCTGTGAAATAGCATGGATAAGTAGAATTGAAAATAGGTTGAGCAGAAGAATAAATGTGCAAAAACAAATGAATGCTGATTGATTCCATTCATGAGAAATCTGAGAACAGGCAGAACTAGTCTGCAGTGATGAAAATCAAAATAGCACTGACCTCAGGGGCAGGGAAAGGAGAATGGATGGGACAGGGGCACACTAGAAATTTCTGAAGGGTGCCTGGCCATCATGACCATTGACAGACTATTTAACATGTTTTGTCAAAATTTTTTCCACCATCCTTAAATGACAGAGACCATCGACATCGGGCGATAGTAATAGATAAATACTACCATACACAAGAATGCCAACGAACAACTGTACCACACTCCTCAGAGCATAAGGATTGGAGGATGCATGGGCACCTCTACTGACTCCTCTTTGAAGAGATGACGTGGTTTGAGGCTGAGGGAAAATTGCTTCTGAAGAGACCTACTGTGTTGTCATGTTTTGACATTGCACACGTAGTTCTCCTGCTTCTCTCGAACTGACAGACGCTCGCCTGTGTGGGTTCTGGAAACAGGAAACTCACGGACCTTGAGGAGACTGTCATGATGCTGTCATTTATTGGCTGCTTGGCTGTGTCCTCCAGCGGACTCTGGACCCTGGCACGTAGGGGCCACATTTCGTAACCATTGTACCCCAATGCCTGAGCCACCTGACACATAGTAGGCACTCACGTGCTAGACTTTCTCAATTAAGTGTCTTAATTAGGCCATTACACATTTATTCTTGGAAACGTGTGATGTATTAAATGTATCAAATCCATAGGCATAGAGAAGAGTAGGGATGTTTGTGAAATAAGAACATATGAAAATATGGGAGGTCGGCATAAAGGTGAGACCTGAAAGAGAACGGTGAGCAGACCTGTGCTTCAGGACCATTGTTGCAACCTCAAGCAGACTGGTGGCCACCAGAGATTGTCCCCTCTGTGCTGGGACAAGCTGGACATTGGATCTGGGTGTCCCAGATGGTCCCTCCACCATGGAGGCTGGGACAGCCACCTCAGGCGGATGTGCTATGGGCACATTCGGTGCCTCTTCCTGGCTCCCATGCCCTGTCCCAACCCCGGCTGGGGGAGGTGGCAGCTGTCATGGGTCAGGGAGGAGGGGCACGTTGCAGGGGTTTGGGGTGCCACCGAGTCGGGGAACAGGCATCGAGCGAAGGGTGACGAGTCGTGGCAGGAGGCAGGTTCTGTGGGAGCCGAGTCCCTGGCACATACGCTGTTTCCTACCAGATTTCACTTACAAAACACGATACATGAGAGAGAAAAATAGTAAGAATGTTAGGACTTCAACCACAGAGCTTCCAACTTTAAGTGCAGAGGCTTTCAGAGCATGGGACCCTCTGCGTGGATCCAGTTGCACCCCATGAAAGGGGGCCTGGGTCTGGGTGTGGTAAACCCAACTCCACCCATCAGACAACACGGTAAAGGTCTCCTGTGAGGAACCCCGCTGGTGGGGGAAGTGCCCTGAGGTACATCCCCAAGTGGGCCGGCAATAGCAGAGCTGGCCGAAAGGGAAGCAGGAGCACCTCATCCATCCTCGGGGGCAAAGCCAGGCAACAACAAGATGGCAGCGTCTCCCTCTTTCTCCTGGGACCCCCTACACTTCGGGCTTCTTTTAGGATCTAACTGAAGGATGGTGAAAAGACCTAAATGATGATTGAATGTTCCAACTATCATGAAAAACTGGAGTTTAAGACACAGAAAACTGCATCAGAGAAGTTAAAAACAAATAAAAGCAAAGTAAAAAACGTTTCTTGAAGCCGAGTGTTGTCAGACAAATTCATACCAGTTACCCTGGAGTGTCTGCCTGAGTCTCAGTCTGCAAACTGGCAGAGGTAGAATTTCAAGGGCACCAACTCCGGACTTTTGTCTGTTCTGAGACACTGCTGGCAAAGTACACCGGAACATATATAATCTAGTTACATTAGAAAGAAAAATTTCCTCTGGCCCCAGACAGACTGGGGACACACCCAAATCCATATATGAATTTTGGGGAGGGTGGATATTATTACAATTACAATGGAGTCTGTAGAGATAAATGAGTATCTCCAGTATTAAATAGTTTTGAATTTTTTAATTTGATTTTTTTTAAACAAGGAAAGGACAAACAAAATCTTTGCACAATTAAATTACCCACTAAAAGTAAAGTTTAACACAGTTAAAACACTGGCTTATGAAATTAGCAACAATGCCGTTTACATGCGGAACTCTAGTCTTCATAATAATTTATTTTTATGGCTCAGGTATTTCCGTATACTCTAGCATTTTTATTATTTATGTTTTACAGTATCACTCTAGCTAGAAAAAAACAAATAACAGGTTTTTGAGTTTTTAGCAGATATAATTTTTCTCTTTATAAATTTAAAAAGAAACCACCTTACTTATGTAAGATATCATTATATGGATGAGAATAAATAAGTAGACAAACTACAGAGACTATTTTTGAGACAGATGGAAATGTGTGTGTTTCTAAGATAAATTTGCGGAGTCTTGTTCTTTAAAATGAGCTTCGGTTAGTCCTTCAAACGTGCTGATTGTCTTTGGCTGCTCCCTGTCTTCCCCTGGAGCCCCTAGCCCCCCATCCCGCCTTCTACACTGTTCTTTGTTGAAGCTTTCCAACTAATCTCACAACATAGGTGAATTTGCTCATCTCCCTGTTTTTCCTCCTCCTCCCTTCCCTTGCAATATAGTTTTCTGAAAAAAAAATTTTTTTTGAGGGATATGGGGGGAATAGAGATACTGATCTGTTCTGTTGTTGATCTTCCATACCAACTCATGGATCTTTTGTAAGCTCTAAGGAGATGCAGGAATTACTTTTTGGAAAGTCAGGCAAGATCCAGTGAAGTTCTAGAGGAAGGTGAAAGGTACATAAGCAAATGGTGCAGGTGGATTAACAAAATAGTAGGGTTTGCAAGTGTTTGTCCAGCTAAACCATTCTCGCCCCATTTGCAGACTTAATTTAATCTTTTCCCATCAGACTAAATGAGTACTGGCCTCCGGTGGGTGAAATACATCAGTGATTAAAATATATCAGTGATTCATATGCTCTCCAGTCCCTCTCTCTTTCTCTGTCTCATGCATACACACATGTGCACACACATGCAAACACACCAGGAGACCGACATGTTCACCGCTATAGGAACATTAGGTTTTTCTTTTCTCTTTTAGTTGCTCATTTTCTCTTACTCTGTTTCTTAACCTTCAGAAGGTGTGCATGTGATAGATGATTGTCTTCTTTGACTCAGGGGATGAGGTACAATCATCTAAACTGAAAGTTATCCTATCACGACATCTATTTTAGAGGCCCTGTTATGGATGGAAGCCTGCTCTTGTCTGTCACGCACACCTTCCACTTTCTAGAAGCACAAACACCGTGTCCTTTGTCTGCATCTCTGACACCTAAGTCTGTTTTTATTGTGCTGAGTCGCACATGCAGGTTTCTCCAGGAGCTGGGAAAGTGTCTCGGATGATTTGCGTCGTCATTGGATGAGGCCAGAATAATGGGCTTTTAAGAACATCTTTGTCTCTGTTTTCTTCTTCCTCTTTCTCTTTTTCTTCTCCTTCTTCTTCCTCTTCCTCTTCCTCTTCCTCTCCTCCTCCTCCCCCTCTTCCTCCTCCTCCTTTTTTAAAAGATTCTATTTATTCATGAGAGATAGGGAGAGAGGCAGAGGCAAAGGGAGAAGCAGGCTTCCCTCTGAGCAGGGAGCCTGATGCGGGACTTGGTTCCAGGATCCTGGGGTCATGACCTGAGACAAAGGCAGACACTTCACTGACTGAGCCACCCAAGTGCCCATTCTTTCTGTCTTCTTTAGGCTCAGGAACAAAAGGACCCAAATGTTTGAAATTCTATTTGAAAGTCTACAGACATTAGTGTAAGGCTGTTTTCGTCCTTATTTTGGTTGCTGAGATGCTCTTTTCCTACTTCTGCCATCTTCTTAGGAAGGGGTCCAGTGTTCTTAATCAACAGTGCCGTTTGATCTTGAGCAGGTCAGTTTATTTCTAAGTGTATAACTGCAATCAGTAGTCAGAAGACTGGATGGAATGATCCCTCAAATTCCTAACATGTGCATAGTCTGTAACTCTAAGTGAGGTTGTGCCTGTGCATAGGAATAAGGGTTGGAAGATGATTACAGACAATACCATAACGGAAATTTAATATATGTTTTAAAAATGAATACCATTAATACAGATGTAAAAGTACAAAAATAAGGATACTATAGAGTCATATATTGCGTAAATATTTTCTCTTTATTGTAAACATACTGAATCACATTATGCTTTTAAAACAAATCATTTAAAAAAATAAATAAACAAATCATTTTACCAGAAGGATACTTAAAAGTATATGATTGTGTTTTTAAGCAAATCTATGTAATATACATTTTATGTGTATAAAAATTTTATTTGCATATATAGATAAGTTGTATATATAATTCTGTTTGAAATGTTGTGGCAAATATATTAGCTAAATTTTGGCTGGTATGTCTCAGAGATTTTTCTAGAATATTCCAAAAGAGGCATTTTAGATGTATTAATCCATTCGGTATTTGTTAGAGTCTGTGGGTTTTTTGCTGAGATCATTTTTTTTATTAGTAACATTTTTAATATTTTTTTGGTCAATGTCATATCTCAAAAACCATGCAGGTTATCTGTTAATGACAGTAAAAATATGTATATTCCACAATTTATTTGCATTTTCTATGATGGTGGCTCAGGCTGTACCTTTGTGATAGAAAATCTTTCTATAACCATAAACCTAACACATCTATACAGGAAACATATTCCACTCTTCGTGAGTTCGTTTGATGAAAAGAATGCTTCTAATGATTTTATTTTCAGAAGTATGAGAGGCTGTTGTTTCATAAATTAATAATATTGTGAATTATCAGTACATTTCAAAGCATCTGAAAACTGCCGGTGTTGTTGATCTTCCATTTTGACCCAATTTCCAAAGGGAATGGGACACAATCAAGCACTGAGACAAAGCTACAGAAATAACTAGCATAGGGCTTGTGAATCGATGTTCTTGCAGCTAAATGACTGCCACCCTAGGCTAGGAGGAACATATTAAAATATATAGATTTTCTGCTTGGTAGATTCCTTCAAGAGCTATCTCATAGTTGGCGTCAATCGACAATGACCCAACAAGACATAGTAAACAGAAAAAGCTACAAAGCCAAAATTATATTTTCCAAATGGTTTATCTTGCTCGCTTTCTGCTGTAATTTTTGCTCGAATTTGACAGCTAATCATTGGTAGGCATATGTTGCTTGTGAGTCTTGATCTTGCAGCAGTGAGGCTTAGAGCCAAATTGACAGAAATTGCATTTTAAGTATCTATCAGCTCAAGAATTCACAAATATCCTAGTGGTATTTGCAGAGATATTGACCATATAAAATCAAAGTATTTTGAAGTATAACTGTCTTCATTAACTCATTCATATTTACTGAATGCCTATTATGAAGGCAGAGCCCAAAGTTTGCCAAGTGATATGAAAGAAAATTGGGTGAAAAATGCAGAGATTCTGCCTTATCCTCTGTCGTCTAATAGTTGAAATAAAAACACACATATAACTGTAACGCAAGATATAATGTGGTAGATACATTAAGAATTGTGAAGCAGCATGCTAAACTAATTTGGTTGAGGGAATGATCTGTTGTCACTGGAAATAACAAGAAATTATGTATTTATCATCGAGGTGGCATCAGAAGTGTGGTTTGAAGCATCGCAACTGTGGATAAAATGAAGAGGATGATGTTAGTAAATCTAATATGGGGATGGGAGAGTATAGGGTAATTATTTTAAAACACTGACAGGAGTTAGCACAGACCAGTAAAGGACAGAAATGCTGGTATATGTAAAATCATCTTGCGTTAGATTGAGAGATTCCAAAGTTATTATAAAGATATGTGTATTTTGGGGCATCTGGGTGGCTCAGTGGGTTAAAGCCTCTGCCTTCGGCTCAGGTCATGATCTCAGGGTCCTGGGATCAAGCCCTACATTGGGCTCTCTGCTCAGCAGAGAAGCTGCTTCCCCCTCTCTCTCTGCCTGCCTCTCTGCCTACTTGTGATCTCTCTCTGTGTCAAATAAATAAAATCTTTAAAAAATTATAGATAGGTGTATTTTTAAATAGGGAGACAACCTTAAGAGAAGAAAGATACGTAGGTAGCTAGGGAGAGAGACAGTTATCTGAGCATCTTCTTATTTAATATTTATTAAAACCATTCACATTGATACTGCTGATATGCACACTGAGTCCATGGGGTATATCCATTTAGCTGGATGAGGCAGCTAAGACAGAGCGAAGGTAAAGAAACTGACGAGAGCACCCAGCTTACACCTGACCTAGCAGAATCTAAAAATGTTCATTCTGACCCACAGCCTGGGCTCTTACACAACGATGGAAGTCTGCGTCCCCACAGGTAGGTAATATTACAAGATTAATCATGTAGCCCTGATACACTTAGTTACACCTGCAAGTTCCATGGGAACTTAAAGTTCTCATTCAACCATAGATCTACACCAGACATTCTCTCTCCCTGAACTTTTCCAATACAGGGGCTCTCCTTGGTCATTAGAGCTCATTATTTTTCTAATGACATTTTAATTTTTTGGACAGCTTTGAATTTATGTAAGAATCGTGAAGATAGTACAGGGAAGCGGCACACACTTCACTGGGGCTGTAAGACCAAAATTAATGGTAGGTGCAGCTTTGATGTTTGAAGCTAAGAGGGGTTTGAATGGCTGAACCCCCAAGTCCTCCTCCCCCAAATTCTGGCACTTAAAGTCCTCTAGCCAAACAACCTAGCTTATTAAATGGACCAAATGAAGTTCCTGCTTATCTGAGTAGTGGGTTTGTGTTCCCTGCCAGCTGTGGAATTACTCAAATAAGGCAATATCCTGTCTTCCATGGGGAACTAGGGGACGCCGTGTTCTCCTGATACCGCCACACTCATTTCCCACAGCTCCTGGTAGTTCATTCCATCCTCACTGTAAACCCCAGGTTGTGTCCTATTATTAGCATCTGACATCAGAATGGGATACTTGTTACCACTGAACCAACATTGATGCACTGGGCTAATGAAAATCCACACTCACTCAGACTGCCTGAGAGTTTAGGTGGTATCTGTTTCTGTTCCAAGATATTACGCACATGTAGTCATCATGTGTCCTTAGGCTCCTCTTGGCTGTGACACTATGTCAGACTCTGCTTGGTTCTGGTGACCTTGCCAGTTTTGAGGACCACTGGTCATGTGTTTTGTTTCTCTATTGAGACTTGTCTAATGTTTTTCTTGTGATTTTACGGGGGTTTTGGGTTTGGGGGAGGAACACCACAGAAGCAGAGTCCTGTTTCATCATGTCACTTCAAGAGTCTATGTGACCAACATGACATCACCGTTGATGCTAACTCGATCGCCTGGCTGAGGTGGTGTTTGTCAGGATTTTCCATGACGGAATTGCTCTCCCCTGCCTTTTCACTCTGTACCCTTTAGAAGGAAGTCGACACACACAGCCCACACCTGAGGAATGACAGTGACATTGTATCCCCTTGAGGGATACATAACCTCTTCCTGAAATCTGCTACCAAGGGGATTGTCTATGTCTCTATCTATGTATCTATCTATGTATCTATCTATGTATCATCTATCTATTATCTATCGATCAATTAATCTATTTCTATATGGAGTCATGGATATTTCTTTTATAGACTGTGTGTAATCCAATTTTATTGGATCTACTTTATTTTATTGCTCAGATTGCTCCAGCTTTGGTCATTAGAAGCTCTTTCATTGGGGGCGCCTGGGTGGCTCAGTGGGTTAAAGCCGCTGCCTTCGGCTCAGGTCATGATCTCAGGGTCCTGGGATCGAGCCCCGCATCGGGCTCTCTGCTCAGCGGGGAGCCTGCTTCCTCCTCTCTCCTCTCTCTCTGCCTGCCTCTCTGTCTACTTGTAATCGCTCTCTCTGTGTCAAATGAATAAATAAAATAAATAAATAAAATCTTTAAAAAAAAAAAAAAGCTCTTTCATTGGAAGTCGGCTCCTCTCTCCCTGTATCATTGTGTTTACATGTTTGTGTGGGGTTTTTTGTTTGTTTGTTTTTGTTTTGCTTTCTGGCACCACAGGATGCTAAGGATAATCTTGTCTATTTTTTACCTCAGTCCCAGAGTTAGTCATTTCTCCAGGGAGCCTTGGCTCCTTGTATCTGAGGATGACGTTACTTACCGAGGTCTGGCTGCTTCGTGTGCTCCTCGCTGCTGGGCACTCTCATGACCGCCAGACACGTTCAGCTGGCAGAGCACGGAAATAGATCTGTGTCTCCTAATCCATGCATGTACACATATCTATAAATATATATTCATAAACAGGAGAACATATTTTAAGCTAAACATGAGTTTGTGTTTAATTTCCAGTTCCGGTATGCGTGTACAGTAGTACCCGAATTGTTAGCCTGCACTCCACAACTTTATCAGCTGAAGCACAGAGCTTCTATACAACCCCTTCAGCCTTGTTCTTATGGACACCACTCATTTCTGAAGCAATTTAGCTCAGTACCCTTTCGCCACCTAAGTTAGATTATTTTATACATTTGTACTACAATTCAATATTTTGCCACATTCTGCATCCCATCCCGTTATTCCTATTAATGATGTTTTGAAATGTGTAAATGTGTAAAAAGTCTCTGTTGGGGCACCCAGGTGGCTCAGTCGGTTAAGTGTCTGCCTTCGGCTCAGGTGATGATCCTGGGGTCCTGGGATCGAGTTCCATGTCCATTGGGCTCCCTGCTCAGCAGGGGGTCTGCTTCTCCCTCTGCCCCCCACCCCTTGACTGTCTTGTGCTCTCTCTCTCTCAAATAAATAAAATCTTAAAAAAAAAGAAAAAGGCTCTTTCTCCTTTTTGCAACTCCAGTATTTAGAGAGATTTTTCTTATATTGTTAGACATCACCTCTCGTTTAAATCATTTGGTGCTTTTTATGTTCTCTGGTGTTGCTTGCACAGATGATATCTCTTCTTTTAGTATATGGTGATTCGTCAGACATTCTTTGAAAATACCTCTTCTACATTCCTAATTCTTCTCTAGAAAAGAGAAAGAGACCCGGTGTTGGGGCTGCATGTCAGGATGATGTGATTCCCAGTGTTCTATTGAGTTAGTATCCTTTTTGGTCAGTCGTGTTCATAACATGCCCCAAATTGAGCAAGTCATCTTTACAAGTGGGCTTGTTTTCCAGGGCCTTCTGATGTGAGACCAGATAAGTTTCAATTTTTTTGTTATAGTTGTTGTCATTATTTCTGCATGGTGTTTTTGGGGGTTTGGACCCAGGCTTCTGTACTTAACTATATTTCTAAGTTACAGAATTCTCTCAACTTGATCTTCTTCATGTGCAAATTACTTTCTTATATATAACCTAATATTGCATTTCCAAACACCAGTAATTCCCTTCCCCTTCCATTACCCTACAGCCTTTGAAATATCAGGTAAAGATTCTTTCAACTTAACTCATCACGAATGGAGAGCTGATAAAGTGCTGAAGCAGAAGACAGTTGATGCAGAATATATGCATTTGGGAGATTAGTCTGACATCTGTTATGCAAGATGAATGAGTTTTTTTATTCAACAAATATTTATTGAGCATTCATAAAGTGCTAAGCACTGTTGTAGGCATTGAGGTTACAGCAGTAAGCAAAACAGACAAATTCCCTTCTCTCATTAAGTTTCGATTCTAATGCAGAGATACAGCCGGTATACAGACAATAGAAATAGGAACACATGATATGTCTTGTAGGAATAGATTTTATTAAGAACTTAAGCAGCATAAATAGAGATGGATGGAAATGGGGTCCAACTTAATATAGGATGGCCACAGATAGGCTCTCTGACAAGCTAATTTTTAAGCAAGGCCTGAAATGAAATGCATGCATGCATACATAAGGAGAAAGAGCATTTCAGTTTAAGGAGCCCCTAAGCACAAAGCTTCTTAGACAAATCAGATGCAGTGCAAATCAGATTGAGGAAGAGCATGGAGGCTAATGTGGACTTGATCCTACATAGAACCCACCTAAGAACCTGTCTGAGGTTCTTACTCCACTCTGTCACTACACCTGCCCAATCAAACCCTCTTCCCGTTCTCCTTTTCAAAAGACCATTATGGTGAGGATAAGCATGTAATTTAAAGACCCAGCTAGGACATTTTTAGAGATGACCGGGAGAGCTATTGATAATTACACTATATCCAAAGCATAAATGGGTTTGTCCTGGCCAAACTAGAACATGTTGTCATCCTATTTATGTCCTAGTAAACAGAAAATTATAAGCAAGAACTGATTCATATTTTTTGATACATATTTTCTTCAAAGCAGGGAAAGAATAATCTCTGTCTTTATTGGCAGTGAGGCAAAGAATTGGACCATCTTCTCTTACTACAACGATGAAAGAGAAGTGATACCAAGCAATTTTTTTCCTATTAAGATAAGCAACAAATTCATAACCTGCCATGTCCATATTAGAACCACTTTAGAACAAGACTTAACACTGGGGGAATAAATCAAGGAGAACACAAAGGAAATTTCTTAATTCCTTAAATATTTAGATGAATGACAGTAGGCTTTTAAGAAATAATGAAGTTGGACACATATTGGATAGGTAGCAGTGATATGGCTTTAAACTTAGGATATCACCTAAGTTGGATTGGATATGTGAAGTCTTCTGGATTAGCACGAGCATTGTTGGTTGATGCCAGAGTAATGGACGACATAAGGTAATGAGAAGCTGTAGATGGGAGGGGAAAACAAGGGATATTGGACAATGTTCATATCCACAGCCTCTCTCCATGGGAGAAGGCAGAAGAGGGGACAGACATGGAAAAGAGTGGACAAAAAGGTAGGGTGGCAGGAGGGCATTCTGTCAGAGAAGCCGTGGCTTTTGCACTTCTCCCCTGTTCTGTGCTCGGTACCTCCATTTCCTCCAATGGGACACCAGAAAGTCGAAAGAATGCAAAGCAGAGACACCTGGTTGACCCACAAGTAGAGGAGGCAATGTGGAAAAATCAGAGCAAGCTGAAGAGGTGAAGCAAGGTGGAGAAAAAAATCAGAGCAAGGTGAAGATGGAGATTTCCACCCCAGAAGTACATATTAGAGCCAGGTCCTTTCCTTGCTAAAAATGTAAATTGGTAAAAAAAAAAAAAAAAAAAAAAAGGTTTTTTCATCTCTAAAAGTGGAAATAATAACCCTTGCACAAATTGCATCATGTACTGCTGTATTGCTTGAAATATTACAGAGAACATGTTTTATGATGATAGCTTTATAATATGACATAGAAATATGACACTTGTGAGGTTTAAAAGAGAGGCAAATGTTGCCCTCAGATCCCTTAGTTTTAGAAGTCCTAGGTTTGTGTGATTAAATCTTTTATAGGTAAACTGAAAAAAGAGACAGAGAGAGTAGCATAGTAACCTTATGAGGTTCTGCCACTGCTTTTTGAGTATCGTAGACAAGTCACTGCAACTCTCTGTGACTCAGTTACCTCACTTGTGCAATATTCCTGAGCTGTCATGGAATGGCGGCAACGTTCGTGAAAATGGCCTGACACTCGGTGAAGACTCAGGTAGAGACCATTAGGCTAGTTATTTGCATATGGCCAGTGGGGAGAAGGGGAGGGGGTGGACGGTTTGGGGCTGTTGAGGAGGAGGAAGCCAAGTGCCACTCCTGTTTCCACGGGCACCCCAGTCCAGCTCCCAAGCATCAGAACAGAAGAGACCCTTCTGCAGTAGTTTTGAGGCAGTTTCTCTCCTGCTGACATGGGTCCAACAGAAAGGGAAAAGGTTCAACAGAAAAGAGAAGGTGGAGCTGCAGACGTTATAGGAACTAGTGAGGTCAGACCTGCTTTTGAGTCCTGCCCTCGGGTCTGTCTGAGTTGTAAGATTCAGGAGGCAGATTGGCCCTTTGTTAGGCTTCCTTTCAAGACTGAGCAAGGACCTGAGAAAAAGAGTTTGTGATTTGAAAGAGAATAAGAAATCTTGAGATTTTCACACCTAAATATTAAACTTAGACTCCCAATTATGCAGCTTTCAGAGCTATATTGCTTTCCAGGGAAACCACAGGCAAATCACTCCACCTCCTCTGGACTCTATCTTTCACTTAAATTTTAAAAATGAAAAGAATTCCCACCTTCCCAAGGAAGGTAGTTCTGGAAGAAATTTATGTTTGTCATGCATAGTGGAATCCGCGAGGAAAAAGTACGTTGTTTAGAGAATTTATGGTGCTTCCATGTCTTCTCCTACGTGTTGACCGTTACAGTGTCCTGTCCAAAATGCACTGCTGAATGAAAGTCCAGCAACGGACCACAGATAGGATGTGCTGACCATGTATCATCACACTATCCACACTCAGGTGGTGAGGCTGAAGACTGCACTAGAGTAGCCATTCTCAGTGTTCAGTTAACGATACTGTCAGCCTGCCCTTTCTTAAAACCGGAGAAAGTCCGTGCTCCTACTGGTGGGAGGCATCTGAGAAGTCTTCCCAGACCCTGTTCCATCAGACTCAGCCTGAGGACGGACCTCCCTTAGCTGCAGATCCATCTGCCCCTCATCTGTTACCACCTTCCTCCACTGAGCTTGTAAGGATGAATCCTGGAACATCACAGGCTCATAGGGCCTCATCCTCACCTGGCAAACGGATGTAACAGGCAGAATCCAAGGGAGGCACGTGGATGGAGGGCCCTTTTCTAGGCTGGTGAGGACTTTGACACTTGAAGAAGCAAAGGCTGAGCTGACAGCAAATTGAACTTGACAGCAAAATTGAGGGGAGGGTACAGAGGGTACAGAGATTACCCATTACCACCCCCAGCACGTGCATAACCTCCTCCTTTATCACCATCCCCCACAGAGCGGGACATTTGTTGCAATTGATGAACCCATCATAAACATCATCATCACCCAGAGCCCACGGTTTACATTACAGTTCACTCTTAGTGTTGCACACTCAGTGGGTTCAGACGAATGTATAATGACATGGATCCATCCAGAGTGTCTTCACTGTCCTGAAAATCCTCTGGGCTCCACCTCTTCATCCTCCCCCAACCTCAAGCACGTACAACCACTGATCTCTTTACTATCTCCGTAGTTTTGTCTTTTCCAGGTTGTCATATAGTTGGGATCCTACAGTTGTAGCCTTTTCAGACTGGCTTCTTTCACTCAGCGTTACGCAACAAAAGGTCCTCAATGTCTTTCCATGGCTTGATGGCTCATTTCTCTTGCTGCCGCCTGACATTCTTACCATTCATTTCTTTCTTTTCTGCTGGGCTATGGATTGTTATTTACCATCATAGACATCTCAGGAGGCTTTCTCAGGTTCCCCACCTTTGGACAACCCGCCTACATTATCTACATTCCTACTCTGAGCCTAGGAAGGGCAGGGATCTTGTAGACTTAGTTGCTGTGTAAGAGCATTTTCCCTACTCTTTGTCCTGTAGCACGAGCTATGCTTTCTGAGAGAGGAGGAGGGAGGGAGGAAAGAAAGAAACCAGGAGAAAGGAAAGAACTCTTTATTCAGTTAATACTTCAACCACCATTCATAAGATAGTTCCTAATATTTCTATATTCTCACTAATAGCTATACATACCATGAAAGTGTGAAATTCAGATTGAAATGTGTATTGAATTCTTTTTAGGTACAGGAGTTCGGGTGCAGGAAGAAACACTAGCAACTCAAAATTTCCAATAGATAAGTAAAAAAATACCTCTCATATATTCAGTGGAATAAAGGGCAGGTGTATTTGATGTCTAGATTCTGGAATCAGTTGGATGTGGATATTTGCATGGTTGAACCTGACGGTTTATGATAGTGGGCTACCAGGAAGGGCTTGACTGTCTCTTTGAGCCTGGAGAAGTGCATCTGCCCTAGAAAAACTGTGCATAAACAATGAATCTTGGATCACTGAAAAAAAATAAAAAAATAATAAAAATAACCCTTTCCCCAAACTGTACTGTTTTGCCTCTGACCGTATGGAGTCCACCTTAGCTGGTTCTGATGGCTTCTGCTAGTGACGTGGGGGGCCAGATATGACAACAGGGTTGACACGGTGACTGCCTATGTCAGTGTGGGGAATACAGTGACAGGTAGGCTTAAAGTTATTTAGGACAGGGGATGCATGTTGCTTGTAGCACTACAAGTAACTAACAATGTAGTGTGACTTAATATGAAAATCTTTGCCAAGTTTTCCCACATAAACAACAGCCGCAGAATGATTAAGTGCTCAGTGAGTTATTAGGTGCTTAGGGGAAATTCCCGTGCCATAAGATAACAAGCTATTTTCATAACACTAATGAAAAACAGAGGGAGTGGGCTTATTGGAATAGCCCCTTAACACTATAGGGCCCTGTCTGCAAGCCCAGGAGAGATCTTAAAACAATGTCACGATTTCTGCCAATAGCGGTGGAATCAGCTGACTTCAGTAACTAATTAACTCTGTATTCGCAGTTTGAGAAATGAGCCAGTAACTAATTCCAAGGGAGAGGAATAGGTTCTTTGTTAAGTGTGGTGAATTGGAATTTCCTTAAAATACCTCATTTAGGAGGATTCTTGAAAAAAGAAGATAATTTGACCAGAAAATACCATGAGGGGGTTACTGTATGCGGAACTTTTTTGACAATCACCAGTTTCTGTGAAAAATGAGAAGTGAAAAAACTCTTAGAGGAAAGAATATATCTAGTATACTTCATCTCAAAACCTGAAGGAAACTGTTTAAAGCACCGCTGTGTATTTGTGTGTGTGGATGTGAGTGTGTGTACATGTCTGTGTGTGTTCAAAGAAGGGCACAAGATTGTCTAGTAGCCAAGTGCAGGGAATGGATAGTTTACTGTGGGGGAGGAAAAAGAACTTTCCCTCTACCCTTGCCCACCTTTTCTTGGCTGAAGCCCCCTGTAATAGAAGACAGTTTAACAGCAGGAAAACAGTTCATTACCATGTAACAAGCTCCCATTAACACATGGGAGATACCCAGAAAAACGTAACCCCCACAGATGGCCCAAGCCACCACCTAAAATACCACCTCCAGTGAAAGACAAAAGAGAAGCGTGAGAGGGAAAGGCTGGCTAAGGGCATGACCAGGAAAAGCACCGAAAACAAGAGTATGGCTCTTCTGCAGATTCTATGACTGTGCTTTCAGATCTCTGCATTTTCAGATTCTGCTTGTCTGGGAGGAGACACAGGATGCAAATTGTGGGTATGACAAAGGGGATGAGGGGGTGGTCACTGATGTGGGAAACAAAGGCAGGAGAGAAAATTATTAAATTTCCTTACAGCCCACTGAGCAGTCCTTGAAACAGGCAGAGTGGCCTTCCGCTAGGGACTCAACTTCCTGGATGTCCACCCTTTGCTAAGGGCAAAGGGCAATCCTAGCCTGACCTCCACCCCCCAACCAGGATCCTGTAGGTCTACTTTAACATATAAAAATTTGTCTGGAAGTTTCCTTTATTTCTCAACCCTCCAAGATGCGTGTTGGCAATCATCCCCAAGCATATGGCCCACCGATATACATCTGAAGGGTCTCATGACTCAGGTTTGATGAGATGGTAATAAATAACCTTCCCCAACAACAGCTGGCCCCCTCAAGATCCTGGAAACCTTGCTTCCAAAATTCCTTGGAGACCTGTGCTCTCCCTAACCCCCTCCCAACTTGAAAGTGTTATCATGGGCCACTCTTCATGACCCCAATGCAGCTCTTTCTGCCCCAAACCACTTTTTTGCACCAAAGACATCTCAAGAATTCTTTCTTTGGCCATCAGCTTCAAACCCTAATGTCTTTCCTACATCAGCCATGACAGGATTATTGTTCCATTTGACATTCACCAAGCAGGTATCAGGTGAGCTCGGGCGAAAAGTGAATTAAAGGTCCCCCTGAGACAATGAGCCATGTTTTTATTTACACACGCACAGAGTATGTGTGCATGTGTTGGCGTGTGTATGTATGTGTGTGTGTGAATCACTCATTCACAGACACACCTGATACAAGGAGGAAAATGCACGTGAATAAGTCCTGTTCTCTCTCAAGCTTGTGATGTTAGTTTCTTTCCTTTCATGTGTACATCGGGATGGATATACTCAATCTCAAATACTCTGTCTCATTTGCAGGCTAAACAGTAAACGTTATGTTCTGATTTTCACCACAGGATGTTCCGTCTCTGACCTCATGTACATCTAGTGTAATTGGTTGGTGGGTGTGGTGGGTGAGCGCTGGGGAGCACTGAGCTCCCAGGATCTTCTCTGTTGCAAAGCTGCTGTGTGACTCTGGACCAGTGGCTTTCTTACCTGCCTGCCAGAGGCTCCCAGTACCCACCCTGGCCACTCACAGGGGGCCTTGAGACTTGGATAAATAATAGCATCACCAGAGCTCTGAAAACCATATAGCACTCTGCAAGTTTGAATGTTTATTAGTTACCCTTATGGACCAACACTCCTGTTTTGCTTGTCTACTGCCCGGGGTAAAATAAAATAAGCACCAACTAGACCCCAAATTTCTCCCCTCTGATGGGTAATATGAAGAAGTTCCTACTATTTTTCCTTATATTAGATGAATTTATTCTATTCCCTATAACATTTTTTTTTTAACCTTTGAAAAGGCAAAGACTCCTTGCTTCCCACTTGAGGCACTCACGATGTCTTGAATTGTTTCAAAGGGTCAGACTCACCTCTGGAATAAATCAACTGGGTGATCCTAGGTCATCACATTTTCTGGCTCTTGGTTTCTTTAGCATTAAAATTAAGTTGTAGGAGTAAATGATTTCTAATGTCATTCCAGCTCTGAAATTATATGATGCCGGTAGTTTAAAAAAAAACATCCATCAGTTTGCTAGAATAGATGATTAATTGCTGCTTCAAAGAAAATCTCGAACCATTTTAAATATGAGCTTTTAGAAATGCTTCCAGTTGTGCCTAATTGGTTTATGAGCAACTTAAAAATAAGAGTAAGAAGAAAACCACAAATTTTGCCATCAATTGTCCTAAAGAATGTTCTTGTCATTCGCTCCTTTTTAGATTTCTGAATATAGAATTAATATAAATTACAAGCAGGACAATTAGCATCAAAGTTGAAGTAACCCATATGTTAATATTGCTAGAATTTGTATGTAAAATTAGCTGGCACTCAACATTTGTTACTTTAAGAAAGAGTTCAAGATTCCTACTGACTTGCTAATTGTGAGTGATGAGGAACTTTGATTGGTGTCATGAGTCTTTCTTTTATGTGTTCTCCATGAGCCAGATTACCTTGGCAAGGCACAGAAAACACTTTGTGCTTGATTTACACCTCAACCACCTTTGCAAGGATTCTTCCTTAAAATGTCCCAGTGAAATTGGTCAGCCTTGGTTGTCCCATTAAATGGAAAAATTAAATGCCCGTACAACACATTTCTCCCAGGGTTCAGACTTCAAGTGGAAATCAGAACCAAAAATGGAATAGAAAAGGAATGATCTGAGTCCAAACTGGGAGTCATGAACACCTGAGATGAAAAATGGTCTCATTCAAGTCCCAGACTTGCCACACAGCTAGTTTAACTTCGCTTTAACACAACTGCAAAGAACTATTGGGAGAAACAAAGTATTATAAAAACATCCTTGTAACAGATTTTAAAGAATGTTTTCTTTGTCTTAAATCTACTTTGTCTTCCACAAATAACTTCCGTTTTGTTGAAGAAAAGCAGATTCAGCACATAGCATTGTTAACAAGGCATGAAAAATAATGGTAATAAATAAAAATTAAAACAATAATTAGTTATTATTACTTTGCTAAATCTAAATCTATTACTTTGCTAAACCCACATAGTCTTTTGTCATCCTAGTAGGAAAACAGTTTATGTTGCAAGTATTTTTTCTTAATAAGAACAAGTTTTCAGATGTCTATTTTTTCTTAACAGCAACAACAAAGTGGATTCACCTGTCTTACTGAGCTTTAGAGTTAGGTGGAAAACAAGAGATTTAGATGTCAGCTGATACTTCATTGTCTATAAATTTCTTTCATTTAGCCTGTTTGAAATAAAATCATCCTGGTAGATGCACCATAAATGAGACTGTGAAGGGATAAGAGCATTTAATTTATCAATAATTCAGGTATCAACAGATTTTCAAAAGAATTCCAGATGTGAAAGAGTTTCTATGTCAAATTCGGTCTAAAATATATTTGCTGCTTTCAGAGGAGGAAGAGAAAAAGGAAAGATGAATTTAGAAGATATTATAAATTATATTTTCATGCACATGTGTTGATTTCCAGGTTAAATGCATATGTGATAACTATCTAGATTTTCATAAAATGAGTTTAATTTAATAGAAGTTAATTTCATTTATAAGAACTCACCCAGTGCAGAGGGAGACACCTCAGAGTAACAGTTTATAAGGGTAAATACAAGTTACAGCTGATGAAGGAAATGCAGCATCTCCGAGAGTTATTACTCTGGTCTGCCTAATAGAATATTCCAGTGTCCTGATGCTCACAGGAGAAAACCAACCAATGGATTCAGTGCGTTCTTAGTGACCAGTTGTCTCCAGTGACCCACAGGCTGTTTAATGCAGTGCCTTAGGATAGGCAGTGTTTTGGGAAACAAAAGTATTTAGTGAATGGTTGATTCCATATAAGGTATTAAGGCGCCTTAGACATCTAGCTTTGTGTAATTTAACTCTGAGAGTGAGGTCATCCAACTATTTGGAAGCATCCGGATACTTCTTGCTACTGTGAAAAAATATTTTGGAAAGTTTTAAATGACTAAATAAGTACTGGTAAATAATGGATGTTTAAGCGTATAATGAAAGTGATCCATCTAAACAATGAAATAGTATTCAGGGCTAAACAGAAATGAGCTCTCAAGCCATGAGAAGAGTGAAAGAGTTTTGAATGGACATTGCTGAGTGAAAGAAGCCAATCTGAAGAGGCTCCATATGACCTCCTGGAAAAGGCACAACTATGCAGACAGTAAAAAGATCCCTGTTTGTCAGGGCTGGAGGGCATAGGGGAGGGGTGAACAGGTGGAGCACAGAGAATTTTTAGGGCAGTCAGACTATTCTGTATGATGTTGTAATGATGGGTACATGTCATTACACGTTTGTGCAAACCCTAACTAAGTATGTACAATGCCAAAGGTGAACTCTAATGTAAACTATGGACTTGGGGTGATAATGACATGTCAATGTAAGATCATCAGTTGTAACAAATAGACCATCTGGTGGGGGATATTGATGATGGGGGAGGTGGTACATGTGTAGACAAGAGGTATATGGGAACCCTCTGTGCTTTCTATTCAATTTTGCTGTGAACCTAAAACTACTCATGTGTGTGTGTATGTGTGTGTGTACAGTGTATATATGTGTATAATTTATATATTTTATATGCTAATACATTTCTATATGATGTATTCATATATTAATATATATTTATATTTATTATATATGTTATATATATGTATATGATAGAAGGAAAATTTAAGTGCAGCCATTCAGGTTTCCTTGCTCTTCACATTATTTTATTTAAAGTGTAAGTCAGGCTACAGGTGAGCCCATCTTCAAAGTAGGATTTGGTAGGCCCTCAGTTTGCATGCTTAGTAGACTCAGTAAGAAAATAATTAGGAAGGTTCTGTTAAAATACAACATATCCTGTGTGTTATGTTTGAAAAAAAGCATCTAGTTTAAAAAGCTGTCTCATGAATGGTTCAGAATCCACTCATTCACTACAATGATTGGAAATTTACAATGTACCCAACTCTGTTTTTGTGCAATGATCTTGAAATGGCCTGGAGAGAATAAAAACCCTTGCCTTTCTGGACATTTCATTAGGTGGAGGGTTAGATAAGGTACAAAATGGCAAAATATCTGCTAAGCTACATAAGAACTGCCTCGGTGAAAATACGGAAGAGTAAAGAAGATAGTATGGCACACAGATATAATTGGAAATAAGGTTGTCACAGAAGGCTTCCCTGAGGAAAGTGCATTTAAGTGAACACATGAAGGAGGACAGGGAGCGTGCAGTGTGGACATGGCTGTGAGTGAAGAACCTTTTAGACAGGATATACCCCCAGTGCCAAATACTTAAGGCAGGAGTTTGCAGAATGGCAAGGAAGCCCTGCACATGCCTGGAAAGGGCTGGTCAGGTATTAGTAGGACATGCAGAGAGAGCTCTGTAGACCTAACTTACTGTTTCATGCAGCTCCGACTGTTGACTTGTCTTTTACATAGTGTGAGGTAGGAGCCATGGGCAAGTTAAGAGCAGAACTGAGGGATGCTATCTGATTAGTATTTTCAGATACACGTTTCTGAAGAGCATCTGTTTTTGGAATGACCAAGTAACTTGCAGAAGGGCAACACCGTACAGAAAATCACTCAAGAAGCTACATAAATTCAAATAAAATAAAAGTGGACAAGCAAAGACGTAACTCCCCCATGTTTATGGCTCCCAAAGCATTTATCTTCCATTCCTTCACTTTCAACTTGCATCGTTGGATACAAATATTGTCTCTTGTAAGCAGCATGTCATAGGTCTTGATTTTGAACCAGTCACACAGCGTCTGCACTTGGATTGAAATGTTTAGCTTATTTGTACTTAATGTAACTATCCATCTGGCCTGAACCATGCCTCAATTTGCAGTTATCTTGTACATGTTATGTCGTATGCTTTTTGTTCTTCTGTTCTTTCTTATGTGTTAGACAGATACTTTATGATATGCTACTTTTATTTCCTCTCTTGCTTCTTTTAGCTATATTGTTTTATTATTAGTTTTAGTGGTTGCTCTAAGGATTACAATGATTTTTTAAACAAATTTATTGATATAACATCACCATATAAATGTTTGATATATTTAATGTGTATAAGTTGGTGTTTTAATACACATGTACATTGTGAAATGATCACTACTATCAAACTAATTACATGTCCATCACCTATACACAGTTATTGTGTGTGTGTGTGTGTATGTGTGGTGAGAAGATTTAGTTTATCCTCTTAGCAAATTTCAAGCGTACAATACAGTATTTCTATTATCTTCAAAATTCACTCATCCTGCATAACTGAAAATTTGTACCCTTTGGCCAACGTTCCCCTCCCCCTAGCTTCTGGCAACCGCCATCCTCCTCTGTCTTTGTGAATTTCACAATTTCGGATTCTGCATACATGTGAGATGAGGCAGTATTTCTCTCTGTGTCTGGCTCATTTCACTCAGCATGATGTCATCCAGCTCTGTTCATGTGGTCACATACGGCAGAGTCGCCTGCTTTCTGTAAGGCCGGATAGCATTCCACTGTGTATGTATGCGGACCTATGTATGCATTTCTCATATTTTCTTTATCCATGCATTCACTGAAGGACATTTAGGCTGTTTCCGTATCTTGGCAATTGTGAATCATGCTAAATGAGCATGGGAATGTAGCTGACTCTTTGAGAGCCTGATTGCAGTTCCTTTAGGTACATTCGCAAGAATGGGATGGCTGGATCATACAGTAGTCGGTCTATTTTCAATTTTTTTTAGAAACATCCATATTGTTTTCCATAATAGGTGTGCTAAGTGACAGTCCCGGCAGCAGTGCACAAGGCTTTGTTATCTCTACATCCTTACCAACACTTGTTACCTCTTGTCTCTTAGACTATAGCCACTGCAACAGGTGTGAGGTGAGGTCTCTTTGTGGTTTTGACGTTTTCCTGATGACGAGTAGTGCTGAATATCTGTTCTTGTACTTGTTAGCCTTTAGATTTCTTCTTTTGAAAAGTGTCTATTTAGGTCCTTTAACCATTTTTAAATCAGGCTATTTGCATTTTTTGGTGTTGAGTTGTATGAGTTTGTTATATACTTTGGATACTAACCCCTTATCAAATATGTGGCTTGCAAATATTTTCTCCCCTTTCCATGGGTTACTTTTCTTTTTATTGTTTGCTTCCATGGCTGTGCAGAAGGTATTTACACTTGCATTCTTATATTTATTTTTAAACACACACAAAGGTTATCCAAGCGTCTGTAGAACTCAGCCAATTATTTGGCCAAGGTGGTCTTTAAACACCTCAGGTTTGTACATTTTCCAGCTAGTCCACGTTTTGGTTGGGAACACAGTCAAGGTCTCATCTCCCTTTGCTCTCCCTGTCCCGGGCTGTACTGGGTCTTCTGAGGGGTCTTCTGAGGGGCGCACACAGGGTCCAGTCAGTCAGCCAGAGATATTTGCAGAGCGCATCTCTGCTCTTCTCTCACAGCCAGGATCTCCCCCACTATGTTTCTGGCTAGTCTTTCACTGACTCCAACACAGAGACCATACCCTCTTAGAAGTTTTCGTGTTTATTCTTGCCTGAGTTCATGAGTTCTTACCTAACAAGCCATGGGTTTGCCTTCCCGACCCAAATGTAATTTATCACATTATGTAACAGATCTTATGATTGGCAGATTTACACCAGGCATTGATGGAACTGGGCATTGAGAGTAACTGGGTCCAGACAAGACGTCTTTGGCTTCCCCATTATTATCCTAAACTTTCATTTCACTTTCTAAAAATAAATGCTTTTCAATCTGTGTCTTCCTTTGGTTGGTTTCCAGAGTCAGGGAATTGTTGCTTTTGATCTACACCTACCCCTTCATGCTTTAGTGTTTTATGATAACTGCACCACAGAAGGTGCTAAACACAAAAATTAGATTATAGTGTCCATGTTGGGAGGATGCAGTAAAAGCACTGATCTATGTTAGATTTTATTTAATAAATCATGGGGCACCTGGTTGGCTCAGTTGGTTGAATGTCCGACTCTTGATTTTGGCTCAGGTCATGATGTCAGGGTCATCAGATCAAGACCCACGTTGAGTTCCATGTTGCGTGTGAAGCCTGCTTAAGATTCTCTCTCTCCCTTTGCCCCTCCTCCCTGCTCATGCTCTCTCTCTATATACAAAAAATAAAAAAAATAAATAAAATTTAAAAAATAATAAATCAAAGCTGCATATGTTACTAGGGAGTGATATCACTTATAATCACAAAATCATTTATAGCTACAAGTTAATTATAACATAATAAAGATGCTTGATTGGTAAGAAAGGGAGATGAAGAACAGAAATTAGTTGAGAAAGAAAAAGAATTAAAATAGTATGTAAATCCCACTGTACCCAGTGGTGGAAATAGGATATGAAATACAATGATATAAAGTACAAATATTGCTTAATGCTGATTATAATAGACATACTTTAAATATATTAAGAATAAAAATTGGAAAATGAAAGGATATAAAAGGAAATCAAATGCAAACACTATAAGAAATATTCCCACCATCCTATTACCAGACAGAGTATATTATGGAAAGGAGAATTACTTGAAAAAAATGGGGTGACATTTCAAAGTGATTAAGTTGCCAACTCACCTGGGAGATATAAGAATGAAGTCTTTATGTACGTAATAATATAACTCCAAAATATATCAAACATAATTTTACAGAAAAAGAAGAACCACGATGAGTATTAGAAATATGTGAAAAGAATAATAATGAAGATCTATGAAATCTTTGTGGAGACACGACTATACCCAGAGGAAAATTTATACCTCTAGAGCAAAGGTCACAACAAAAGAAAAGTTGAAAGTTACTAAGTACCCATTTTAAGAATTTTCAAAAAGAATAGCAAATTGAAGTCAGAAAAAGTAAAAAGAAAGAATAAAGAAAAGAGCAGAACAAAATCAGAAAACAGCATGCAGCAAAACAAACAAACAAAAAAACCCAAAACCAGTGAGGTAAAAAGTTGAGTCTTTGAAAACCTTAGTACAAATTGATAAACCCTTTTATCAGCAAGGCTGAAAAAAAAAAAAAAGCAAAAATGAATACAAACAATTTAAAGCAGATTACAAGATGGAAACTATAATTTTTGCAGACATTAAAAAAGAGTAAGGCATACCATGCCAAATAATTTAAAACTTTAAGTTACAGTAGATAAATTTATGGGAAAAGTACAATCATTGACCCAAGAAGAGACAGAAAAATCTGGACAACTCTATATTCAGGACCCTGAAAATATAACTAGAGACTTCCCTAGGAAGAAACCTCCAGAATTACCTGACTTCCCCAGTGAGTTTCTCCAAATGTTTACAAAAGGGATGATGATAGTCTTTCTCATTTAACAGAAGTTAAATGGAAAGAATGGGGACATTTCCAACATGTCTTATAAAACAATACAACTCTGAAAACCACAGTATGACAAAGGACATGGCAAGCAAGAAAAACTGGAAAGTTACAAGCTTGTTGCCCTTATGAAAACAGAGCAAAAGGAATAAAAAAAAAAAAACCCAGCAAATTTAACTCAGTGATCTGTAAAGACAATACCAAATAAGAATCAGGCAAGTTTATTCCTGGAAACATTTCCTTTTAGTTTTGCTTTTTTTTTTTTTTTTTTTTAATACTTGTTATTTGATTGATGTGATTTTCCTCATTAGGTACATAAAGGAGCACAAATCATTAAGCTCATTTCAGTGGCTGCATAAAAAGCATACAATAGAATTCAAAGCTATCAATTATAAAACATTAACAAGGTATGAGGAAGAAAGAGAACTAGTTCAGTCCATAAGAACTGTCCAATAACAAGAAGAAAAACACTGTATTATGCATCATACTTCATGGTGAATTATGAAAGCATTTCTTCTGTGATCCAGAGTGAAGTGGGATGCCTTCTCTCCCCACTCCTATTCAGAACTGTACAGGAGGTCACAGGGAGGTAAAGCATGGGATGGAAGTGGAAGGCTTACGGATTCGAACATGAGGAATAAGAATATGATTTTCAAAAAGTCCAAAAGAACATGCCATCTACATGAATGGAAAGCACAACTTTAACAATAATGCCAGTATAAGGCCAGATAAAAATTAATTTTATTAATAACAATAGCTATTAATAAAGAGAAAATAATCAGAAAATGTTAAAATGATATTATTTGTAAGGTATCATAAAGCATCAAATAAATACGAATACATCTGACAAAGGTGTGCAAACTCTGCACTCAGAAAACTATAAAACAAGTGAATTAAAGAAAACCGAAATAAATGGAGGGGTACACAACGCTTCTTGGATTGGAGGATTTAGTATGTACACAGACTTAGTATGTACACACTCGTTCCAACATTCAATGTGGTTCCAGCAAAAATCCCAAGAATTTGTTTGTGTGTATGTTTGTATGTATGTATTTGTATATTTGTTGACGTGAACCTACTGAATCTGAAATTCATATTGGAATTCAAGGGTCAAGGATAACCTAGATAATTTTGAACAACAAGAACCAAGTTGAAGGCTTTTTGGTATCAAATATCAAGACCTATTATATGGGTAGAATGTTGAAGCCTGCAGGATTGGCACAGAGGTAGATGGATGGATGAGACAGAATGAAAAGGTCAGATACAGACTTGGAAAATGTTCTGTCATTTGATTTATGACGATCATGCCTCCGCAGTAGAGTGCAGAAGGATCTTTTTACAGTGAATGATACTAGGCCAATTGGATACTCATTTTTAAAAATCCTGACACATGAGATTATACATAAAAATCTATTCCAATTACTTCAATAAGTTTTATGAAATGTGATTTGACACCAATTACTTACATGAGATGGAAAAAAGGACTAACCGTAAGGGAAAATACCAATAAATTATACTAAACTGATACTTTTTAGCATAGAAAGACTATTAAAGCGAGTGAAAAATCAATCCAGAGAGTGGGACATGGTATTAGTAATACTCATATCTGACAAAAGACACAGAAATAGAATAAAGAACTTTCACAAACCCTTATAAACAACAGATCACCTAACAGAAGGGTAGGCAAGAGAAGATGTCCGTGTGCCCAATAAATTTAAAAAACTGCTGACTTCTGTAATCATTAGAATAAGACAAATTAAAACCCGCTAAAGTGGCTTAAATTTAAATACTGAAAATTCCAAGTGTTTATGAGCCTGAGAAGCAGCCACTGCTGAGAGATAAATTGGCACAACCACTCTGGAAAATGTATGAGGTCTCTACCACAACTGAAGTGGTGTACAGTTTCTGGGCTAGCATCTCACTTCTGGAAAGTAGGCAAAAACAACATACGTATTTGATCAGTGAAAGAAAGTCATACATGCGCTCATAACAAAACGGAATAGCCCCAAACTGGAAATAAATGGGAGGTTCATACGGACAAGTGCATTTTGGAGTATTGACACAAGGGGGCGTATTCATCGATGAGAAAGAGTGAACTTTAACTACAATAGAACAACATGGTCAGAACAGTTTTGATCCTGGGAAGCCACTGATAAGAGATCATACACTTAGGATTACATTCATTTCCTGTTTCAAACCCGGAAATACTTAATAGAAACAAGTTAGCCTTGTCATTACTTTTGCAGAAGAGATGCTGGACCCAAGACCTGTCTCTGGGAAGCTTGTAACATGTATCGCTTCTCTGCATTGGGGTTCTGGTAACAGGAAGGTGTTCACTGGCAGACTCCACCAAGCTGGTGTGTTACATTCAATATAAAGTTTACTTCTAAAAAGTCCACTGTGCCTACTGAGCTGGCAAAGGGAGGATGAAAGTAGACCAGGGTTTTCCAGTCTTGCAGATAAGTGAAAGGGTCTAGACAAGGGTTTTGTGGTGATGGAGAGGAGAACTCTTTGGTCCCAACACACTTGCCCATGGGGTATGAGAAACCGGGGGCAAGAATGGGTCTGGTTTAGGATGAGTATCCCGAGGGATGGCCTTGGGAGCCCAAGGCTGTAGGAAGAGCGGGTTTTGAGCAGAAGGGCAGCCAGCTGGGTTTAAAATCTGTAGTTTGGGATCCACATATTAAATATTCAAGGGCAAACATTGAGAAACACAGTTGTATATGCCATCACGGTTCTGGGATGTGTCCGATGGTATGGATTGTGCAATAAACAATAACATGCACATAAGAGTGGCCTTAGACTTCAGAACACAGCTGCTCATGGCCTCAACAGAAGCGTTTTTCCTGTTTCAGTGGTTGCCAGGAAAGCCAGGTAGGTGTGTGTTTCATCGAGAATGGGAGGAGAGGAAGTGCAGATGGTCAAGGACAGACGGCTTTATCAACACTATGTAAAAGGGAGTAAGCAAATTTAGAGCTGTGGTATATGGCAACTTTTTATTTGTTAAGAGGAATCACAGTAAGTCACTACTTCTGGGCTTTCTCAGCAGAGAGAAATAGGAAGTGATGTGTCTGCAAAGCCATTCACAGGCGTCCATCTGGGATTCTTGTTGGGCCGACAGGGTCCGGGGAACTGAGGAGGCCACAAGACGGCGGCTGCCCTACTGTCTCACCGCCCCGCCCCCCTCTAATCAGCTTCCACTCTCAAAAGACCGCCAAGGCCAGAGCTTCGGCGGGAAACCGAGGGCTGAACTCCATCCAATCTCCTACCAATTACGGTCATGTTCCCCTGTTCCGCCCACACCCCATAAAAACCCGTGCGCATCCTCCCCAGGTGCGACTTGTATATGGCAACTTTTTATTTGTTAAGAGGAATCACAGTAAGTCACTGCTTCTGGGCTTTCTCAGCAGAGAGAAATAGGAAGTGATGTGTCTGCAAAGCCATTCACAGGCGTCCATCTGGGATTCTGATTCATCTGTCTGGGATAGGTGTGTGTCTGTGCATGTATACATGCCCCCTGAGGACACACTCACCAACGATTCCTGTTCAGGCTCTCAGAGGTCATCCCAGGACCCCCTCCTGGTCTCATCTGTCAGTTCTCTCTCAACAGTAACAAATCTGATCTTCATTAGCTACACGGCGTGCATGTGTTTGTTGAATTTGAATACACACTGTGAAGTTTCAGAATAGTTGACTTGTACCCCGATGAGAAATAGTTATTAACTAAATCACAACATCGAGGTACAATGGCTTTTGTCTTAACTTTACAGTATCCGGTCAAGAGACTGGTTTCCCGATGCTCTCCACCAACCACCAGGCCAACATGGTAACTTTTTCCGTTTGTGAGAGAGGTCACTTTGTTAGTGTTTATGTGGCATGCTTGGTTTGCCTCATACGCTGGTTGCCTTTAATTGTTTAATTTTGGGTATGGGAAGGGTATGTGGAACGTTCCTTTGGTTTTAAGAGTCAACTCTACAAAAAGTTACACCCAAAGAAATATGGCTCCCTCCTCCTCCTTGCCACTCCGCGCCTCCCTTCTTCCCACCCCTTCCCACCCACTTCCTATAGGTAACCTGATGTTATACTTTCTGATTTATTCTCCCTGTAGTTCTTTCTTTTTATGTTTTTATTTTAATTCCAGTTAGCTAGTACAGTGTTAAATTAGCTTTAAGTGCACAAAATAGTGATTCAACAATTCCATATCTCCCTGTATTTCTTCTGCATGAATGAGAATATGCTTATGTACTTAGTATATTCATTATATCTCCCTTTTCACATAAAAGTTGGCATAATCACTCTTTTGTGCTTTGCTTGTTTTACTTAACAGGATACTCTAGTAAGATCACTTCCTAGTCATCTATAAAGATTGTTTAAAAAAAATGGTTGAATAACATTGCACCGTGTAGACATGGCATAGTTTATTAGCTTTTCAAACACTCTCCATAGATGGGAATTCAGGTTGTTTCCAGAAAGTTGGAATTACAAGCAATGCTGCCATGAAAAATCTTGTGTATTTGCATTTTTGCAGTGTTGGTATCTTCTAGGTAGATTCTTAGAAGTAGGACTTTTGAGTCAAAAAATTAAGGACATCTGTAGATCTTTATTTGGTGGTTTCCTCTGGATGGATTGAAACAATTGGACTTCTCATCAATAATATATGAGAATTTCTGCTTCCTGACAGGATCAGGAGCTAATTGTGTTCTCATATAATTAAAAAAAATTGTCTGATAGGTCAGAAATACTATCTCAGTGTTATTTTAACTTATATTTCTCTAAAAATGAGTGAATTTAGTCATTTAGTCGTGTTTGAAGAACATTTTTCTTTGTGAATTCTCTGTTTATTACATTTTCACATATTTTTCTTGGGTTTTTATTTCTTTGTGCTACAGTATTTAAGAGTTCTCTATATTAGGGGTATAAGCTTTTTGCCAGCAGTATAGGCTGAGAATATTTCCTTCCATGATATCATGATATCATGTCTTTCAATTTTGCTTATGGTGTTTTTCTCATGCCTTTTTTTTTGTTTTTTTAAGTAGGCTCCACACCTGGCACGGAGCCCAGTGCAGGGCTTGGACTCATGACCCTGAGATCAAGTGTCGGATGCTTAACCAACGGAGCCACCCAGGCACCCTTATCATGCATTTTTTAAATTAATTTTTTGGTGTGTAGCTAAATTTATCAGTTTTGTCTTTTCTTGGCTCTATGTTTTAAGGTATTATTAGAAAGCCAGTCCCTACAGCTGTGTTAAAAAGGAATTTATACATGTTATTTTCCAGTGTTTCTGTGGCTTCAATTTTTATGTTTAGTTCCCTAATCCATTGGGGGTTTATTCTTATGAATGATTTGAGACATTGATCTAATTTCACACTTTTATAGACAACTATCAATTTGTCCCAACACCACGTATTAAAGAGTCTGCCTGTCCGCCTGTGACCTGAGATGCCACTTTGGTTATATTCTAAGGTTCCAAGCGTATTTGGGTCTAATTGCAGACTCCGTCTTCGATTCCACTTGTCTACATGTGCATTCATGCACCACCAACACCATAACGCTTTAGAAATGGAAATTCTGTGTTTGAATATTGGACAGGACCAGTTCTTCTCCATGGTTATTCTCTTTCCATGTTTACCTGGCTTCTCTTTCATGTTTGTTATTCCATCTGAACTTTGTGTCAGATTAACTCCATGAGATTGCTTGTAGAGAGAGAGAGGCATCTGGGTGGCTCGGTCGGTTAAGCCTCTGACTCTTGATTTCAACTCAGGTCAGGATCTCAGGTGTGAGATCCAGCCTCATGTTGGGCTCTGCACTGGGCGTGGCCAGTGCTTGAGATTCCCTCTCCCTTGGTCCCTCCTCACCACTTCCTTCTCTAAGCACCAACAAGAGCAAAATGAAACAAAACAAAACAACAACAAAAACCCAAAATTCTTATAGATACTTGAATTACACAGAACTTATCAAGTCAATTTACATAGAAATCATCAAGATAATCTCATGACTTACTAAAATTTCTTTATTTTCAATAGTTATTTTTACTTCTCATTTCTTATTTCATATGTTTGTACTTTTTCCTTCTTTTCCATTAATTAAATTAGCTAGTGGTTTGTCTCCTTTGCGGTTTTTTAAAAAATAAAACTTAAATTTATTAATTAGACCTTTTTTCTATCATCTTCCTTATTAATTTGTATGTTTTTTATTATGTCATTCCTTATGCTTTTTTGGTTTAGTTGTCATCCTTTTTTCCTATTATTTTGACTTGGGCGTTAAATTCTAATTTTATTTTATTTTTTATTTTTTTAAAGATTTTATTTATTTATTTGACAGACAGAGAGATTACAAGTAGGCAGAGAGGCAGGCAGAGAGAGAGGAGGAAGCAGGCTAGAGAGCCTGATGCGGGCCTCGATCCCAGGACCCTGAGATCATGACTTGAGCTGAAGGCGGAGGCTTTAACCCACTGAGCCACCCGGGTGCCCTAAATTCTAATTTTAATCTTTCAGTTTTATTGATAAAGTAGTTAGGGAAATACATTTTCCTCTGACTGTTACTTTGGATGCATCTCCCAAATCCCGATAAATAACGCATCATGGATGTACTTTTTAAAAATTCNCTTTAACCCACTGAGCCACCCGGGTGCCCTAAATTCTAATTTTAATCTTTCAGTTTTATTGATAAAGTAGTTAGGGAAATACATTTTCCTCTGACTGTTACTTTGGATGCATCTCCCAAATCCTGATAAATAACGCATCATGGATGTACTTTTTAAAAATTCTTTTAGTTTGTTCTTCCTCTTTCACCCAGAAGTGGGTTGATAAGAAGTTTTACATTTCCAGGTAGAAGCACCTTCTGTCATTTTGTTAGTACCTTTGAATTTATTGCAATGTGACCAGAGAACATTGTTTGAAATTTTTGTTTTAAATTTCCAGGTAGAAGGACGTTCTGTCATTTTGTTAGTACCTTTGAATTTATTACAATGTGACCAGAGAACATTGTTTGAAATTTTTGTTTTAAATTTCCAGGTAGAAGCTTGTTCTATCATTTCGTTAGTACCTTTGAATTTATTGCATTGTGACCAGANTCATGATCTCAGGGTCCTGGGATCGAAGCCCACATCGGGCTCTCTGCTCAGCAGGGAGCCTGCTTCCTCCTCTCTCTCTGCCTGCCTCTCTGCGTACTTGTAATCTCTCTCTCTCTCTGTGTTAAATAAATAAATAAAATCTTTAAAAAAAAAAATAAAAATAAAAATAAATTTCCACGTAGAAGCTTGTTCTATCATTTCGTTAGTACCTTTGAATTTATTGCATTGTGACCAGAGAGCATTGCTTGAAAAGTTTCTGCTTAACGGGAATGACGGATACTTTCTTTGTGTTATCTCATCACCTTTTATGATTGTGCTGTGAACATGTGTGTGCTCTGTGATCCAAATGTAGAATCCAGTGGATGTTTCCAAGACCCACCCTCCTAATATTGGTTTTCTCTCTTCAATGGTTTTATGTCCACTGCCGTCTTGGACCGAGAATGGCATCTTAAAGTCTCCTGTTTGTGTGTTTCTATGAGTCCTTCCATTTTCTGTAGTGTTCGCTTCAAAAGGATGGTTATTAATTTCCTTAGAGCATAAATATTCACATATGTTCTGTCTTCATTGTGGGATTTAGCTTTTAGCATTAAAAAGTATCATTTTTCTCTTACACTGAGTGCTTTTAACCTTTCCTACTACTTTGATTTGGGAAACTTTTAATTTTTTTTTTTGCAGTCTGTGATCTGAGCTGCCCATTTATATACATCTTACAGAAAATATATATGTAGTATTTTCATTTTTAGGGTGAATTTGCTCATTATGGTGATTCCTCCAACTTCCTTCCAGGCGCCTTCCTGATTGTCCCTGCTCGTTCTGCTCGTCTTCCTCGTATTTCTGTTGCCTTGGCCCCCGTTTGCTCCCCACAGTGGTCAGTGGTGAGGAGGGCCCCCAAAGGGCATGGAGGACGGGGACATTATACTTCTTGTTGTTTCTTTTCTCTTCATGATCACGGTCATATTTTAGTTTCGGGATTCTCTTCAAGTATGTGAAAGGTGTGTGTGTGTGTGTGTGTGTGTGTGTGTGTGTGTGTGTGTTTTGGTCCCCATGTCACATTCGGGTCTGGTGACTGGTGGAAAGCACCCACAGAACTCAGCACAGGTTGTACTAAGAGTTACGACAGCACAAGATACAAACAAAACCAGCAGAGGGAAAAGTCACTTGCAGCCAAGCCCAGAGGACCAGGCACAAGCCGCCACGAGTCCTCCCCTTGACGTCACACAAGACTCGCATAATTTTTCCAACAGTAGAGCACCAGCACAGATGCAGAGTGGTCCCTGCTAGGGACACACGAGGCCTCTGTTGGAGACCGGTCCCCGAGGCATTCTTCCCCAGCGTGTACCAAAATCCCAGACTCCCAGACAGAAAGCAGGTGCTCAGCAAAAACCACATGGTAAAAAATGTTAAGCCACAGAGAACTGCGTTTATCATTTAGGGAACTTTCTCCATCAGTTGAAGGAATTATGATTCTAATTCCCAGTCAAGTGTCCAGATGCTAGGGTAAAAAAGCAGCCTCAGGTTAGACTGATTCAAAAGTCCAAAAGGTGGGTGGTCTCAGGCCTGTACCTGCGGTTTTGCATGCAATTTTCACATAGGTGAAGTTACTTCACACTGTGTAGAGGAGTCTAGAGATACTGTTCACTGTCCACCCAATATATTTTGCCTCATTCCACATCTTATCAAACAAAAATAATCACTTTACAGCTTTGGC
The DNA here is from genome assembly GCA_002007465.1 of Ailurus styani. NCBI lineage: Eukaryota > Metazoa > Chordata > Mammalia > Carnivora > Ailuridae > Ailurus > Ailurus styani. The sequence goes on along the minus strand of LNAC01000093.1, from coordinate 1,785,545 downwards.
AATAGGGGGTAACACATCAGTGAAATAATGATAGAAATTCTGCAAAAAGTAGAAGGACAAAGTTAGAGGAACAATAGTTAGCTTTGGGGAATTTGGAAATAACTCATGTTATTTGCAGCTTGCATGTATAGTATTTTCATGACTAGTAGTGTGTGTTCTAGAACATGCATTACATATTTCTAAATCAGTGACCTTCATATGAAACATGGGGACGTACTTATTTTCATGCTTTCTTGAAACCGTGATACTAAGAGAAGATGCTGCTGTGTGGTATGGGTTGCAAATCCCACAGCTGTCGGGTGCTAGGTCAGTAGTAGGGAAGTGTGAAGGGACGTTAGCTGAAGATGGTGAGGGATGTGGCTGATGGTTCATAGTCTCCCATTAAAACTATTCAGACTCAACAAAACAGCACAAACAGACCAAGTCAAGGAAAATAGCATGCTCACCAATCAAGATGGAAACAAAACAGAAACAGAACACATTTGGAAGCTTGGTTTATCCTTTGACTGCCAGTTTGCAATCCCTGGTATAAACACGTCCTTCTAAGTCTTTCAGATCTTGACCAGTGGAACCTTTCATTTATTTTTGATCCTTTATGGGTAGTGTTCATGGAACACATGTAGGAAACATTGTTCTATGCATATAATTGTATATAGACAAATAGAAACAATTTTAAATGGGTTCATGTTATGCATGATATTAAAACTGCTCATTCAATTAATGTGTCAAAGATATATATGCTTGTCAACGTTTTTTTTCATTTTTGGGTCCATATTAGGAAGAAAATTAATTTTAAACCATATTCATATTAAATACATTTTTTTGGTTAGCAAAGTAGATCTATATGCTAATTCCAATTCATTTTGAGATTATTTGGATGTAATAGGACCTTCAGTGACGTCATGGGGACACTTAATCCTCCCCTCCTCCGTTCCCCCCCACAATGAGACCTGCGCTCCTGCCTAGTCCTCTCTCTTGCCGACACTTACCTCTGATCCCAGGGACCTGAGCCATCTTGCTCAGAGCCACCTGGAAAGCATTGAATTATAGTAGGCAAAAGGGAGGCACACCTGTGTTCAATACCCACTTTTGTTTACAAACTTTTTGTTGTTGACGACAAGTGCGTTTCTTTTAGTTGCTATGGTTACGGCGGGGCTGCGCAGGCCCTGTGGCACCTGGAGGGTCCCAGACACCCGGTGCGGAAGGCGCCGCCCGGGAACAGCCGCGAGGTGGCGCTGCTGCAAGGCTGCTCCGAGGTGCTGGGAGCCGGGCCCCCGCGGGGGACTCCAGGGCCCCCCAGGCCCAGCCCGGGACCCCACTTCAGGCTTCAGAGGGGCTTCTCTCTGTCCGGGAGCCCGACCCAGACACTGAGGCCATCTGAGGGGCAGAGCGGTGGCCACAGCCTGGGCACGGGTCCCGCCCACCTGGCCCGGGGTCAGCCCGAGGTCGGCGCCCAGCTACTTCCTGCGCTGCGGAGGCCCCCGCCGCCCGGGAGGCCCGAGGACGCCCCGCGGGGACGTGGCGTGGGGCCCCCTGCCCTCCGGGGAGGCCCTCGCCGCCTGCGCCCCTGCGCCCC
>LNAC01000093.1:1690690-1771475 GCA_002007465.1 Ailurus styani | reverse complement strand
CTTGTGATCTCTCTCTCTGTGTCAAATAAATAAATAAAATCTTTAAAAAAAAAAATAAAATAAAGTGTGATTTTTTTCTATTACTAACGTTTTTCCTCCAGAGCTTAACATTTAATCTGAAATATATTGTAATCGTATCCTAATACATCATCTTGATCCTTGATTCTTAGATCTCATGTTTGTTCGTCAGCTTTTCCTTTTTTGGCAAACAGACCACACAGTATCCCCAGTGTTTCCTGTTATCTTGTGTCTATGGCCTTGTAGAATCACCTCTCCTTGATTCTCCTTGATGTGGACTGGATTGTGCTTGTTTGTAACCAGTAGAGTGTGTCAAAGGGGACGAATCGTCACTTCGTGACTGTGTTACATGAGCCCGTAACTCCCATCTGTTTAGCCAGTGCTCTCTATACCCGGCTTTGGTCAAGCTAGGCGTGGTGGGCGGATGGGTCCCCCAACCATGAATTCAGAGTGGCCTCCAGCCAGCAGCCAACCACAAGTTGAAGCTCTCAGTCCAGTTCCCCCGGAGGAAACGAATCCCTCTAATAACTCCATACGTGAGCCGAGAAGCAGGTGCTTCCCCGGTGAGCCATCAGATAAGAGTCCAGCCCCGGCTGGCACCGTAATTGCAGTCTCGTGTATCCCCCGAATGTGTGCGTGCGTGTGTGTGTGTGCGTGCGCACAACCTGCAGGGGGCGGGATGGTGGTATTTTATGTGTACGTGTAATTCTGCTATTGCTTGCAGATACTCTCAATGAAGAACATGGTTGGAAAGATTGGTGTGGAATGAAAAAATAAATAAATAAAGCTAAATCTCCAAGGATAAGGTTCTGACTTAAGTCCATCAGATTAAGAGAAATTGCCAAGTTTGGTTGTTTTTGTTGTTCTTGTTTTTAGGGACAGGATAAACAATTCCAAACATGCTACTTCAGTAGCCTCTGGAAAAGTGTAAATCTAAGGATTCTTAATTGCTAGTAGTTTTGAAATAGCATGGTGCGGGGGAGAGAATTTACGGCAGTCAGAGTCCACAGAGCCGGGGTCCAGCACACAGGCCATCACTGAGAACTGTACACGGCTGACTGTGGCACGCACTGGGACAAAGCTGTGATATAATGCTGTCATGTTGCAGTCCAGTCAGGGGTGCCAAACTCGAAATGTGTTACCTCAGTGGAATGGAGGTTTATACTTACGTTCCTCATGGCTAGAAGGTTTTCCGTTTGCAGTGGTATTCCTTAGCCTTGTCTCATACAAAGCTACTGGTCAGAACAGAGACCCAGTCACAGCTCAGTTGTCAACAGCTCTTTTGTGCAATTTACTGAAACCATTTAATGAAAATTCCCATTCCACATTTACCGCACTGAGAATTGAGTCTGTTAATTAACCCAACTTTTGAAAGCTATGCTACTGAAGTGTGATATTGTTAGAAATTTTTGTACAAGTGAGCATATCCACTAGACTGATGTATAGGACTATTTGAAAGTCTTTATGTTGAAAACTCTTATCAGTATTAGTCTGGGGGTCTCAGAATTATTAAACTCAATGCTTATTCGTCTTGTTAAGAATGTCTTAAGTACATGTGTGGGATTCAGATTAGACAGCTGCTTGACCCTCATAATCTTACAGCCCAAGAACTGACAGGTGGATTATTTTTTTAAATAAATTCTCTTTAAATAAATTTAAATATAACAATTTCACTTTTTATTAACAGAGTGTTTTCAAATTTACGTATTTGCATTTCCCAAACTGGATCCTCAGTGATGTGTTTTTTTTTTTCTTTTCCATAGTGTGAGTATAAAAGTAAAACTACAGGTTAAGTAAGTGAATGAAGGAGAAAAAAGCAGTCATTTTCAATTGCTGAACCAAGACTGGCCATTTTAAGAATCTGACTCTCTTTTTGTTTTATGTTTCTTGACGGCTTCTAATTCTTGCAAAGCAGGGAAGAATTTAATTGGGTAGTTGCAATCAAAATCGCTGGTAGGATTCCTTCCTTTGTTGTGTCTTTATGGCTGAGTGGTTTTGAGTAAATGGAAAAGGATAAAGCAGTGAGTACAGTCACCGGGAAGAGAAAAGTGGAACAGCACCATAGGTGACGTGCCATTAGAGACAGGGGGGCCCCGTGCCCAGGCAAGCGGTTGACACATGGCGATTGGTCGTACATTGGTACCCTTGCTGTGTAAAAACAAAAAGCATACATGACAGTCAAAACCAGATTCTCAAGAAAAAGATGAACAGACTATCAGTGATCACCAAAAATGTGTAGAAATCCAAGACAATTAAGGAAGTGGTTGAAAACTAACAAATAGTATATAGGATACATGTATTTTGTGTGCATTTTAAAACATCATCCTGAGAAAATATTCATAGATTTCAACACAAAAGAAGCTCAGTGGCCCAAAGAACATTAAGAAATTCTGATAAAGAGATTCACCAAAAAATAAATTGAACCAAAAAGTGACGAGTGAAAGAAATGACATACAAATAAAGTTTATTTGACAAATTAAGTTCCAAATGTCAAATAAGGACCAGTAATAGCAATTGTGGGGCACTTCGATTGTGTGGGGACCAGCTGCACCGGAGGTGAAAGAATTCACCTAGGGCAGAACAAAGGAGTTTAGAATTAGAACAAAAATTAATAATTTAGGACTAAATTAAAGAAATTTGGGTGCCTGGGTGGCTCAGTGGGTTAAAGCCTCTGCCTTCGGCTCAGGTCATGATCCCAGGGTCCTGGGATCGAGGCCCACATCGGGCTCTCTGCTCGGCGGGGAGCCTGCTTCCTCCTCTCTCTCTGCCTGCCTCTCTGCCTACTTGTAATCTCTCTCTCTGTGTCAAATGAATAAATAAAATCTTTTTTAAAAAAAAGAAATTTAATGCTGATTACTCTAAAGACATGTCTGTTTTAATTAAACCAACAAACTTAAGTTAGCTTTAATCCTGAGTATGTGGCATTTGTATCCCCTAAACTCAGTCGGTTTGTTCCTGGGGTACCTGTGGGGGGATCTGAAGTGGCCGGTTTGAGTTCAGGGGAGGCCCCCGGCTTTCAGGGGGAGGGTGGAAATGATGGGGTGGAGTAAAAAAGGGGTGATCTCGAATGTGCACAGGGTCATGTGGGCCATGAAATCCAGCCAGATACACTGTACAGTGTTTGCAGAGCTGGGGGTTTTAGGGCACTGCCATGAAGGCTTGCGTATATGGGATCTCTGACCATTTGGAGTTCAGCAAAAGAGGTCAAGCTGGAAAATAGTATTAGAAGAGCGGGTTCCATGGGGGGGCCATACCTCTTGGTCTAGGAGTTTGTACTGAGGCCAGGAAACTACATAAAGATGTGATGTTTTTCCTCATGCTTTAGGGGTCAAATTTGTTGCAGTTTTTAAAAATACAGATGAAGGGCAAGTCTGAAGGAATAGAGGGGGTTTACCCTATAGTGGAGAAGACTGGCCGCTGATTCCCAAAGGGGTGTCCCATGAAAGAGAATGGAGCTCTCAGGAGTGGTCAGGATTTCAGTCAGGTCATCCCACTGGGAAAGGGTCATAGCAGATGGCAGTAGTATCCCCAGCAATAGAGAAAGCAGAAATCTGCGTGTCTAACTGGGGTCGGAAAAAGGAGGGGAGGGCGGGACTCAACCACTAAGACTAAGAATGAATTTTCCCTGTGGATCAAGATGGTGGCTGGATCCGAGGTAACAAAGGAAAAGCGTGGGGGGCAAAAGAAGCAAGGCCACAGCCAGCGCCCCTATCCTGTGTGGATTGGCTCTGGGCAAGCTGCAGATGGAGTGGGAGAGGAGAGGGAAGGGGTCCTTCACCCTCACAGGTGTGGACAGTCCAACCTGTTTACTCTCAGACCTTCAAACCACACCAAGGAGCCGCCCTGGATGGAGGCCTTCCGTTGTCTGGGAAGTACTAGGGTTAGTCCTTTGAAGGGCTGTAAAGAGAAAGGTGGGCGACAGGGCAGTTCAGCAACCACCTCCTCGTTCCCCCACCCTGTTTGGAGCCTCACCAAGGAGTAACCTCTGCCAGAGGTCATCAGTTCCCCAAGGAGTACTAGAGTTGGTCCACGGAGGGAACGACCTAAGAAATTCCTGGAGAGTCTGGGGAGAGTCCCAGCCAACAGGTTCCCCATGCAGGACCCAAATGTGGGGCATCCAGATTGTGTGGGGGATGGCGGTGCCAGCCCTGAAAGAACTCACCTCAGGAGAATAGAGGAGCTGGAAGTTTAAGAGAGTGCAAGGGAGCAGCAGGGAGGACAGCAGAGGAGAGACCACCTGCCATGAGGCGGTGGTGAGGAGCTATAGTTACAGGGTGGAGTGAGGTGGAGTGAGGAGGAGGAAATGTGTGCCATTCTCCCTTTTTTTTGGTGATTGTGCCTGGTTGTAACTAGCCCACTGTTGGGTTAGGGTCTGTGGCTTAATGAGCCTGTTTGCCTCAGTTCCCAGGTCGTTGTGGGTGGGCCCTTTTGATTTCCTCAAGGTTGTGTTGCTCAAGCCTGCTGCCTAAAAGTGACCTCCACAACAATGAATACACATGAATTAAATTTGCCTAATAACAGATATTCTCAGTTTGGATTTAAAGTCTAGCTATGCATTATTTACAAGTGACACAATTGATTATAATGACATAGATTGGAAAGAAAATGAAAAATTCAGTCTGGGGAAATGCAGATGATATAAAATATCAACATCAACCAAAGGCAAATCTAAGGCAAAAACCATTAATATCGATTAAAAAGAACACATCAAGACCATGTAATGATTTGAGACCCTACTGTGGAGGGTGGTCTGACCTGGCTTAGTCAAATTAAGTATGTGCGTATGCTGGAAAACACCAGTTCCACTCTTGAGTAAATAATCTCTAATATGTTCAGAAGGCAACATTTGCAAGAACATTCACTGACATGTTTGTGTAGAGTGGGGAATGGGTTATTCTTTCCGCCTGTGTTGGAGTAGATAAGATGAAAGTGATAGAAAGCATGACGTGCCGCGCATTGCCTGGAATAAACAGGGCGCCTGGGTGGCTCCGTCGTTAAGTGTCTGCCTTCGGCTCAGGTCATGATCCCAGCGTCCTGGGACTGAGCCCCACATCAGGGCCCCTCCTGGGTGAGAAGCCTGCTTCTGTCTCTCCCACTCCCCCTGGTTGTGTTCCCTCTCTGTGTGTCTCTCTCTGTCAAATAATTAAATAAATAATCTTAAAAAAAGTGGATGAACAGATTATGTGTGCAAACCAAAATAATTGGATGCTAAAAACAATTATTTTTTTTAAAAAAGGAAGAGAATTATAATATCATGCCATTACATGAATTAAAAGTGCATGAACTCCAAAAAATAACGCATGTTTTACAAGTTCACATACTTAATTTGCATCCATAGGCAGCACTAAGGCATTTGCCTGTGGGAAAGACAGGGATGAGGAATGGATAGATAGGATGGGTATAGACCCATTCAGGAACCCATTCATTCATCTCTGGATCACAGACCTGTGATAATAGTGATTGTCATTTAAAAACGTACAATGGACTAAAACTCCTGCACCTAGAAAGAAATTGCAATTACCAGTAGCCTGAGTTTCACTCGTGGTATGAGGCAGCAAGGTCCAAGCAAAGCAACTCAGTTTTCTATAAAATCTATGAACATCTACAAAAATGACCAACCAAAGGAAAGAAAGAAAACCTGAAGGCATTGGAGAGTGAATAAGGAGGTACTATTTTTGTTTGTTTTGTGTCTTGCTGGGAGGTGGCGAGGGGTAGTTTACACTTGGAGCAATCCACCTACCTGGGGTGAGCTTTGCCTTGTTTATGGTGTTTTTTCTCTCGGTGACTGTGGTCACAGCATAGCTAGGAGGAACTAGGAGAAGGACCCAGGGTAAATGTATGATACCACAAATGACTCGCAAAAAGAGATATGTAAATTATAATTCAATATGTACAAATGCTCACTATCATAATTATATTGAGAATAATGAAACCACAATGAAATAGTGCTATGCACCCAGTGGGGTAACTGAAGTTAAAAAGTCAGCGTGTACTTGAATATTTATACCTTCACTCACAATAGCCAAAAACTGAAAAAGCTTGAAGATCTATCGAAAAGCAAAAGAATTAACAAAATATGGCCTATTCATATAATAAAACAGAGAGATACTGATATGGACAAAAATATGGATGAATCTTAGAATCATGCTAAATTAAACACAACAAAAAGAGCCTTCTATATGATTCAATTTACATAAAATTCTAGAAAATGGGAGGTAGTGTATAGTGAAAATAAGCAAGTCTGTCATTGTTGGAGGCAAAGAAGACAGAATAGCTTCAGTGTGGTGGGAACAGGGATGATGCAAATACTGTGATTTTTTATTGTAGCTGGTTTCATGCATATATTCATCTGTTAACGCTCAGCGACTTGTGCACTTAAACAGATATATGGTATGTTGCATAAATTATACCTCAATAAAGATGACTTTAAAAAGTAATCTGAAAATACGCAAGATTTGACAGACATACAACATTACAGAGAAATTCACATGAGATTCTCTCAGAAGTGAATTATGTATGTCAAAAAGAAAGTATAGAAAACTTGAATTATAAATTTAACAAGATATGGTCATTTCTGTATATTTATATATAAAATATATGAAGTCACAAAGCAATTCTCATTAAATTTGAAAGAACCAGTACAACAAACTTGTTTTCTATCACAGAGCACTACAATTAGAAATGATTTAAGAGAGCATAAAACACATAAGTCTTAAGACTTGAATAAAGTGACTTCTAATTAAATTATGGATTAAAAAATATTCATAAAATAGTATATTTTTTAAGAATTAAATGATAATGAAGAGTCTATCAAGCCAAGTAGGATTTCGCAAAGTATTATAAGATATTAAAAAATTAAAATCCAGAAAAAAAAGGAAGAATATATATTAATGACCAAAGAGTTAAGAAATTAGAGAAACAACCACTGACCCAAGGCAAGTTCAAGGGAGGAGATAATAAACAATTAAAATAATTTGATCAGATATGAAACAAATAATGTCAAAGATCAATAATGCCACAAAATAAAAAAGTATGAGAAAAGAGAGAAAAATATATGTGAATACAAAAGACATGTTCTAAGAGATGTGAACAAACAAAAAATCAGGGACAGATTTCAACAACTTTTTCAGCATAATTTTCTTAATAGAAATGGATAATGTATAAAATGATAGTAGACTAAAACAGAATTTGATTAAATTAACATCTAATAAATATATAAAATGGTAATAAATAATTAACTTCTTTACTCCTTCTCCCTCAGCTGTAACAAAAGGTTCAGATGGTTTCATGTAAACATTTCACTGAACCTTCAAAAAATAATCTTCATAATTTACAAATTGTTCAGGTGATCCAAAATTAGTATACTTTATGGAAATAGTGTATAATAAGGTGTCATGAAAAGTATGTTTTTAAAAGTAAAGTAAAACATAACTTGAAAGTTATATTTTAAAGGGGAAAAGTTAGAGATTTCTTTAAATTGGATCCAGAGGAGAGGTGGTTGGGGGAGGGGGGGAAAGATGAGGAGGAGGAAGGAGGATGCCTATTGTCATGAGCAGGGTTGTGTGGAAGTGTTGAATCATTTTTCTGTATTGTACACCTGAAACTAATGTTACACTGTATGTTAACTATACAAGAATTTAAATCAAAAAAATAGATACAGAAAATGTCTTTGGTAAAATTAATCAGAAATTTATCTATATAGATAGATAAAAATGGCACCTCTCTTAATATGCTTATCTACCAAAACTACAGGTAACAGTAGTAAATTTTTTGAAATACTTTTATTAAAGACCAAAATAAGGGTGCATATGATGTCACTTCCCTCATTGAACATTATATGAGAAAGCCTACCCAAAGCAAGAATATATCCACATCTGTATAATGTTTGAAATGACAGATTAAACAGAAACTTTTTATTCTTAAGTTGGATTTTCCACATTTTAAATGAAAATCAATTCTTAAAATAGAGCTTGGAACCATTTAGTAATTTGATAAAAATCAAGGGAGAGAAATTTGGTAACTCTTCTATATGCCATAAATGACCAAATGAAGAAGACGACGACGAAGAAGACAAGAAGAAGATGATGAAGAAGAAGAAGACGAAGAAGAACACGAAGAAGAAGAAGAAGAAGAAGAGGAAGAGGAGGAAGAAGGAGAAGAAGAAGAAGGAGAAGGAGGAGGAGAAGAAGGAGAGGAGGAGGAAGAGGAAGAAGAGGAGGAAGAAGGAGGAGGAGGAAGAAGAAGAGGAAGAAGAAGGAGAAGAAGAGGAAGAGGAAGAAGAAGAAGAAGAAAAGAAGCAGAAGAATGGAACTAAATACTTCCATTTAGAGTAGTGAAAAGTTGTTAATGTCATAGGATTAATTCTAAGAATATTATGTGAGTTGGTATGGAGAAAAACTGATGTAGGCTCATGAAGGGATGGTCAAATACTTGGGTGATATATGGTCATACTTTGGATATATTGTGAGTTTAGTTCTAGACCACCAAGGGAAAGCCAAAACACAATAAAACATTATGTCTAAAACAACAGTGTACATACCTTAATTAAAAAAAAAAAAACCAAACACTTCATTGCTAAAATAAATGTTAACCATCATCTGAGCCTTCAGCAAGTCATAATGTTTTTCCTGGTGGGGGATCTTTCCTCAGTGTTGATGGCTGCTGGCTGATCAGGGTGCTGGTTAGTGAAGATGGTATGGCTGTTTTTTTTAAAGCAAGACAGCAGTGAAGTTTGCCTCATGGATTGACTCTTCTTTTCATGAGTGATTTCTCTGTAGCATGTGATACTGTTTTATCCGCATTTTATCCACAGCAGAACATTTTTCAAAATTAGAGTCATTCCTCTCAAATCCTGTCACTGCTTTATCAACTAAGTTTATGTAATGTTCTAAATCACTATATGTGGCAGCTATAACCTTACGAAATGCATTTCCTCAATAATAAGACTTGAAAGTTGAAATGACTCCTTGATCATGGGCTACAGTGTGGATGCTGCCTTAGCAGGCATGAAAACCAGATTACTGTCATTGTCCGTCTCCATGAGAGCTCTTGGGTGACCAGGTGCCTTGTCAGCGAGCAGCAGTATTTTGAAAAGAAATCTTGTTCTCTGAGCATTTGGCCTCAACAGTGGATTTACAGTATTCAGTAAACCGTGCTGTAAACAGATGTGTTGTCATCCAGGCCATGTTGTTCCATTTACAGGGCACACGCAGAGTAGATTTAGCAGGATTCTGAAGGACCCTAAAATTTTCAGGATGGGACATGGGCATTGGCTTCCACTTCGAGTCACAGGCTGCATTAGCCTCTCACAGGTGAGCCGGCCTGTCCTTTGCAGCTTGAAGCCAGGCACGGACTTCTCTCCGGCTGTGAAAGTCCTAGATGGCATCTTCTCCCAACAGAAGGCTGTGTGGTCTACACTGACAGTCTGTGGTTGAGTGTAGCCACTTTCCTGAATTCTCTGAGCTGGATCTTCTGGATGACTTGTCGCAGCATCTCCATCAGCACCTGCTGCCTCACCTCGTCCTTTCATGTCATGGAGACGGCTGCTTTCCTTACTGCTCTCCAGCCAACCTCTGCTGGCTTCAGATTTTTATTCAGAAGCTTCCTTACCTCTCAGCCTTCATAGAACTGAGGGTTCAGGCCCTGCTCTGGATCATGCTTTGGCTTAATTTGGTGGTTGGTTTGATCTTCTGCCTAGATGACTCAAACTTTCTCTGCATCAGCAATAAGTCTGTTTCGCATTCTTTTCATTCATGTGTTTACTGGAGTAACCTTCTTAGTGTCTTTCAGAAGCTTTTCCTTTGCATTCATAGCTTGGCTGACTGTTGCAAGAAGCCCAACTTTTGTCCAGTCCCATCTTATGGCATGCCCTCCTCACTGATCTTGCAAGTTTCTTGCTTTTGATTTAAAGTGAGAGGTGTGTGACTCTTCCTTTCACTTGACTACTTAGAGGCCATTGCAGGGTTATTAATCGGCTGGATTTCAACATAGATCTGTCTCAGGGAACAGGGGGACCCAAGGAGAGGGTGAGAGACAGGAACTCTGGCAGGGGTAGCAGACAGCATGCACACAGCACTTCCTGATGGCTTGCCATCCTGTATGGGTGCTGTGTGTGGCACCCCAAAATACAGTAGCAACATCAAAGACCACCAATCCCAGATCAGCATAACAGATATAATAATGATAAAGAAAAAGTATGAAATATTGTGAGAATTACCAAAATGTGACACAGAGACAGGAAAGTGAGCAAATGTTATTGGAAAAATAGTGCTGATGGATTGCTTGACCCAAGGTTGTTGTTAAAGTTGGTTAAAAAAAAAAAAACCAACAACAAACAAAAACAATCCCCCCCAAACCCCTCAAATACATTGCAAAGTACAATAAAGTAAAGCACAGTAAAACAAGGGATGTCTGTACCAAACAATGTCATAATGAAGCTTACCCCCCTCAAATATTTAATGTCAGTGAAGCTTCCTTTTGGGTTCTTGCAACAGGTATTTGGGAACTTGGAAAAGCTCATTCTAAAGTTTATAAAAACAGACAAGGCAACAAAATGCAAGACAAATATAAAGAAGGAAAAGGAATTTGCTTGAAATATCTACTCATGAATTCATGAATCTATTGAAATTAAACAGAGTACAACAATGATAGCCAAACACTGCATTGGAGCCAAGTGGAGATTCCAGAAGCAGGCTCACACTTACTGTTAGCATTTGTATATAATGAAGCTGCTGTTTCAGTTTCCTAGGAAAAGGAATTTTTTTTTTAATTTTTGAAGATTTTTAATTTTTATTTATTTCCAGAAAGACAGAGAGAGTGAGAGCACAAGCAGGGGGCATGACAGGCAGAGGGAGAAGCAGGCTCCCTGCAAGGAGCTGGATGTGGGACTTGATCCCAAGACCCTGAGATCATGACCTGAGCCGAAGGCAGAGGCTTAACCTACTGAACCACCCAGGCACCCCCCCTTTTTTTAAAGCATTTTATTTATTTAGGAGAAGATCTTAAGATGTAATAGTAGTAGGTTATCTTTGAGACTTGTTCAGTGAGGGCACTCATCTCCTTCATGAGGACTTTGCCCTCATGACCTGTCGCCTCCCAAAAGCTGCCCCCCCCCAGTAGTCATCACTTCGGGGCCCCAGTAACCATCATCTTGGGGGTTAAGATTTCGACATAGGAATTTTGGCAGGACATAAACATTTAGACCATAGCAAACACCCTATCACCTGCCCATTTTGATTGTTTATGAACTTCTCCTTGATAATATTTCTACTGGGATAAAAATTTTCTATAACAGAATCAAGTGAATCAGTCACTTTCATGGCTTTGGCCCCAGGTTCCTAGTAGTTGTTTCTCTCCCTAGCCTGTCCATATATCTCTTTATCATGTAGAGAGAACTGCAGTGTGTTGAGGATTTTTCTACAAGGATCATCTTGCAGGATGGAATAAGCCCCAGCTCCTTCCAACCATAGAATTTTGGGTATTTATTCTTAGAGATTTCAAGGAGAGAGTATACAGATTCAACTCAAACCTCTGTCCTACCTGAGCCTCAGTCTCTTTATCCGTGATGTGAGAATAAAAGTATCTTCCTGCCTAAACCTGAAGGTGACTTTGAGGGTCAAATTAAGTAATGCAGGTAACAATATTTTGAAAACCATCAGTTAGGTACAAATATAACTTATTATGCTCTGGTGGTTATTTTTATGCTCAAAATATATCATTTCTTTGTAAGCTATAATCCTGTGTCCAGTTCTACTGTTCTTTTTAAAAACCGGCAGATTAGGCCTTACAAAAGTTATAATAGTTATATTCACAAGTGAAAATACTTATCCCTGATATTCAGTTTCTCATACTGGGCCCATTTACCCATCATTCATACTAAAACTCTCTTGGCTTTTAGAATCATTTTTAAAAGCCACAAAAGCTCTTGTACAAATCGTGTAAAATGGTTGTTCTGACAACATAAATGTCCGATGCATCAAAAAACACATTAAAATTATCCAAGCAGCTATGAAATGCATTCAACAGAGGAGGCTTTATTTTTTGATAAGGCCCCCTGCAGCAGGAAAAGAGCCTGGTGTCCGTCAGCCCTCACAGAAGGGCAGGGGCCGCACACCAGCGCTAATGAAGGTTCTCATCATGACAAGAAGCAAGATTGCAAGGGCCCGAGCACAGTCGGGGGGCTCCAGACAAAGGGAAGGTGGTGTCTGTGGATGGATCAAACTCTATCTATGCACATGGCTCGCAGATTCCAGTTTTACGAAAATAATCACCTTTTCAATTATACTTTTTAAATTTTAAGATAGATCTCTGTATTCTTGATTTTAAAATCAAAGCACTTTTTTTTTAAAGATTTTATTTATTTATTTGACAAAGAGAGATCACAAGTAGGCAGAGAGGCAGGCAGAGAGAGAGGAGGAAGCAGGCTCCCCGCTGAGCAGAGAGCCCGACATGGGCCTCAGTCCCAGGATCCTGAGATCATGACCTGAGCCGAAGGCAGAGGCTTTAACCCACTGAGCCACCCAGGCGCCCTCCAAGCACTTTTAAATATTCGCTTAAGCTGGTTTTTTTTTGCAGGATTTCTTTGTGTTCAAATTATAGTCATTGAGAAAGACATAGTCATTACATAAACATCTTGATTTATTATGTGGATCTAACACTACCCACATTTGGCTTTATCACATAGATACATCTCATTTATACATAGAGAAGTCTACTCAGACGGCTAATGAGCAGGTGTTTTATTTCCACAAAACCCAGATCAAGAAAAATGTGGCATCGATACCACTCTCTGTTGTCCTCATTTAACAGCTTGGTTTTTTAAAAACTAGTACCATTTAAATCTTAGACACACAGTAAATTTAAATTTAAGAAAAGTGAGATAGCATATTTTGTCCTTAAGGAATTCAAGGAACTTTAAACACTTTTATGGTTTAATATATTTGCATTGGTCAGTAGTATGTGCAGACATATCAGCAATAGGGAAGAGTGGATATATTTCTGTACACATGTATCAATTTGCTGTTTAAATTCTGTTTGTGCCTCTTGAGCCCTTTAATTCCCCTAACATGACATAGTCTGCATTATATTTACATTGTCTAAGAAAGTAGGTTCTCTGGCACCTGTAACAAGGGATGAGGGACAAAATGATTCATACACGAAACCCTAAAGTATTACTTATCAGTTAAAAACCTAGTAATTTATCCCACTTGTTGCAAGCCACCCCTGGGTTTCTTTTGTCAGGTTCTTAAGTCTGCCATCTAGTAATTGTCACTGGAAGTTTTTGCTTATGAGTCTTCAAAGTCCTATCACATAGAAGGGTGCAGGGGGCATGGTCACTGTCCTGTGATAATTGAACTGTATACAGAATGCGTCGGGGGTGAAACACGGTGGATACACATGTTTGGTTCTGATTTCCTTTCCTCTGGGCTAACTAATGATAATCAGTTATCTGTATATCACAGATCTAATCTGTGAAACCAACATCTCACTGGCATTTTACAGTGAGGAAGGGCTTGAGTGTGCACGTTTGGGAGGAGAGTCGCTGGGAGGGCACAGAGGAAGGAGAAAGATGCTTTTAAGTCTTAAGAATTTCAGCGGGCACACAGGTTGTCTGGAGATGATGGTGTGTCGGGGGAGAGTTTTAAAAACATCACGCAGTTTCCCCGTGGAGACGCACCTGCGCCTCCTGCCGGGCACCACAGCTTCATCCCAGCCGGGACCCTTCCAAGGACCTTCAAGTCAACTCTTGCACATTCCAGGGCGAGAAGCAAAAGGATCATTCCCTTTGTGGGGTAGGAGAGAAGGCCCAGGAGGCGCTGCCTGCGGTTAAATGCAGCCGTCGAGGGCAGGAGCCGAGGGGCTGCGCGGGGACTGGCGTGAACAGCCAGGCTCACGGACGCGGAGAGCCCTGGCTCCAGCCGCCCCTCGGCCCGCCAGGCGTTAACGCACGTGTTTCATAAAGAGCAGCAACAGGAAGGAGGTGCTTTTATCAAGGGACGGCCAGAGAAAGACGGCAGGTCCAGTCTCCTTGTGAGATTGAGCCACTGAGGAGCTCTGTTTGAGGGGTACGTTTACAAGGCCCCACAGCCCGTCTCCAGTCAAGGTTCTGTGTTCCCTTTCCTCGGACGTCCGCTCTGGGGCTCCACGTTCTAGGAAATACGTGGACGGTGTGCTGTACCAAGACACTTCTGACTCGCGTCTCACTCCCAGCACGTGTCCGTAGATTAGCTGCCGCACTTTGCCCTCCAGTAGTGCCAGTTTAATTTCAGCATGGCAAATACTGTGACCGTGTTTTGTGAAAGTTCAGATAACGAAGATGAGGAGGGTTACCATACCGACACCTGCCTGACCCGGACAGCTCTAAAAAGGAATGCTGAAAACGCTGTGTTATTTTATTGGCAGAGAGAAGATCATAGGTACCTGAGGAGGGCGGTAAATAAGCAAAACCAAGCGGCCTACAGAGGCGGCGGGAAGGAGAAAGGAGAGGAACACACACAGACACCAACGCAGGACAGACAGGTAGGTGCTCTTCAGTCACTCGGGTTCTGTCTCCCAGAAGGACTCCGATATCATTTGAAAGTCATGGCTCTCGAATTAGCGTGGACACTCCTTACTGACAAACACACACCATCATACCACGCTCTTGCTTCATCCGTGGAAGTTGTATTTCCTGGTTGAGAGGTTGCAGCGCGATTGTCCTTTGGGTGAAGGTGGGCATTTCGATAACAGACGTGTTGGATTCCTATCATTCATGCAAAGCGGATTCAGTTGACACTTACCGGGATCACGCTTCCTGCAGTATATCAAGTGACGAGTCAAATGACAGCGATAACAAGTTTCCCATAGGTACTTTGATTTGAAAAATGTAGTTTTAAGGTGTCTTTTGACTTCTGTGAAGATTTAAGGAAACAGCAGACTGTTGATATGGTGTCTGCACGCCGACTAAGTTTTGCCCGTCTACGTGCAAGGGTAGAATTTGGCAATTTCCATTTACTCTCTAAAATTCTTGTTCACGAAAATGAGACAGTGTTACCTGCTAAATATCCTGCACACATTTTATATAATGCTGCTTAAAAGGTGTTTGGAAAAGGAGTTTGGAAAAAGTTTTTTTTACTGGGTTGGAATGAATTGAATTAAAACAAGAAGTTTGAGGCTGCGGGAGATTGCTGTGTGGTGTTGACGTCTGCATTACTTTAAATAATCAGAGGACATCAGCGTGTACCAGATTGAAATTAGGATGAAGTTACAAGGGAGGAAAGTTTTCAGTGCTCCGGTGGGGACTTGCATAGTAAGAAAGCAAATCAGCACTAAGGACCAATGAGAAAAGAAACACCTAGTCTCATTGAATTTGGCAGTTCTCATCACTAGTGCACATTAGAAATTTCGAAGTACCGGTGTTAGGGCCCTACCCTAAAGGAACTAAATCCAGATTTCTGGACGAGTTGTATTTGGGGATTTTGAAATGCTCCTCGGTTTATTCTACTGTGCTTATCGAGTTGCAAACTATGGGATATCAAGAAGACTTGATGTTGGATGAGTTAAGAGCTTAGAATTAGCAATGCCTTTGGGTTTCTTGTTGGAAATCAGTTTTGGGTAGTAAAACATTCAGTCTCTATTCTGCTTGTATTTTCATTTCCTTAAATTTTTATTGTGGAGGTTGTAGTATGCAAATACATGAAAAAGAGATAAGAAGTGACACGTGTTATTGCACTTTTCCTAATGAGAAAAGGAAAATCTTGCTACAGCTTAGTTGTACTATATTGTTTTTAAGAATCTGAGCTAGAAATAAGCGAAATGGCATTTCTTATTTGTTTTATTGAGTTATTTTTATAATCTTGGATTCAGAAGATTGAAATGTATATTCTTCACCTGGATCCCTGTTGGTAATAAGTGCTTACTTCAGTGGAACACGCATCAATTCGCAAAGCGTTGTGTTGAAAAGATGGCATTTGGGCGCCTGGGTGGCTCAGTAGGTTGAGCCTCTGCCTTCGGCTCAGGTCATGATCTCAGGGTCCTGGGATCGAGGCCCGCATCGGGCTCCCTGCTCAGCGGGGAGCCTGCTTCCCCCTCTCCCTCTGCCTGCCTCTCTGCCTCCTTGTGCTCTGATCTCTCTGTGTCAAATAAATAAATAAATAAATCTTAAAAAAAAAAAGATGGCATTTTCTCTTCAGATTCTCAACCCTTTCTCCTAAGGACGGCGGAGCAAATATTTATTACGGTGGTTTTGCAAGAAACAAAGTCTCAGTGCAGTACTGTGACGTGACTTACGTGGTCTGCACTTACAGTCTCAGTGTGCAAAAAGGAGATGTGATTCTCCATATTTTAAAACTGCTGCCATCTTCCTCTAGTATATTTTTGCATCGTTGCTTAAAACGCTCTGTATCAGGGTAACTCCGTTTCTTCCGACAAAGGCTCACTCTTTCAACGTAGTCTACCTTTCCCGCGCTGTGTAAACAGGGGGCCGTGTGAGTGCAGGTGAGGTGGGCAGATGGGCTCCAGGCACAGTCGTGAACGCTCCTCAGCACGGTGGGGCGGCTCCCGCGGCCTCCGAACCCCCGTGTGCTGTGCGTGCGTCTTGGCTCCTCTCACACCCCGTCGCGTGTGTGCCGGCGGTGCGAGTGTGAACATCCCGGATTCTCCGTCAGCACGCCCGCCCGCGGTTGCCGGCGGGGCTCCTCCTGTCTTGCCTTGCCTTCCCCGCCTCTCGGGCCAAGGGCAGCACTCCACCCCTGCTCACGGACAAGTCCCCTTCCTTTGTCTTTCTGGTGCAGTCGTGGCTTTAAGAACTGCCCTCAGGTCTCTGAGGCTTTCACAAGACACATAACGAAAAACGTTTGGGATGCAGACAATCATGGCCCTCTTAACAAAAACTCTGGTTACGTTCGGGATTTTCCTGTAAGGAAGAGCCGAGTCAGAGCATGCTGTTCACAGACTTGCTGGGGAAGCCTAGTGGTTCCCGATGAAAATTCAATCTTGAAATATCTCAAAATATCCTAATGTTTTCGCTCTTCGAGGGACACCTAACTAGTGACTGGCAAAGCCAAAAAATCTATCACTTCTGGTGTTTTCTCTTACGTCGCCATGTTGTTGCCTTTTATACATGATGTTCCTTATCTAAAGCATCACAGATGTTCCCAGATTCTTTCTAGAACGCATGCACACACTCACACTCAGACTGACCAATGACAGTGTGCTGCTTAAAAGCCTCTCTCAAAAGTAGGAAAATTTTTTCTTTTGTATTTCTTTTTTAACAATGGGGAGTTAAACAGAAAGTGTCATCACTACATGTTAGGTCAAAGTGATGTAGGTAAAAACACGATATATATATTTGTAGTCTGTCTTGAAGTCTTTCTGCAGGACATCTGTAATTAATTGGTAACACCTGTGGAATCCATCTGGCAGCGTCCCTGAGCTGTGCGTGGGAGTGAGTTTATCCAAGTTACCTGATTCAGATGCAGGATCATGAGCTGATGGTTTCCACTGCAGATGCAGAATCATGGATTCCTGTACATCAACATCAACGGCCAGCTGGTGTCTGATGCACAGTGTTTGTTAGTGGCCAGTTTAGCCAGCACCCAAATTGACTCCAGGTGAAGTAAAATGTTCACAGTTAAGAAAAACTTGACTGCGATTTCACTTTCTTTTTTAGGTACAAATGAAAACAAAGAATGTGTGTCTTTTGGGAGTGACGTGCATTTAAATATGATCTCTTTCTAATATGGTTCTGAACTGCCCCTGGGCAAGAGGCATTGATGCTGGTAGATTGGACTCAGAGAGAGATTTTTTTTTTCAGAGAAGGGAATTTTTCCTGGTGAATTCATGCTAATTATACATCTGTGAGTATAAGAGAGACTGATTATCATGGTGTTTTCAGCAATATGTCTGAAAAACAATGGAATACCTGGAACATCAAACCCTGATAATATTTAAGGCTCAGTAATTAGACTGATGGGGATGGGAATGATTGGAACTTGAACGAATGTATTAATTTAGATCATATGATTATTCATAATACCCATGGACTTATTTCTGAAATGTTAGATATATAAGATGCCATGTTGGGCGCCTGGGTGGCTCAGTGGGTTAAAGCCTCTGCTTTCGGCTCAGGTTATGATCTCAGGGTCCTGGGATCGAGGCCCGCATCGGGCTCTCTGCTCAGCAGGGAGCCTGCTTCCTCCTATCTCTCTGCCTGCCTCTCTGCCTACTTGTGATCTGTCTCTCTGTGTCAAATAAATAAAATCTTTAAAAAAAAAAAAAAAAAGATGCCATGTAAAGAGCACAGGCTTACGAGTGAAAAACTGAGGTAATTTTCCTCTTTATTTTCATTATGTATATTGCGTATCTCATTTATTTTTAAATTTGGTTACTTTTTAAATTAGTGACATATTCACATGGCTCACTACTTCAGAGATACAGTTGGGTATTGAGGGAAAAGTCTTCATACCACTGTCTGCTGCCATCCATCAAATTCTTTTCTTACAGGTCATTAACATTAATCACTTTTTGGTGCATTCTTTGAGAGACATCTAATACATGTCCTATCAAATTCACACATACAAATATATTTATATAAATTTTATATATTCAGTATGCAAATGCACATATGAATAATTATTTTAGAACATTTTATTAAGTAGGATCAATAAGTATAATTAATTTAATATTACATCATAGTTATAAATATATTCATATAAAATAAATGTGCAGTATAATATATAACTCTTACATTTAATACGATTATATGTATTAGAAATTTGGTGTATATTATATTCCTCTACTTAAAAAAAGGATATCGTATTTTCACACTCTTCTGGGTCTTCCTGTTTGCAATGAGTAGTTCTTGGAGATCATTCCATTTCATTATGTAAACTATCCTCATTTCTTTCTGTAAGAGCATAAAATCTCTTGGTATGGTTGTCCTCTACTGACAACATTTTGATTTCTTATCCACCACTACGGACAGTGCTGTGAGGAATAACCGTGCGTGTATGTATGTGTATTTTTCCATGTTTGTAATCAGAGTTGTATGGACTGGATTCTGTTTACTCTCTGTGTTTTTCTCTTTGTTCATCTGTAAAATCAGGATCATAGTACCCACTGCGCATGTTAATGGTGAAGCTAAAACAGCCTGAAATGTCTACAAAAGTTTAGGAGTAGAAAACCCTTCATAAATAGTAGTTGTCCTCACAATATGTGTTGTAGAGAATATTGTAACACATATGTTTAATTTCTTGACAGCAGAACAAACCTAGGAATTTGTCTATTAGAACTTATTAAAGCAGAATTTGAGACTTTCATAAAGCTTGAGTCTGTTTTGGTCACACATGTGTCATGAATTCTACCCAGCTATAATAGAAGGTAGAGAATTTTCTAAGTAAAAGCTTAATTTGGATTTTTGCATTAGAGAGACCAACTTTACTGATATTTCTTCTATGGTATCTGTCATTCACTCTCAAGCCACCTTGAATCTGGACTCTTTTTTCCTGTTCTTGAGTGAATTAAAGACTTGTCAGCTTCACATTGGATGCTCAGTATTAGGTAAATAATATTTCTAAAGTAGTTCCTTGCTTTTCTGAGAAGTACAGGTGGCTAAAATGGAAAATACTAAATAGAATTTTTTAAATTAGAAATACATGAGAGAAACTGTTTTTGAGCCTCCGGGGACCACAGATGTTAAAGATCTATTAAATCCTGGTTTCCTTTTTTTCAATTTCATTTGATTGAGATGATGGAAGGTTAGATGGCATTGATGTGGAAAAATAACTTGCCAAGAAGACATCATTTGGGAAGATTACTAATATGAGTCTATATTTTTCAGGCCCTTCTTAATAGCATCTGAGAGGGGGAAAAATGCACAGCCTGCTGCTAACCAGTAAGGGTAAATACAAATCAAAAAAGAAAAAAAAAATATATTTCTTTGGAGAGACTGCTCCTTCCCTTTTTCTTACAACGTTTTCTTTAGAAAACTTGTAACTGTAAATTTTTTCACTGCCTCTTTGAGATGTAAATCTTTATACAGGCCTCGTGCCAGTTACACTATCCAAGAATGTCTTTCTCAAGGACATGGGGACTGCCCCTTAAAAAGCAGCAAAGGCGGTAAAACCCCCTTCTCCTGGCTTCCATGGAAGTGTAGGTGTCAACTTTAGTGGGGACTTTGCTCCCAGTTGCAAAACTGCCTCTTATCGGAAAGATATGAGAAGTGTAATTTTCCTTTGGAGAAAGCCAATTAGCTAACACAGATGGTGACCTGAATTAATTGGTGGATTTAGGATGAACTCTGTGTGACAAGTAGCTTTGTTGAGTGCTTCTATTTGAAGACTAGTTTTCATCTGGAGGACCTACATGGAGTGGGTTGTATCTGCTTGGCTCTGTCAAAGACTGTGATTTCTTTCTCCAGTTTCTCAGCAAATTATCTGTGATGCATCACATTCTAGTTTAATGCTTATTAATGATACAGTTGTTTCCCTCTTTTCTGCCTTTGTGGAGAATATTTCTGAGGTGGAAGGAAAATTTGTTTATAATTTTATTTCCCAGGCTAGTCTTTAGAGTTACTAAGATTGCTAGAAGAATTCTTCAATAACTATCATCTTTGAAAGGTCTTTTCAAATATATCTATATATTCTATGAAATATAGAGATATATGAATTCTTTGAGTTCATAGCTTTCTTTTTGGTTAGTATCAGGAAATCAGCATAATCCTAAAAATCGCTGGGGGACAGTATATAATTATTCTGTTCTTTTGAGTTCAAACATAAAATGTGCTTACAGTTCTAGATATTCCATTGACATTCAGTATAGAAAGGCACCTTCAGAAATTGTTTTATTTGTAAAAATTATATAGTTTTTCATGATAAATGATAAGCAGTAGATATATAAAGTTAATATGTATGTACATTTTAAAGCCCCTTTTGGTAAATATTCCCAAATCACTCTTTATAAAAAACTTGTGTCAATTAAAATCCCAATATTTGTGTATGAAGGTTTCAAGAGAAACAAGTCAGTCAGAGAAACACAAATATCATGTGATTTCTTTCACTCATGTGGAATTGAAGAAACAAAAGAGATAAACATACGGGAGGAGAAGGAAAAATAAAATAAGATAAAAACAGAGAGGAAGGCAAACCACACTCTCATCAAAGCTATGTATTATTTTTAAAAATATTTCCTTATTAATATTATCTGTGTAATCAACCTTTGTTTCTTTTGGATTTAGATATTTGAATTTGGCTATGTGATGTCTTATCCTCTATATTGCTGCCTTTGATATGCTGCTACTGTGTTCAGGGATTTTGCATCTGTATTCGTGGGAGAGATTGGTGCATATATATTTTTAATCCTTGTGAAGTTCGGGTGTCAAGTTTATACTCTCCCCAGATAATCAGTCCTCTTTTATGATATCTGGAAGCATGGCCATAAAATCACTGTTATTTCTTCCTTAAATGCTTGGACGAAGTCACCAGCCCCCTTGTCTCCACTAGGAACAGTGCACATGGCTCATTTCATACAGCGTCTGTCTGTCCGGCTGTCTGTCCTTCCAGCTACCCACCTGTCACCAGCTTTTTAATCATTTCTACCTAAATAACAAATATCAGGACCGTCCACTTCACGTTGTTCAGCATGCACATTGTTAACTAGAGTTCCATCGCTTCTGCGGAAAATACTTTTACGAACAAATGCACATGTTTGAGTGCAGTGTCCCGGTGTTACCAAGCACAAGCATGTGTATAATCTGAACATCTAGTAACCTCTAGAAGACTATCGTCACTTTAGGAAGGTTCCTTGTGGCTCTTCCGGGTAAATATCCATTCTCACTCTCCAAAGGCAGCTACTCTTTTGATTAATTTTTCTGCTGAGGATTAGTTTTGCAGCTCTAGAATGTCAGGTAAATGAAATGATACTATTGTGCAAGGCTCTCTGCACAAAGCATAATGTTTTTGAGATTTAACCACAATGTTGCATGTATCAGGAGGTGGTGCCGATTTTGTTGTTGTCCTGAGTAGCATTCATTGCGTGAATATTCCAGTGTATCCATTGATCATCCTACGGATGGACATCAGGGTTGTTCCTAGGTTTTTTCTGAACATGTTTTCATTTCTCTAAAGTCAGTCCCTAAGATTGGAATTGCTGGTTTCCAGAGCATGTCTGTGTGGATAAGAAACTGCCAGATCTTTTTCCGAAGTGGTCATACCATTTTACCTGCCTCCTTGTCATATATAAGAGTTGCAGTTGTTGAAATCTTCAACCGCACTTGGTGTTCAGAAATGATACTCTGTAGTTACACTTCAGTGGTTTTAATTTCCATTTTTATGCTGAGTGGTAATGTGCACTTTTTCATGTGTTTATTGCTCATTTGAATAACTCCTTTCTAATTTTTTAATTGGGTTGTCTTTTTTGAACATCACACTTCAAGCTCTGTATATATCCTGAATACCTGTCTTTTGTCAGAGACATAATTTGTGAATCTTTTTTTTCAAGTCTGAGGCTTGCACAGTAATTCTTAGTACACTTCTACACATAAGTTTATTTTTTATTGTTTTTAAAGTTTTTATTCAAATTCCAGTTAGCTGACATACAGTGTGACATTAGTTTCAGGTATATGATAGAGTGATTCAGCACTTCCATACATCACCTGTGCTCATCAGGACAGGTGCACACCTTCATCCTCATCACCTCGTCAGACCATCCCCCACCCCCTTCCCCTCTGGTGCCCATCCGTGTGTTCTCTGTAGTGAAGAGTCTCTTGGTTTCCCTCTCTTTCTCTTTTTTTCCTTAAACAATCATGTTTTCCTTACACAATCTCGCATCGTGACTTTTAGTGAGCAAATTTTAATTTTGTTCAAGTCTCATTAAATTTTTTCTTTTACTGTTTCTGATTTCTGTGACCTGTCTTAAACTTGGCTCATCCTCCGGCCATGAAGATATTCTGCTAAATTTTCTTTGGGTGCCTGTATAAGTTTAGATTTATAATGAGGTCTGTATTATATTAATTTCTGTGTGGGTGTGAAGAAGTAGCAAAGATTTATTTCCTTAGCTGAGGTGAAATTCTCATAACGCAAAAAGTACATTGACGGTGGTTTATTACCACCAACTCTATTTAGCATCCAACCATGTTTCATCACCCCAAAAGGACACTCCTATCCATTATTCAGCTGCTTTCTACTGTTCCCCCAGCAAGTGGCAGCCACCAATCTGTCTCTGTGGCTTTGACTGTTCTCGATGTTTCATATAAATGCAGTCATAGAATATGTGACCTTTAATGCATGACTTCTTGCGCTTAGCACTGCCCTGTGAGGTTTCACCCAGTTGCGGGCTGTGTCAGCGTTCAGTCATTTTTATGGCTACATAATATTTTGTTGTATGGATAGACCACCATTTGTTTATCCATTAGTAAGATTTATTCTTCCCATTAATATTTAAAGTTTATCCATCACTGCTTATCAAAAAGACTTTCCTTTGCCTATTGAACTGCTTTGGTGCTTTCGGTAAAAAAAGCAAAAGTACATGTACACGTGGGTCTATTTCTGGACTGTCTTATTTTCCACTGATCTATCCTTAAGTCTTCATGCTTGTACCATATTATCTTTTTTTCATCCATTTTACTGAGGCACAATCAGCATACAAAAGCCAGGCATATTTAATGTATACGGTCTGATGAGTCAGGAATACCTATGTACCTATGAACCCCATCATCACAACCGAGGCCAGAAACATATCCATCATCTCCAAGGTTGACGCCCGCCTTTATTATCATTACTGTCATTTTTAGTTCTGACAATATTTAACATAAAGGCTACTCCCTCACCAACATTTCAAGTATATAACCCAGTGCTGTTAACTGCGGCACGCTGCTGTGTGTGATCTCCAGGGCTTCCTTGTCTTGTCGAACTGAAATTCCGTGCCCCTCGACTAATGCCTCTGTTCCCCTTCTAGCCCCTGGCAACCACCATTCCACTGTTTCTAGGAGTGTGACTGCTCTAGGTTCCTCATATAAATGGCATCACGTTTTATTTGTCTCTCTGCGTCTGGCTTATTTCACTGAGCACAGTGATCTCTAGGATCATTCATGTTGTTGCAAATGTCAGGATTCCTTCTTTTGTAAGGTTGAATAATATTTCCTTTTATAAAATACACCAATGTGTTCAGTATTACACACACACACACACACACACACACACACTCTATCCATTCTTTATCCATTTTCTTTATCCATTCTTCTGTGGATGGATACTTAGGTTGCTTCCATATCTTGGCTATTGTGAATAATTCTACAGTGAACGTGGGCATGTGGATATCTCCTTGAGATCCTGGTTTCAGTGCCCTTAGATATATACCCAGAAGTGTGATTGCCACATTGTCTTGATTTTATAGCTTTATATAGTAAGGCTTGAGGTTAGACTGATATTTTTTTTCCTTCTGTTTTTGGCTATACTACGTTCTTGAATTTCTGTGTAATTTTAAGAATCATCATGCTAGGGCCGCGTGGGTGGCTCAGTAGGTTAAGCATCTGCCTTCAGCTCAGGTCATGATCCCAGGGTTTGGGGATTGAGTCCCTCATCGGGCTCACTGCTCAGCGGAGAACCTGTTTCTCCCTCTGCCTGCTGCTCCCCCTGCTTGTGCTTTCTCCTCTCTCTCTCTCTCTGACAAATAAATAAGTAAAATCTTAAAAAAAAAAAAAGACTCATCATCCTTGTTTCTGCAAAAAGCCTGTTAGTGTTATGATTGGGATTATATTTAATCTATGGATCAAATTGAATTCAATTTATGAATTTTAGATTAATTCCATGGTTGCCAGGAAACATTTGTAGTATGATTTCAAGTATGTGACACTTATTGAGATTATAATTTGTTACTACATATATTTCAAGAGTTTTTTTTTTCAATCTAAGGATTTAATATATCTTTTAGAAAGTGTCTGTAGTGTTGGAGGACCCCAAGTAGTCTGTGGTTTTACATGGCTTTGAATGTTTACTCTATTTAGTGTAGTTTAACTCTGGTAATTGGTTGGTGAGGGAGAGAGAATGTGCTTCCAGAGGAGGTATCCCTGGAAGCTATCCCTTATCCTTGTTCTGCCTTCTGTGTGTTTGATTTCATTCTTTTTTATGGCTGAGTAACATTCCATTTTATACATATAATGGAATATTATATGTATATGTATATGTCACCTCTTCTTTATCCCTTCAGCAGTCAATGGACATTTGAGCTATTTCCATAATTTGGCTGTTGTTGATAATGTTGCTGTAAATGTTGGGGGACATGTATCCCTTTTGAATCTGTATTTTTATGTCCTTTGTATAAATACCTAGTAGTGCCACTGCTGGATCATAAGATAGTTCTATTTTTAATACTTTGGGGAACCTCCATACTGTTCTCCAGAGTGGCTGCACCAGCTTGCATTCCCACCAACAGTGTAAGAGGTTTCCTCTTTCTCCGCATCCTCACCAACACCTATTGTTTCCTGAGTTGTTAATTTTAGCCGTTCTGACAGGTGTGAGGGGATATCCCATTTTAGTTTTGATTTCCCTGCTGCTGAGTGATGTTGAGCATCTTTTCATGTGTCTGCTGGCCATCTAGATGTCTGTGTGTTTGGAGTGAGCGGTTGTCTAGCAGTTAGTTGCTAATTGGAACGCTGCCCTACATCTTAGTACTCCCTGGCTACACCCACACTTTATACTTAGGATAAAGAGCCCTGACGTCTACTACCTCGTTAGAGCAAAGGAGAAATGACCAGATGAGCTGCTCAAGTCGCCTTCCACAGTTAAGTACCTTGAGAGTATGTGTTCTCTCTCACTTACACATCCTTTGACCTTGCTTAGCTTGAAGCTCTCTGGAACCTCTTCCTCCTCAGTACTGTTTCTTCTTCTCTTTCCAGCAACAGTTAATTCCAAGTAGGTTTTGCTTTGTGTCTGATTTTATCCACTTTTTATTTAAGGCTTGTTTTTCCTTTGAGGAGGAGGATTGGAAACACAGTTGTTTACCTTTAGCTTCACCAGAGGAAGTTCTAGAAACACTGATGGATATTGTGGATATTGACAATGATCAAGAAAGGTCTTTATGTCTCTCGAACCCTTTTTATTTTTAATCTGGGGTGTTTTGGCAGGTCCTCCAACTCCTCAGTTGGCAAGTGGAGAATCATACCTGTTGTGATTTTTCACCTAATAGGCACTAAAGTTTTGTGAGAAATTATTTTTCACTTTTTATTTGGGGGTCACCTTTTTGTGTTTTGGGTTTTTATTTTGTTTTGCATTGTTGTTGTTAATAAATATGCATTAGTTGTAGTGCCGGGAGAACTGTGGAAAGCCATTTTTGAGTGACAGTTACCAGTGTTTAACTATTCATTTATTTCCTCAGGTGTGGTCCGTTTCCTACAAAGCTAGCAGTAACTTCCACTTATAGAATGGCTGCTTTGCTGCCTTATCTTTATGCACTCATTCACTCTCGAGGACATGTTTGTAAGAAGCAGTGCTTGACAACTGATGTGGAGATATGTTTATAAATATGAGGCTGTGGGACCGGAATGAGGCTTTCCGTAATTTGGATATGCTGTAGAGAAAAATTATTTAGGTACACAGAGTAAGAGTTCTAGAACATTTTGTAAAAATGCAATGTATAGTGTATATAGATATATAGATTTTATATATATGTGTGTTAAACACATGCATACATTTTCTAGCATTTGAACAAAATGATGGTGAAGCTGGGGTTTTTATACTATATTTCTACATTCTGAGAAAATGCATAGTAAATCAAAAGAATCTCAGAGGATTTGAAATCTGTAGCGAGGGAAAGAAAAAGACTGAGAGAGAAAATGGGCTGTGCCGTATTATCTCCATCCATTCAGGCTAGTCTAACAGGCCACAAACTGGGTGGCTTATAAAAACCAGACATTTCTTTCTTACGATTCTGAAGTCTAGAAATTCAAGCCGAGAGCCCCCTTCAGGTGAGCGCCCTCTTTCTGGTTCATGGCTGGACCTTCTCCCTGCATCCCTTGCTGGTGGAAGGGGCTGGGAGTCCTGTGTGATCGCTTCTCTAAGGGACGAATACCATTCCCAAGGGCTCCACCTGCAGGACCTGACCCCCTTCCACAGCCGCCACCTCCTACCACCACCGTGCTGGGGATTGGAATTCCAGCCAGTGAATTTTGGGGGACACAGCGGTGCAGACCACAGCAGGTTGCTGACACGGATAAGGTCCTTGACGGCTCCTGCACCTAATCCTTCCTGGATGGAAGGATGTCCCTCGAGGTCTGAATTTCACAGCTTTGGTATCACAAGAAAAGGCCGACACCTTCACTTACGCACTTCATGTTGCTCTGGGACTTTACTTCACCCACCAGTCTGTCCTCCCTGCCTCCAACCTTCTTACTCTCCACCGCCCCCATTTCCCAGCCTGTGGGCAAAGAGTCAGAGTTCCCTTGATCCTAGAAGGACCAGCTTGGTTCTCCCACTGTTATTGAGAGTAGTTCCAGAGGTACCCAGTACCAAATACAGCCACTGTGTTCCCATAAGTTGTCTTCCCTAATCAATTCTTTAGTGTCGCTAATGGAATTCCTTTCCTTAAGATTAAAAAAAATCAATAGTTAATATAATGGAAATATTTTCCATGCTGAACTTTTTAAATTTACCTACTACCTGTGAAACTGTTAATTATTTCCTTCCTCATAACTTTTCTTCTACTTATTCCCTCAGATTCTCTCTCTAAACATATGGTTTTATTAGAGACTATCAATAACCAGAATTGACTCAAGACATAGGAATCCGAACAGGTGAATAATTATAATAAAAGTTGGAAAGGTGTTCACGGAGCTGTGGCCCCCAAATGGCAGCAGGTGCAGGTGGATTAAAAGTGAATTCCACCAGACTTACAGAGACCAGAAAGTCCCTGTGTGCTGTCACTACTCCAGAGAATATAAACTTTTCCAGCTTGTTTTCAAGGTTAGCAAAACCCTGATAACAACACATGGACCCCGAAGAAAGCAAAACATGGGATTGTTTCCGTAGAGGCCAAAGCATATGAATCTCTTTTCTATGTTTAGAAATCTTTCACCTTCGGCATCTTTGGAGGAGAACCTGCTTCCTGTCGCAGAAATGTGCTCACCAGACTGTCTTGTAGCTGGGTCCCAGGCATGTGACCAGCTGGGCTGAACCCGGACGGTCAGTCACGAGCTTGTATCACAGAGAGAGCACCCTGTAGGATTCTGTCCCTGGAGCAGGAAGGCTGCGTGTTTCCTCACATTCTCTTCTCTTATCCTGTCCCCTCAAGAACTTTACTCCAGCGACTCGGGCTTCGCCCGCCCTTGAAGTTCTATACCGTTTTCCATTTACTCTTACTCTTTTTCATGGTAACGTTTCTCAAATATTTGTCTCCGCCCCAGAGTTCTCTTTATATATTTGTATCCTATTGCCCATTTATTAGAGCCACTTAAAATTGACAAGCCCTTGTATGTCTAACTTCTATTACTTTTTTAAGTTTATCGATATATACTAATATATGAGTATTAGAAAATGCATGTGTATGATTTATCATTATCTTATTCTGGTTTCCTGCGAAATGAATCATTTAGTAGGGAATGTGACCCCAGGGAGCAAAAGGGAGAACTGAAGGATGGAAGATGGATGGGTTGGGGGGGCACATGTTATTTATTTGGTCATTGCCTGTGGCTACTGATTTCTTGACCCTAAAGACCTTCTCAGGAATGTCATGAAATATGTCTTTTGTGCCTTGCCTGTTTAAGGCAAGAAAATGGAGATATTTATCATCCGTTCTCATGCTCCATTAATCAAAGTGGTAACTCACGGGTCCCAAGTCTCCTGCATTTCTAGGCTGAGCGTGCTTAAGTCCTGTGGGTGCCCCGGTGTGGGGAAGTGAGAGGCTCACTGCCCAGGCCCGCAGCAGCCTCTGTCAGGTTCCATTTGTGCAAACCTCAGTGAAGCATGCCTGCTGTTGGTCCTGGTGGCAGGGTCGAGAACACACGGAGAGGCCGAGGGGATTTGCCGTGCTGCACTGGAGATATCTAATGTGCTCTTAGCCACAGGTCTAAGGAGAAACACTATGGGGTTACCACCTCCACAGGGCTTAAAAAGGCATTTGAAAATTTTCAAGTTATGTTTTTCTTGATTTAAGAAAAACACTAAAAAAAAGCCCATAGTCAATAAAATAGGTAGCAATAAAAATATCTTAAACACACACATACACATCACAGCAAAGATTTAGCCTCCTGAAAGGCCAAATGTGGATTTATAATGACTAAAGCCAGAAAATAGACAGGAGCATCCCCATTACCATTAATATTTTGAACTCTAGTGGAAATATTAACACACATATTTTTTTTTAAAGATTTTATTTATTTATTTGACAGAGAGAGAGATCACAAGTAGGCAGAGAGGCAGGCAGAGAGAGGAGGAAGCAGGCTCCCTGCTGAGCAGAGAGCCCGATGTGGGCCTCGATCCCAGGACCCTGAGATCATTACCTGAGCTGAAGGCAGAGGCTTTAACCTACTGAGCCACCCAGGCGCCCTTAACACACATATTAACCAAGAAGGATAAAAGAGAAGTTGGGAAGGGTATAGGTAAAACTATTTGTACTTTTTTTCTTTTTTTTTTTTTAAGACTGAGAAAGCAGGGAAAAGGCAGAGGCACAGGGAGAGAGAGAGAGAGAATCTCAAGCAGGTTCCACGCCCATTGTGACCAGCCCAGTGACTGTCCCACACATGGGTCCCACAACCTGCACCTGAGCCAAAATCAAGAGTTGGACGCTTAACCAGCTGGGCCACCCAGGCAACCCATTACTATTTTTTAATTATATGATTATATTCTATTTTTAAAAAATCCACCATCAGTCTACTATAAACAATAAGAGAACACAAAAATATAGAGAACAGAATGTTAATATATAGATATTTAGCAGTAATAACAGGTTGTGGTATATAAAGGAAGAAAAATATGTAATCGTGAGAAAATTAAAATACATGGAAATAAACATAATAAGGTATACAAAAACTGTTAAAAAAAAAACTTCTTAGATATAACTGGGACTACAATTAGGCCTGTATACATGCAAAAAATATGCATTGGGTACAGTAGATATTCTCAATATTTTAATGTTATCAGTTCTTCCTACTTTTGTTTATAATGTAAACCAGGAGTAATAAAAATGTCAATAGTTTTGTTTTCTGGAACTTGGTGAGTGGATTCTCACAGTCATGAAGATAGACAAGCAAGCACAGAAGGAAAGGGAAGAGCAGAACCGGAGTCCTAACTCCTAATATATTAAAACATACCACAGTGTCTAGGAATTCATGGTTTGGTTCAGTTCTATGCAGATGCAGACAGAGCAAAGAAAACCCCATAGATCCAAACTACTGAAATAGATTCCAGTAAATACAATATTTCAGAGCGTGGTATAAGAAATTTCTCAACCAAGGGAATGCTGAGCAGGGAGCCGGACTTCACAGGGCTCCGTCCCAGGACCCCAGGATCCTGATCTGAGCCTGAGCCGAAGGCAGATGCTTAACCTGCTGAGCCACCCAGGCACCCCCAAAACTATTTTAGAATAAGTTTAGATTCACAAAAACGTGGCAAAGAGGCTGTGAGTTCTGGCTGCCTCTCATCCCATTTGTCTGCAGTGCCGTGGCGCATTTGTTAAATGCAGCAGGTCAACATTGAACGCCAGGCTGGATTCGAATTTCCTCAGGGTCCCATGCTACATTTGGTCACCACACCTCCACAGTCTTTTCTGGTTTGTGAAGAACTGGGTCTTTGCTTATTCATCTGTCTTTTCTAACAGTGTTGAGCAATGAAGTTCAGTGATATTAAGTAAGAGTCACCTGTTGAAGTCTGTCTGCTGTCTTGCTGAGGTTAAACTGGAGTTAGGGGTTTGGGGGAGGAACACTCCAGGAGTAGAACTTCCTTTCTCAACACATGGTGTTGGGAACAATAGGTAACATTTACCAGCTTTCTCACTGCACAGTTTACCTCTTTTTCCTTTCTGTACTCAGTCAGTTTGTAAGCAAGCCACTGAGACCAGCTCACATTAAGAGGAGAAGGATTCGGCTCTACCTGCTGGAGGAGTTGTGTCCACAGTATTATTTAGAATTCTTTTGGAAGGAAGAGTTGTCTCTTCCAACCCCCCAGATAAGGTCGAATCAACATGTACACTCCAATTACCTCAATGATTTAAAAGCAAAAATGAAAACACTAAGCAGTCCACTAATGTGGACTATTGTTTTTTGTAATGTCAAGGTGGCAAAGTTCAAGTATAAATCAAAACCTAGATGAGGTTTGGAAAAACCTGTACCGTTTACAGTATACAAAGAAGATGAAAAAGCTAGGACTGACAAAAACACCATTCACAAAGACAAAAACTGTGTGACAAATGGGGACATATATGCACCATATTGTGCACAAAAGTCTCATGTCCTTGATGTGTATGCACGTCTTTGAGATAAAAAAAGTAAAGGAGTGGAATATTACAGACAAATAGGCAATAGACATGAATACATATTTCACAGAGAAAATGTCCCTTAAATGTGTGAAAATGTGCTCAAACTCAGTATGACAGAAATTCTAATTAGAACCACTGTGAGTCTGTATTTTCCACTTATCAGATTAATAAAAATCCTAAATTCGATAACATACACTGCTAACGAGGGTGTGAGGAGGTAAGCATCCTCGTACATCTTTGAAGGAAGTGAAACATTGTGCATCCCATATGTGAAGAAATCCATCAATATTAATGAAGATGAAGAATGCATTTCCCCTTTGGCACAATGGTCTTTCTTGTAGGAATTCATTCCACAGATACACTTTATAAATGCAAAAGTGGCAAAGGAACAAGTTTAGTTTTTGCGGCATTGTTCTTTCAAACAATAAAAGATTGAGAATGTAAGTTGTGCTGTATTTATAATTCACACAAAGAAATACAGTTTATAGACTACAGATATAATGCAGATTTTATATTAGGCCTGTTAATATTTCATTTCAGTGTCTATAATTTCACTGATTTTATGTCAACCTTATCTATTGAGAACTGAAAGAGGTAGGTTTAAATCTCTTGCTAAATTAATTGTTTCCATCTCTGGGGATAGAAACGAAATCAATTTTTAAATAATTCAACGACCTTGCTAAATTATCTTATTAATCTAATTACTTGTGAGGTATTTTGGAGTTTCTATATAGTGATATGTAAAGCTTGTCTTCTTTCTTCTGTGATGACTGGATTTATATGTAACTTAGCGAGGCTCTTGTTCCCAGTTGTTTGGTTAAAGGCTGGTCTAGATAATGCTGTGAAGGCCATTTTTTGGATGTGACTAACATTTATAATCAGTTGACTTTAAGGAGGCGAACCTCCATAGTATAGGCAAAGCTTTCGTTCATGTTCTTAAAGAACAAGGACAGGTTTCCTGGGCAGGGTGCGGGGGCAGGTGAGAAGGAATCCTACCTCAGCACCGCAACATGGAAACCCTCTGAGTTTCCAGCCTGGGACCCCAGGCCCTAATATCAACTCCCCTGAGTTTCCAGACTCCCAGCTTGTCCGACAGACTGCACACTTGCTAGCCCCCACAGACACATGAACTAATTCTCAAAATGAGCTTCTCTCTCTCTCTCTGTATGTGTATGTGTGTGTGTGTACGCCTAAAAAAGAAAGAGTAATATAATTAGTATATATTATAGAAACTAAATGAAGTATGAGCAAGCCTGTTAGAAAATCTGCCTCGCATGAATTGTATGTCTTTGTTTGAATTGTAAATCTATCAAAATTTGTATTGTTTTCAATCCATTATTTTTTGATAACAGAAGTCCTGCCAAAACTAGACTTGTTCACTTGTGACTTTTGTAGTTGTGATGGTACATCTGTAGAATAAGTTCCCGTGTGTATGTATGTATTTCCTGCTTTTCAAAGATATGCTTGAAACCTTTTATCATTAAAAATTAATTTGGGGGTCTTATTCCTTAGGTCTTTTAGATTTTGGAGCTCATAGGCAGTTCCTTCCTTAGGTCGTATTTTGTTTCAATGTCACCTTAAGAAGAGTAAATACATGCGTTTTAGTTTGGAAAAAATGTCAATATATTTGGTGTTACAGCTTTCTATGTGGGATTCAATGTGATATGATAAATGTCAAAATGATTAAATTTCTCCTCTTTTTTTCCCCTTGGTTGCTGGTATTATTTTTCTCATAACACTGCGTGAAGTTAAGGGGACTTTCCTAGTATAGAACAAAGTAAATTCTAGCCTCCTCTGAATGTACTGGGATTTAGGCAGGTGAAGGAGATTTACCGTATCTTTCCTTCAAGCTAAGAATATGGTAAAAATGAAAATCACTTGATTCTGTAAATTTCCTGATTGCTCATATAGCTGTAACTATTAATAGTATAAAAATTATTCTACTTCATTCTGGCCTTTCTTTATTAAAAATGCTTAAAGTTATAAATTTTATAAAAAGTGCTAGAACATTATAAATTATAAATTTTATAAAAAATTATAAATTTTATAAAAAATGCTAGAACATTACAGAAATGTCATTTAATGGCTTGCTATTTATGATATCTATCAAAATATAAACTTAAATGGTGAGTATAGTACATTCCCATTATATAGACACCCATTAAATATATTTAAAATGTTATTTTATTTATAAATTTTAATAAATATGATTTGTAGTTCCTCATAATGCCAAAGGTGACATAGTGAATTCAATAAAAATTTTTTTAAATCTTTAGAATTTCCCATTTATAATGCAGTTAGCTTACTCTATAATCATTCCTATTCTAAATAGTTTGATCTTATGTTACCTTTTGTATTTTGCATTCTACTGAAATCACCTGAATTTCTAGTTACTTACCTTGAAGAAAATGTCTTCAGAACAATTTTTTAAAAGTAGCTAGTGGAGGAATTCTTCTTCAATTTGAAGTAGTTTTGCAAATATATTTGTAATTCTGGCACATATCAAAAAATTGCTGGTATAATCATTATTGTCATTATCTCAGAAGAAGAAACTGAGGCCCAGAGAATAGGTAATTTGTTCAACATCAGAGAGTTAGTAAGTGGCAAGAGAGATTTGAGTCCAGAATTGTGTGATTCCCAGACCTAATTTTTAGCCATTGGATTATGTACCTACCCAAATACCTGTTCATTGCCCCCGTCTACATCCTCATTAAAAATATTTTCTTAGCCAAACAAATTCTATAAGCATCAGCTTTATTTATTTCTTTTGTGATAAAACCACTTTTTCAAGGATATGAACCTTAACTTGATCTTTCCTAACTAGAAATTGGTTATCTGAAAAACTGTCAGTGATATGTTGTTAAAAAAGCAACAAACAACGTAGACTAAAACAGTGCATAGGCTGAAATTGTGGTTATGACTCAATGACTGTCTTCAGAGCCTGGAAGAGACATTGAGGGTGGTTTGGAAGAGAGGCCAGCAAGGCCATTAGTGATGAAGGGATTTGCTACAAGTCAGCACTCACATGGGGCTGTCCATGGACACACAGGATAAACTCGTTCTTGAACGCCCATGGTATTCCTTCACAAGGTTAAACACAATTTTAGTAGTCTTATCACTGCATTCTATGTCTAGCACATACTATTTCAGCTGTATCAAATATTTCGTGGTTAAAAATGCATAGCAGTGTTTCATTGTTGAGTTCCAAAAGCAAAGAATGGGGAAGAGGAGTGACGACAACCAGAAAGCAGGCTTTATGGACTTGTCCATAAATTACTTACGATGGAACTAGGAGGAGAGCTGAAGGTACACACTGATGATGTTGTACCAGTGTGTTCCTACCAAAGGAAGTTTATCTCCTAGCATCCTGTCACAGGCTCTCTGTACTTCGATACCTTGCATCACGGGCTATTCCTGTCCTATATTTTTTGGTTCTCATTTTTAATGACTTTTTATTTTTACTGGCATTTGAATAATACCAATTCTGTTCCAACTTAAAGTCAACAACAGTAACCAGAATTTTTTTTTTACTTGCTGATGTTTTTTAATTATAATAAGTGTACTTTTAATCCTCATCACCTATGTACCCCATCCCCCACCTCCTCTCTAGTTACCATGAGTTTGTTCTCTATAGTTAAGAGTCTGTTTCTTGGTTTGTCTCTATTTTTCTTTTCTTTGCTCATTTGTTTTGTTTTTTATATTCTCCATATGAGTAACATCATAAGGTATTTGTCTTTCTCTGACTGACTTGTTTTGATTGGCATAATACTCTCTTGTTCCATCCATGTTGTTGCAAATGGCAAGATTTCATTCTTTTTCATGGCTGAACAATATTCCATTGAGATTTTATATATATATATATATATATGCACACACACAAAACACACAAGCATTCTGCCCCTTCCTCTCTTTTCATGATGCAAAAGTTCATTTGCTTGGTTTCCTTTAATTCACATAGGCTTTCTTCACTCTTACATTTCTTTTTTCTTTTTGTTCCTCTCACTGGTTGATTTCAAATGCTCTGTATTAGATTTTGCAGATTTGTCTTTCTGCATGATCAAGTGTTTTGCTGAAGTTCCCTATTGGATTTTTCAGTTCTTTTACTGTATTTTTCAGCTCTAAGGTCTGTTTGGTTCTTTCTTTATGATTTCTATTTCTTTGTGAAAGTTCGTATGTTGTTCGTTTGTTGTTTTCCTGATCTCCTTTGTCTTTGCTCTCTCGCCTTTCATTAAGTTTCTTTACAGTGATTATTTCATATTCTTTCACAGACAGATTGTAGTTCTCCATTTCTTTGAAGTCAGTCACTGGAGCATTGTTACTGTCTGGTGCTGTCACGTTTGCCTTGATGCCATGATCCCTGGAGTCTGGTGTCTATGAATTTAAAGGAGCAAGTATTTTTCCCAGGCTTTCTTGGAGTAGGCATGGTCTATAAAGACCTTCTCTTGTCAGTTCCCCAGGCTGACAGAACTGCCTCTGGAACTCTGAGCAAGGGGCTCAGCTGGAGGAGATCATTTGGTCCCTGGGGGGATGGGGCTGCCTCTAGGACTTCGTTTGGATTCATATTTGTTATGCAGAGTCTCTCCATAATTTCCCCACTTTTATCAGACTTTCAACGTATTACTAAAATAAATAATTATTTTAGTTTCACCCACGTATGTTTTCCCCTAAATATCTATCTCTGCTATAATGTTACTTCTGATTAGCAAAGTAATGCTTTAATGAACTTGAAGAAGAACTGAGGATTATCCTTGGTTTCACTTGAGAAGCATAGAAACACTTTGCTAATTTTCTTGAACTGTGATTCCCTACTGTGATGTTAACTCATTTTAGAACTGATGGCATTGGGCGCCTGGGTGGCTCAGTGGGTTAAAGCCTCTGCCTTCGGCTCAGGTCATGATCTCAGGGTCTTGGGATTGAGGCCCGCATCGGGCTTTCTGCTCAGCAGGGAGCCTGCTTCCTTCTCTCTCTCTGCCTACTTGTAATCTCTCTCTGTCAAATAAATAAATAAAATCTTACAAAAAAAAAAAAGAACTGATGGCATTATCGGACTTAGAAAGGTCTACAAACAGGATCGAATTTTATTTTTAACTTTACAATATCACATAGCTTTTTAATTTTTTTCCATTGACCCTTTGCTTTTAAAATGATATGGCTATCAAAATAGTATAAAAGTAATAATAAATTATAAGGTTTTAAAATTTATATTCATCCAATACCTACAGCTATTAATTGACTATTATGTTAATATGTGTAAATATTTAATTAAATATATGCCATTTGCCATAATACAAAAGTTAAAATCTATATATTTGTTACAGTTAGAACCAAGTATTGGGAAACAGACATGCAATATCAGTTTGGCTTTTTCAAAGACTGAAATTAAAATCCATTTCTAAATTTAATTGAAAAACCCAGACTTTACATACACTAACCTAACCTAAATTCCTTACACTGAGAGAACTGAATCTCAAGGAAATGAAAATATTTTTGAGCTCCTAAAGATACTTAAAAATAGATACTTAAAGATAAATTAATTAAAATTATTTGATCAATCTAATTACTGAAGCAAGAAAGAAGTGCTTCCAATATTTTTATTTGATTCAGACTTTTCTGTGGAATGTTTTCATATGGTAAATACATACTTACCTTTACTGTCACTACAGACAATGGCAAAAATCACTACAGTGTCAGAAGAAATCTGAGTTACAATGGAAAAAGATACAAATGGAGGGTTAAAAGAAATAATTGTGAAATAGTACAAATAACAGTTTCAAACGTTAGGCTCTAACCTGGGTTTAGAGAACTAGAGTAGAAGTCAGGACCCAGTTAACATTGGTAAGGAAGAAGTAAAACTCACTATTTTCAGATGACATGATACCATATATAGAAAACCCTAAAGACTCCACAAAAAAACCTACTAGAACTGATAAGTGAATTCAGTAAAGTTACAGGATACAAAATCAATGTACAGAAATCTGTTGCATGTCCATACACTAATAATGAAGCAACAGAAGGTGATAATAAGAAAGCAGTCTCATTTACAACTGCACCGAAAATCATAAAATATTGAAGACTAACCTTAAACAAGAGGAAAAAGATCTATACGCTGAAAAATATAAAGCGCTGATGAAAGAAAATAAAGCAACGCAAAGAAATGGAAAGACATTCCGTGCCCATGGCTTGGAAGAACAAATAGTGTTCAAATGTTACATATATAAAACTGGTTTCAAGAAATAATTGCTGAAAACTCCAAATCTTGGAAGGGGATGGATATCCAGGTAGAGGAAGCCCAAAAGAGCCCAAACAAGATAAATCCGAAGAAGATGACTCAAGACACATTGTGATCAAAATGTTGAGGGTCAGACGAAGTTTTGAAAGCATCAAGAGGAGACCAATTCATCCCATACAGGGAAATAGCTCCAAGGCAAATAGCAGATTTCATTACAGAAACCTTAAAGGCTGGGATGCATGGTGTATTTAAAATACTGAAAGAAAATCCTAGATCTGGTGAACTGTCCTTCCGAAATGAGAGATAAAGACTTTCCCAGAATAGCAATAGCGAAGGGCGTTCATCACCACTAGTTTGCCTTCCAAGAAGTACTTAAGGGAGTACTTCAGGCTGAAATGAAAGGACCCTGAGTAGCAACATGAAACTGTACACAAGTGTTAGATTTAATGGCAAAGGTAAATATATACCCATCTCAGAATACCCTAGTGCTGTAACAGTGGTGTGCAAATCACTTTTATATCTAGTATAAATGTTATGAGAGGGTAAGATTAAAAATAACTATAGCTATGATGATTTGTTAATGGATGCATAATATTAAAAAGATGTAAGATATGACATCAATAGCAAAAATGGGTAGGGGAGAAGAGCTAAAAGCGGAGATTTTTGGTATGTGAGTGAAGGTAGATTCTCATCAGCTTAAAATAGACTGTTAGAAGTTGTTTAACGTAAGCCTCATGGTAACACAAAGAAAATCTGAGTACATAAAAGAGAAATAAATTAAACCACGCTACTGCAGGAAATAAATCACAACAGAAGACAGCAAGAGAAGAAGAACGGAATAAAAGAACTAAATGTATATAATACATATCACTGCAATAATAAAATGGCAGTGGTGAATATTAACATATCAATAATTACTTTCAACATACATGGATTGATATCTCCAGTCAAAAGATGCAGGGTGACTGAATGGATTAAAAAAAAAAAAACACACAGTCTAACCATGTGCTGTCTAAAAGACCAACTAAGCTTTAAGGACACACATAGGCTGAAAGTCAAGAGATGGAAAAAGATACTCCATGCAAACGCTAAGCCACAGAGAGCAGGAGTCGCTGTGCCTATACCAGATAAAATAGACTTTGAGTCAAAACAGTCACCAGAGACAAAGAATGTTACTACATCGATAAAGGGATCAGTTCACCAAGATGATATAATGCTCATAAATTTATATGCCCTCAACATTTGGTCCATGAATATTTAAAACAAATACGATAGAATTGGTGGGAGAGATAGATGGTAGGACATTTCACTACCCATCTCTCCCTGGATAGATAACCCAGACATAAAGTCAGTAAGGAAATAGCACACCTGACTAACATGAGAGACAAAATGGACTGAATATACTTATATTTTCCGTCCAACAGCACCAGAACCCATGTTGTTCTCAAGTTCACGCTGTTCACAAGGAACAGTCTCTCGGAGAGATCACACGTCGGGCCACACAGCCAGCCTTGACAATGTCAGAAGACTGAAATCCCAAGTGTCCTTTGTGATCCCATGTTATGAACCTAGAAATCTGTAACAGGAGGAAAATGGAGAAAGGCACTCATTTTTCCCTTCATTCCCTTCATTTTCATTGAAGGAAATCCATGGATAGGTAAAATTCATCTGTCTCGATAGAAATCAAATAGTGTTGCTTCTGACCTGGAGCAGATGACCGGAGAGACAGACCAGAGAATATTCAGGTGTGTATTATGGGTGTATGCACACACCAAACATACGCTCAATCCCTCAACATTTTACTGGCCATAAAATACATTGTAATGGAATGTTTTAAAAATAGAAATTTCAACCCTAAGCCCATGCGTTATCTTCATATCCTAATTGCCATGTAAGTTAATAAGTGTGATATTTATTTAACTTTATAAAAACGAAGAGTGTAAAAACTCTCAGTCTACATATTTCCATTTCCCTCTGTTTTCTTTCGTTTTTACTGAAGTTTAGTTGACTCACAGTGTTACATGAGTTTCCGGTGTAGAATGTGGTGGTGGTCAGCAAGCTCTGCTCACCGTTAAGTGCAGCGCCCATCCGTCCCCGCACAGTACCAGTAACCATATTCCCTTCCTTTCCATGTATTTCTGTTTTCAATTTAGATTCAGTTTACATATTTCCATTTTCAGCTTCGTGGTTTTAGTATGAATATATATATATATTTTTTTAAAGATTTTATTTATTTATTTGACACAGAGAGAGAGATTACAAGTAGGCAGAGAGGCAGGCAGAGAGACAGGGAGAGGAGGAAGCAGGCTCCCTGCTGAGCAGAGAGCCCGATGTGGGCCTCGATCCCAGGACCCTGGGATCATGACCTGAGCCGAAAGCAGAGGCTTTAACCCACTGAGCCACCCAGGCGCCCAGTATGAATATTTTCAAGCTAACTCTTTTACCAGCACTGTTCATGTCTACTGTTCATATGTAAGTGCATGTGGTAAACACATAGAAAAAAAGAACAAAGTTCTTTCTGTTGTTAAAAACCACAACACAGAGGTACATTTCAGTTCTTCACTGCAAAGTCTTTGCAATCTTCGTTTGCCAACAAACGATGCAACCACTAATGTACTAATGTACGCTGAGTGGTAGCCCTTCTTGCCACTGACAAAAACATACGATCTTAATGGGTACGGGTGGTAGCCTGTGATGACAGCTAACCCATGAGTGCTGAGCTCTTGTCAGTGGCCATAGTGAGTAGTCCTCCCCGCTTAGAACACACTGGCACGTGCTCATTAAACTTCTGAAGTCACGTATCTGCTCGCCTAGATCTGCCTAGATCTGACAAATGCAGAGAAAATTAAGTCAGTGTATCATGGTTAGAGGGCCGTATTCTGGGTACAGGTGAAGGATACCTGTCCATCGAAGAAAGGGAAGCTATGAGGCAGATAAAAAATGTGCTCCACCCATGTTCATCTCCCTCCTCAGCGTGCCTCCTGGGGTCATTCACTGCACTTCAGCAAGCGTGTATTCAGCACCTG
Source organism: Ailurus styani (assembly GCA_002007465.1). Taxonomy (NCBI): domain Eukaryota; kingdom Metazoa; phylum Chordata; class Mammalia; order Carnivora; family Ailuridae; genus Ailurus; species Ailurus styani. The sequence goes on along the minus strand of LNAC01000093.1, from coordinate 1,730,765 downwards.
CTGACCACAGAGTGCATTTGGAACTCAGTGAAGTGCGAGTCAAGTAAGGAATACCTAAATATTGAACTAAATACAACACAAATGTTGGAATAGCAAAGGCAGCAAGATAATTGCTTCCTGGGGAGTCTGTGAAAGCCTCAGAAAAGAAGCAGCACTGACCTGGAGAGGAATTTGCTTATGTTGTCTCTGGGTAAGAACGCCCTGCCTCCGACTCTGTTTCTCATGAGCTCACAGAAGCATGAGAAATGTCTTGTATGGAAATGTCAATTTGTTTGCACGGTCATGGCACATAACAGAGTGAGCTCGAGGATTATTGTAGGTGATGAGACTGGAGAAAGTAATTTGCCAACTTGCAGAGATCCCAAAAGTCTGATGTTTCTATACGTTTCATCCAGTTTCATGATTATCATCTAAATACCTTATCTAATACTCCCTTGTGTGAAAAATAGATTTCATGTGGGGAAATAGCACTGCTATTGTTTTCTTTCAGATTGGCCTTTTACAAAACCCTGAGAGATTGTCTCTTCTTTCCTAAAAGACCATTTGTCTCCTTCTCATTCACCACAGCTTGGACCCCATCCCCCTGGCTCTGGGGTCCAATACTCCATACCCACCCTGGCCTATTCTGTGAGCTCTGCCATATCCCAGCATTTACATGGTCTGGTTTTTTTGTTTTTGTTTTTGTTTTTTTTCCTCCTCACAACCTACGGGGATCTGCATCTTATCAGACTGTCCTGAAAACCAATTTTGAAATTAATTTAATTGTTTGACATGAGGACCGTCAGTAAATTTATTTGTCCTATTCTAATATTGGTATCTCCCTCCCTCCCCTCCTCTCAGATTCCAGAGTATCTTCAGTAACCAAAACGTTAATTAGTACATGGTAGAAACTATAGGCATCTCTGGGTGGCTGATGAAGAATGTACTTTGCGTCTCACCTTATGTTATCATTCAACCGCTGTCCCTCAAACAGCTGTCTCTTCCAGATGCAGAATGTTGCCCCAGCTGTTGACCATGGAAGGTCACTAGCAATCCTGTTATAATTTGGAATTATTTTTAGATGGCCTGTCTATTTTTGGCCTGGTGGTAGATTTCAATAAAATTAATCTTCAGTGCGAAACTGGGAATGTGTTATGTGCCATTTATTATTACAGTCAGGCGCTCCAGACAGGGTGAGTATGTTGATTAACGACCATGGTGGAACCCATGTCCTGGGTTTCGCTATTTACTTCATGTAGCAGAGACACACCATTCATCAGCAGTGACCACATGGCCTGCTGTATTTTATTTCTTAATTACATTTCAGCTTTTGCAAGCTTAGATTGTAAGTCAAGAGAAATTTGAAATTAGAAACTTTCAGAGCATATAAAAAACTCTTTGATTTGTATACAGCCTTCATCTGGCTATCTTCTAAAGTAACAAAATGCACTTTAAGATTCAAGAGACCGAAGTATATATCTGGATTTTTCTGTTCCTTGAAAATACTAGTATTCACAGTGTGAAATGTTTTTACTTATAATTATGTCACTAATTTTTCTATGCTTGGGTACTGGAGCCTATTAATTTGAATAATAATCTTAAAAAGGCAGTATTAAACTCAAGCCATTGTGTTGTAAAAGACCGTTATTAACCTCTGAACTAATTTTCCTTGCAAAGCTACTGAGTATGTGCATCACTTCAAATGTTAATTTTGGCTAACCAGTTAAGCAAGTCCTGCCTTTGGGGCTGTATCTGAAGTTGGAAAGACAGAGTTCAGTTACTTTAATTAAAAATATTCAATTAATTCAAATCCAGTTCACTGTAAGTCCAGACAACATTAAATTTCTGATTAATAATTACTAAGTAAATAAATATTAAATGGAGAATGATTGATTTTTTCCCCTGGAAACTTAAAGTCAAATAAAATTACCCTTTAGATTTTCTTGTTAAATAATTAGTCAGTTAAGAAAATAGCAAATTTATCGAGTCTCATTTTAGAATTAAAACACAAACTGGGAAATAGCGGGAGAGGACACAGATACTGGTTTCAAATTTTGTTAAATTAGAATGGGATGTTCTCTTAAAATACATTTGTATTCTATCGTAAATGGTAAAAACATGAGCAATTTGTGTATGTATGAAAGAAACAAATACTAATGAAAAAAGAATATTAATTGATAAAAGTATTTTTTGCATCCATTTTTATTAGAGATATATGATTGTAGAACCTTCAGTGCTGTAGGTTAGAAAATATGGAAGGTTGAAGGGATTTAGTAATAGGAACATTTTTGTAAACTTTCAGACCCTGCAGAATTTTGCAGCATTTCTGCCTCTTTATAATCATGTTCAGCCTCTACCTTACAGAAAAATTTCCCATGACTAAGGGACCCATAATTCCTCTTTTGCTTCTCCTGAATCTCAGTATTGGCTGGGAAAACTTCATGCTGCTGAGCTCTGAGATCCCGTAGCACCCATAATCAGAATGTTTTATAGTTGACACATGACGTTCTCCCACTTTGAGGCATTATTACCTTTTTGGAAAGTATGTTCATCACCCTTAACATAAGTTAAAATAAATCTTCTTAATGTATTTTTTTCTGGGTATTGGTATAAGTACTATGATATTTTAAGAGGATAGGAACCTCAGGGACCTGAAGAGTGTATCATTATTGAACTTAATTTTGTCTTTTAAATGGAATGATTTGTAATGACAAATGTAGCTCTAATAGATGAGAACAAGCAAAGAAAGATTCAATTTGCAAATTCTTTACCTATTCATTCACACATTGGCCAGAAGATGTGCAGTAGCCCTCCCTCCCTCATGACTGTTGAAAATGCCTCCAGACATGGCCACAGATCCTCTGCCCACAGAGGGGCATGAGGAGGAGGTAGGAGGGAGAGGGACAGGGAGAGACTGCCTAATAAATGTACTCTCCTTGACCAAACTCTACTCAAGACTCCTGAGCTCATTTTGAAATATACCCAGCTCTTAGCTTTCTGTGTTCCTCTCTGCATTGGCCAGTTTCAGCAAGGATCTTGCTGGTTGGTTTAGCCATCCTTCTCACGTGATGTCCCTTCATGTGCAATCAGGTTCCTCATCCTCTACCATCCCCCAGATAATGTCTGATGACCCTCGCTGCTTTCCGCAAGAATTCTCTTAGGTCCTTTTAGCCAGAATCTCTCCCTTACTCCCGTATTTCTTTCTAATAGTTTTAGATCTAGCAAACTCCACCCTTCTCCTTGGCTGTAAATCCTCATTTGTCCATGTGTATTTTCGGACGTTGAGCCCAGTCTCTCTCCTCCAGTGCGAAATTCCATCACAGTGGTGTCTGTGCCCATCAGGATAGTCCTCCCCCTTCCCCACAAAGAAAGTCTTCCCGATCAGGCTTTAAAAACTGTCCTTGTATCATTATTTTCTTCAACACCCTGCTTCCTGGTTGAGAATCACAGCCGTGGATGCGTGTACGTGTCAGCACCATCTAATTGGATTTTCTGTGATTATAGATTGTGGTGTGTAACATTTAAGTTTCAGTAGATCTCCTTGTTGAACATGTATTATTCTGCCCAAGTATTTGTTTTGATTAAATCTTTAGGCTTCTAAAATCGAAGACATTTATTTTAAACTAAAATGGTGTTAAATGTAAGGAATAAAATGTGAGGTACTTTGATCTGTTGGGAAGAAAATTAAGGGGGACATTTTTTCTGCTTTTATTCTAGATGTAATGTTTCCTATAAAATATAATTACACTTCCCATGTGCTTTTAGGTAGACTATAGATTTTTAAAACACGAAAAGCTTATCACACAGAGTGATACGCCTTTATAGTGACTTTAAAATTTCTTTCTTAAAATATCCTCAGATTATTTCTATGTAATTTTATGAGACCAAATTAAGTGGGACTTGTATAACGGCTTTTGAATGCAGTGATTTAACTCTAATTCACGATTTGCTGTTAGGAGCTAAGAACTTGAAAGTCAGTATGTTATAGTCATGTAGAGCATCGAATAAAATTTAAAAAGTAGTGCTTAAGATAATTTTTATCTAATTTAAAACTGTATCACAAAGCCTCTGCTTTGTGTTTATAGTAGAACTGGGCCTAGAATTAATCTCTCAACATAAACAGCTAGACAACTGCGGGGAAAAACTATTTTCAGACGTTGGACAACAGACATACTGGGCTGTGATCCCTGAGAGAAACGAAAAAAACCAAAAACGAGGTAAGCACAGCCCTCATGCAGTCTTTCTACCTGCCTAGGGAGCAGAGCGGAGAACTGAAATTCCACTGAGTTGAAGAACATGAGCTCAAACTTCACAGAGTCTGAAATGACTTCATTTGTAGACTAGAGCACATAAGAAAGCAAGACTTCTAGAAAACAGTTCTGGAAATCTGCATCGCGAGTAGCTGGCTATGAATCTTAAACTCTTAGAGTGAAATCTGAAGTGGCGAGGCAAAAGAATTTGGGGGAAAAAGTTACAAAACAATTCCCAGAGTTCACGCAGGGCAGGCATGATTTAAATCCTCATAAGCCTGGTTAGAGTCAGGTACCAGCGACATCCAGGAGAGTGTGGATGCACAGTAAGAGGGGCGTTCAATAAGGCTACTTATTGGTAAAGGCTGCTTTACCCTCCCTACAAAGAATGTAAAACAAGGTTTGATAGGATCAGACCTCGTTGCAAGTAACTCAGCTGCCTGACAGAACAAAGTACAGTACTCTTGAAAAATACAACCTAAACCAACTTAAAAAACATATAATATTGTCCAACATTTCTAAAAAAAATTAATGGACACATGAAGCAGGAGGAAAAAGAAACCTATAACCTGGAGGAAAAAAAATCAGTCCTTAAAAACAGAACCAGAAATAAAAGCGAAGTTGGACCTAGTCCATCTAGTAGACAAAGAATTGAAAATGTGTATTTTTATGCTTCATATGCTCAAAGTTGTAAAGGAAGATGTAAGCATAAAAAGGAGTGAGAGGGCAGATCTGAAAAAGGACCAAATGGAGTTCTAAGAGTTGAAAACTATACTATATAAAGGAACATATTGCTGGATGATAGTAACAGCAGATTTGACATCACAGAATAGGCACAAATCAGTGATCTTGAAGACATTAAGATAGAAACCTTTTAAAATGAAGGACATCAAGAAAAGAGAACAAAAACAACAAAAAGAATTACAGAGAACTGTGGGAAATATCAAGTATTGTAACATCTGTGCAAATGGTGTCACAGAATGGGGAATGAGAACATCATTTGAAGAAATAATTACCAAATTCTCCAGACCTGATTTAAGCAGGAAGCCACAGGAAGATCCCACAATCTCAACGAAACCCAACTAGAGTCCACACGCATGCGATACACAACAGACGTGTGTGTGCGTGCACACACACACACACACACACACACGAGATCATCCATGAGTCCTATGCCCAGTTAAAATACCCTTTACAAATAAGGGGAAATAAGCACGTTTCTGGCAGAAAAGTTGTGATCCCTTGTCATCGTCCGCGAGCTAGCACTACAAGAAAAGAATTGTTAAGAGAGTTCTTCAGGCCGAATGAACATTGTACGGTATGGACACTTGAAGCTAAACCAAAGAATGAAAGGTTCTAGATAGAGTGAATATCTGATATTTGTCTAATTTTTAAATTTCTTTTAAAAATAACTTACTATTTACAAAAGAGCAAAAAAATAGTAATGGTTCCTACGTGGCTCTTAGCGAACATGGAAATAAAAATAGGCCAACAATAACACAAAAACTGAGAGTCTAAAATATATGGATATAGTTGTAACATCTTATGCTATAAAGAAGGAGGAATAATATCATTTAAAGGTGAGGGTGCCTGGGTGGCTCAGTGGGTTAAAGCCTCTGCCTTCGGCTCAGGTCATGATCTCAGGATCCTGGGATCAAGGCCCGCATTGGGCTCTCTGCTCTGCAGGGAGCCTGCTTCCTCCTCTCTCTCTGCCTGCCTCTCTGCCTACTTGTAATCTCTCTCTCTCTCTCTCTCTCTGTCATATAAATAAAATCTTTTTAAAAAAATATCATTTAAAGGTGGGTAGTCATAAGTTAATGTGGGATATTGTAAATTCTAGAGGACCACTAAAAAAGAAGTGTAATTAGTAAAATACTAGTGCAAAGAGAAGGGAATTCTAAAAATTAGTAAATCCAAAGAAGGTGGATAGAAAGGGAACACAGTTCAGAAGGCACAAATTAAAGCAAATATCAACAAGGCGGACTTAAACCTAACCGTATTAATAGTAAGGAAAAATTTAGATAAAACTGTCCTTATTATAAGACAGGGGAAACTCAATGCATGCTTGCCAGAAGCAACCTGTTTATATTTCAAATGCAGTTAGATGCATCATTTTAGGATTGGAAAGAGATGCACCATGCAAATAGCGATCAGAGTTAGAGTGCCTCTGTGAATATCTGGTGGGGTAGACTTCAGAACTAGGAATCTGTTCCGGTTTGGCAAAGTATGTTTCATAATGATAGAGCAGGCAATTTATCAGAAAGGCATCGCATCCATAACCAAACACCCTCCAAGAAAGGAAAGTAATTATTCTGAGTGAAAGAAGCTAGACAAAAATAAGTGCATATACTGTATGATTCCATTCATATAAAAGTCTAAAAAATGCAAACAAACTTCTAGTGACAGTCATAGATCAGCGGCTGCCTGAGGGTGAGGGTGACAGCCAAGATGGATTACAGAGAGCACAAGGAAATTGGGGGGATGATGAAAATGTTACTTTAATTATAGTGATGTTTTCCAAGTATGTACATATGTCAAAACTCACACTGTCGTCTATTTTAAATGCATATAGTTTATTTAATGTGAATTAAAACTATAGTGAAATACCATCGCTTGCCCATTAGAATGGTTAAAATTAAAAAATACTGAAAATATAAAGTACTGTGAAGATGTGAGCAACAAGAAATTTCATGGACCGCTGGTCAGGATCTAGAATAGCGTGGCTACTTTGATGAGAAGTTTGGCAATTTCTTATAAAGAGAAACATGTATTTACTATATGATTCCACAGTTCCACTTCTAGGTATTTGGGTAGCCATGAAAATTGCCTCTCGAATCTCCTGCAGGGAGGAGTGTAATTGACCACTGACCCCAGCTGGTGTGATCAGAAATCCAGTTCTGTGTTTATGTGGACCCCATGTTTCCTGTGAGTTTTTCCGGCCAGTGTCTGGGTGTGATGGAGAGAATAAGGCAGGCTCATTCCTGAGGACTGTGGGACTCTAGACAGAGAGAAAACCTCTCATGGGTGATTTGGCTCAGAGGCTTCCTGTCTGCTTTGTCAAAACGATCTTAGTCCCGCATATCAGACAAGACCTGCCTTTGATTCCTTCTTTCTCTCTTGCACAGAGATTTGACCTATATCATGGTCCGTCGCTGTCTGTATCTTCCTCATGCCCTATATATTTTCCTTCATGTGTATTTTCCCCAATTAATCTATCGTATGCCTTGCATTTCATCTTGGTCTTTACATCTCAGAGCACCTGAATTAACACAGGTAATTTCTCAAGACTTGAATATCCATGTTTACAGTAGCTTTGTCTGTAATAACCCCAAACTGGAGACAACATAGATGTCCATCAGCAGGTGAGTGCATAAACAATTTATGTCAGGCTGGAAACAATGGAAGACTGCTCAGTCATGGAGTGAACGGGAATTAATTACTGAGAGAGGCGATGTCACGGATGGATATCAAAAATGCTATGCGAAGTGAAAGGAACCAGATGCCAAAGAGTCCATGATGTAAGGTTTCATTTATATGAAACTCTACCAAAGACGAATATTACCTATAATAACTGAAAGGACATTGGTGCTTGCCTGGGACAGAATTTTTAGGCTTTTTGGATATTGCTTGTCCAATCAATATTTTGATTCTGATAGTGTTTATTGGGCAAAGTAAATTTGTCAAACTAATTGAAATGTACAGTAAAAACTGGTACATTTTATAGTATTCAAACTATATCTAAATTGATTTAAAAAACATCTTCCCAGCAACCAATGTAGATTCTAAATCAAGTTTAGGTAAGATATTGAGAAGGATTTTCTTAAATAGTATCATTGTCCCTATCTGAATATCTAATACTTAGTAAATCTATATATCTCTGCACTTAATACATCTACTTCCACTATTTCTACTGGCCCTGTTAATAGATAAACTATCATTTGCCTGGCATCCTTTTCCCCTCTAAAGAAATGATTCTCTCTCAAATATAACAATGTTTCCTCTTGGATGTATCAGTTAAAGTATTTCATCTTACGCATATGGTGATTGTGTCCTTTAGACTAAGTCAGTCAGCCTTTTCTTGAGATTTACAAAGTAAAGTTCTCATGTAAGAATTCTCTGGTGTAGAATCTGACAATCTGAAATTGCTTCCGTGGATCAAGTCCTAAGGTTAAGTCTGCTCTAAAAGGAATAACCCTGGTCTCAGAGAAGAAATCCCATTGTAGAGAAAGAGGATAAAGTTATGTGGAGTCTAGAGTTCTGACAAATGCACTAACTACTAACTCTGAGTCAAGGACTGTCCTGAGCGCATCACATGCATATTGCACTTGTATGCATTTTGTGGAGATTAATGATCTTTATCTCCTTTCACAGATGATGAAAACACAGCTTAGAATAGTAAAGTATCTTGGGCATGGCTATAGACTTAGAGTAGAGCAATCAGTGGTTTAGGCGTGGGTGATGTACCTCAAAAGTCCATGAGGTTGATCACCAGGAACTACTGCCTGCCAAAGCAGTTACAAACAAGAATGGGTTAATGAAAAGGTGTGTGAATATGCTTGGAGGAGGAAGAGCAGGTGTGGCATCTTAAAAATGGGCTGGGCATATATCTTCCCCTCCCATCACATTTTTCCTAAAGATGGTCTTACTCTTGGTTCATTATTTTGCCAGTACTTGTTTGCTCCTTCTACTTTCTCCGTTCCTATAGACTAATGAGAAAGGCATAAACCAAAAGGAAAAAAAAAAACAAAAACGAGTGAACTAGAAATAGACTTCATAATAGCTGTCCCATCTATTGGAGATTACATTTTTCCAACTTTACTATTGAGAGGAAAATTTTCTTGACCCTTTCAGGTTTTTCCAGCTGTTGTAAGAATTAAATTGACATTAAGACAGATTCACAGGAGAAAAGAAAATTTAATTACTTACTCATGGGGAATTTACATAAACATGAGAGATGCCAAAGACAGTCAAAATGAGGTATTTTTATCACCCTGAATTGAGGGTTCTGGGACTTCAAAGGGAAGGAAAGCAATTCACAGGAAGACAAAAAAAGATTAAGCATTTGCTGAACAAGCGTACTGGACCACGCAGAAACTGTGGTTCTTTATAGATAGGTATGGTTGATTTTATAAGACCAAGATTCACGGTGAATTTATTTGTACATTGTCATTGATAAAAGCAATCATGTTAACTATCATTAGTGTTATATCTCATATCAACTTTTTACTACCTAAAATGAATATCATATTGAATTCCTGAAGGTCTGTATTCTCACAGTGCCAGACTTTAATTAATAATGTTCCACAATTTCTATACTTGTTGCTCATCTTTTTTTTCCTTGCGCACGCTTGTGGGTGTGTGTGTCTGTCTGTCTGTGCGTGGGGCTTTAACCTCTTACACAGCGGAACCTTTCTCTCCTGTCTGGAATTCTTTTGTAAATTCCAAACACCCAGCACTGATTGCCTCCAGTTATAAGATAGCTTCTAAAATGTACAATTACATATATCACGGTGTCCTGGGATCCTTACTTCCCTCATGCCGCCACTATCTAGCCTGTGTTTCCAGTAGGAATTGGAAGTAACTCAAAAGTTTTCAATTATTTCTCATTAGATACACACAATCTTAATTTCATTAAATACTTTCTTCTTAAATATCTCATAAATCAAATTCATCTTTATTTTCATTCCCATGGTTTTAATGTCATTATCACCTTCAAATATATCATTTCTTCCATTCCAAATCCCTCTAGTGAAAATCCTTTATTATCTCACTATAATCTTTCCAAATTTTCATCATGGTGAAAAGGCTCTTTGAGATATTGGCCTCTATTTTTCCAGCTTGATTTGACATCTGTGAGCTTTGCTGTGGCAGAGACTTGAGTTCATTCATCTCTGTCACCCCAGCACCTAGGATAATAAGTGATAAATAATAGCTATTAGGAAGAAATACAATGAATGAATAATATATTAACAAATGAATGGACTGTAACGGGCCAGTTCAAACATATCTGATTCTTTCTTGGCAGTCTTTATTGGCACCTGTTTAGGGAAAAATCAGCAAACCCATCAAGCAAACAAGTAATAATCCTCACCTAATGCATATTTAATAAGAATTTAAGTAAGAATAAATAGATTTAAATAAGAATAATTAGATTATCATAGATGATTCTGTAAAACTCTATAAACTGTACCATCACAAGATACTGGATAAAATTAGTACCTTTACTATAGTAGAAAAACGTATCTAGGTATCTTCTTGCCGTGAATTTAGGAAAGAGTATGAATTTAACTAATGTCTTAGGTGCTTTTTAAGTCTGTCACCTCAACTGTAACCATACACAGCTCTGAAATCCAGCTTCTAACTTAACTTCATGGCCTCTGCATCCCAGAAAGTAAATGTTAATTTTTCTTTGGGAGACAAGGATTATGTCCTCGAATGGATGGTTTCCTATGTCATCGGTCCCCTGAAGTCCTTATTTAATATGAAGAATCAACGTGTACAACATGGAGTTACTGCACGGTATGGGCCAATATAAACATGCAGCCCCTTTGCTTAGTCATCAGAATTAATAAGTGCTTCGATACTAAGGACTTGAGGAACTATGCGGACGAAGAGGTGGGTAAGGAACTATCGCTTTATTAAGTGCTGGACTTGAAAGCCGGATGAGAGTTTAGCAATGTCTTATGGGCAGAAAGGTACTAGTCAAGCATGTTAGGGGAGCGTTGCTTGCAACGGGCTCTTTTCAGAAACTCAAGATTCTCATCTACATATTAAAGTTCTGAGACCAGCTCTGCTTTGGTAAGAAACTCCTTTTTTAAAATGTATTTGATGGTAAAGGCTTTTTTGGTCATTTAAAAAAATTTATTTTGTTTTTGAAACTTTTTATATCCCATAGCGTTAACGTACTGTAGATGCTTCAAAGCACTTTTATAAATAACACAGGATGGTAAAGTTTAAGTTACTCCGTAAGAATAACAAAGCTCTGTCAATTTGTTCTTGGCAAGTAAGAACAATTTTCCAGTTGTTACAAGTAACTTATTTAATCTCTGAGTAAACTGAAGCATCTGATCTAATTGTATCCATAAAACTAAAAGTGAATAAGATCAATCAATGTATGCATTATATTTTTAGGAGGAACAAGTAAAAACCCACCATATTTCTTATGAATGGTTCCTTTAATAGCATTAATACATTAGATTTATTTCAACATTCTAATGGATTTGATATCAGATTAGCAGAAAAGCATAAGTAGACATAGACTATGAAGAGTGAAGGATACCTTTACTTCTGAAGCTGGAGCCGTGATTTATGTGCTATTTCTAGAATATTATTAAAAAGTAAAATACTGGGTTTACTTTTTATGTCTACATTTATGCCTTCTATACCTAATATCTTTTCTCCCATTGTTGATTTGAGAAAGGAGTGATTGTTATGAATATCACAAATACACATTTTCAAATGCATAGTGTTTATGAGACATGTAGGTTACATATAACATATATAATATTGAATATTGATTTCCATTGTAACACTTTATTTTTACCTGCTTATATCTTTCTGAAGTATTAGCCTGTTCAAAGTAAGGAAATCTGTCTTCGATTTCAATGTATTCTCTGTTCAAAGTAATTTAAGATGCTTTTGACTTGCATAGTTCAAACCAGTGGACTGGTTTCAACTTTGAAATCCTAGGAAAATATAGGGGTGCCTGGGTGGCTCAGTAGGTTAGGCCTCTACCTTATACTCAGGTCATGATCTCAGAGTCCTGGGATCGAGCCCCGTATCTGGCTCCCTGCTCCACGGGGAGCCTGCTTCCTCCTCTCTCTCTGCCTGCCTCTCTGCCTGCTTGTGATCTCTCTCTCTCTGTCAAATAAATAAATAAAATCTTTAAAAAAAAAGAAATCTGAGGAAAATATCAGGAAGATATCATCCACATTTCACTGTGTATTTGGAAAATTGCATTTTATTCAGAGCCACACGTGTGCTTAGCAATATACGCAGACTTAGACAGAGATAGGATATTTTTATAGGATGATAAAGTTTAGGCATACTCATTTTTATGTACTGTGTATATCCTTAGAAATTTCTTTGATACCTTTATTCATATCAGTTGAGAAACTTTGAGCTACAGTTGAGGATGCCTCAACATGAGCATTTTTTTCTTTTAAAAATTATTTATACAAAATATTTTGTTTTCTATATTAAAAATTACATGAAAGTTCATTAGAAAAAATGGGTGGTTATGATTATTGAAGTGTCTGGCTTTTCTTATATTACAAATAAGTTTTCTCCATTTTGAAAATACAGATAAACAAAAAGAAAAAAAATCCTATGTGGTTTCTCTGTGTAGACACATTGACATTTTGCATGTTAGTCATTTTAACGTTTCAAAATCAACCTCTATTTTTTAAATGTTAAGTACTTAATATGTAAATACTCAACAACACTACTGCACAGTGGGTCAAATAAGAAAATAAATGGCAAATCAAAAATATGTCTCAAAACAAACAAAAAAAAGAAAACACAGTATTCCAAACCTATGGGATGCAGCAAAAGCAGATGTTAGAGTGAAATTTATTCTGTAAATGCTTATATTAAGAAAAAATAGTCAAATGAAAAAACATTATATCAGAAAAAACTAGAAAAAGAAAAAACTTGCAGAAATTTATTTATTTATTTATTTATTTATTTATTTATTTATTTATTTTCAGATTTTATTTATTTATTTAGAGAGTGCACAAGTGTGTGTGTGCGTGCTTGTTGGGGAAGGGGCAAAGGGAGAGGGAGAACAAATTTCAAGCAGATTCCATGCTGGGCATGGAGACTTACTTGGGGCTTGATGTCATGACCCTGAGATCGTGAACTGAGCTGAAATCCAGTGGGATGCTTAACCGACTGAACCACTCAGGAGCCCTGGAAACTTAGGTGTAATGTGGTAGAGGAAGGAAATAACAAAGGAAGATCAGAAATAAATAAAATAGAGACCAGAATAAACAATAACCTAACACTGATATAATGACCAGTTTAAAAAAAAAAACAACAAACAAACCAACAAAACTGGCAGTGCTTTAACCACATTAACTAAGAAAAGAAAAAGAGCAAAGACTAAAAACCAACATGAGAAATGGAAGAGAAAACAATACAACAGATAACCACAGAAATACAGTGTGATAACAGATTACTATAAATAATTATATACCAACAAATCAGATAACTTAGGAAACAAAACCCAGATAATTCCTACAAATGCACAGGTTACCAAGACTGAATCATGAATCTTGAATCCAAGAAGTAGGAAATCTTCTTAGACCAATACAATAACAAAATTTGAATTAGGGAAAAAAATCTCCCAGCACAGAACAGCCCAAGACTACATGGTTTCATTGGTGAATTCTAACAAACATTAAAAAATAATAATAATATTGACCATCTTTATCAGCAGCTTATAAATAATGGAATAGAATACATTCAAAATCATCCCTTGAGGCCAGTACTACCCTGGTACCAAAGCAGGATACGAACAATACAAGAACAAAAAGTCTGTTTTGTCCAATATGAGTATTGCTACTTTGACTTTCTTTTGACATCCATCTGTGTGATAAATGTGTCTCCATCCCCTCACTTTCAATATGTAGGTTACTTTTGGTCTAAAATGAGTCTCTTGGAGGCAGCATATAGATGGGTCTTATTTTTTTTAATCCATTCTGAAACCCTGTATCTTTTGATAGGAAGTGGCATGGTATATTCATAGTGCTGAATGGGAAAACCCTGCAGTCAAAAATCCTCTATCCAGGGGTGCCTGGGTGGCTCAGTGGGTTAAAGGCTCTGCTTTCGGCTCAGGTCATGATCTCAGGGTCCTGGGATCGAGGCCCGCATCAGGCTCCCTGCTCGGCGGGGAGCCTGCTTCCCCTCTCTCTCTGCCTGCCTCTCTGCCTACTTGTGATCTCTCTCTCTCTCTCTCTCTCTCTGTGTGAAATAAATAAATAAAATCTTAAAAAAACAAATCCTCTGTCCAGCAAGGCTGTCATTCAGAATGGGAGAGACGAAGTGTTTCCCAGACAAACAAAAACTAAAGAAATTTGTGACCATGAAACCAGTCCTGCCAGAAATATTAAAGGGGACTTTTTGAGGGAGAAGGAGAGAGCGAAGGTGATGAAGACCAGAAAGGATCAGAGAGAATCTCCAGAAAAAAATGACAAAACAAGTAATAAAATGGCAATAAATGCCTATCTGTCTAAAACTACTTTGAATGTAATTGGCCTAAATTCTCCAATCACAAAGAAGTCAACCTCTGTTTAACCATGTATTTCCCAGTGTGTTAAAAAGGCATAATACTTTTCACAATATTTTTTTCTTCATCTAGTATGTGCACCTTTCTAGGTATGGTGGTTATGTTCCTCCACTAGGTCATTGGTGGTATGCATGCTAGGTAATGCTGCTTTTTTGGTCTTCTTTGTTATAGTTTCTTCTTCCCTTTCTCTTCCTCTTTCTTTCCATACTTTTTCCTTCCTAGTCTTAGTCATTTGACTGATGAACAACAGAGGCTCATTTGCAAAATGAATGTAGGCATTTTCAAGTTCTTTCAATGTTCCCTTGATAAGCTTTAGTTAGGATGTGATGGCAAAGTGAAGTAAACGTGTGGGCTTTTTTCTTTTGAATGGAATTATATTATTTATTCAACCTATTCATCTTTTCAGTTAGCTTAGAAAAGTATAGTACTCATGAAAACAATATTCCAAATGGAAAAAAATAAAGAGCTTAAACCCAGGAAGATGGAAACACGAAGCATTTAGAACTGGAGGATTTAGGTCTGTCCCATGACTAGAGTCCCTTCCCTTTCTCACTGCTCCAAATGCAAGGACTTGCACATTCGGGTAAATAGATGTTTTCCAAATAAAGCAAACTTTTTTTTTTTTTAGTCAAGGGAATATTTTACTTTAACCATTAGAAGCTTAAAGGAAATACCCTAGAATCTACCAAGGAGATTTAGGAATTAATGATCTACTTGAATTTATATTAAAAAAAAAAACCTGTTTTAAATTTAGGCTCGTACTTTTGGGGGGGGGTCAGGATTTCACATCTTCTCTTGGATTCTCCCACAGTTCCAGGACAGATAAGGGTTAGGGACCACAGCAACTCGTGGGGGCTCCATCTGGCCTGTTGGGGGAATCCTGTGATGTGGTTTGGGTAGAAACAGGATACAAGTCAACACTGATCAAATGTAAGCAAGAAGTTCCAGGCTAATTTTGAGATAACTGTGTTTATTTCCACATGTGAATTATGTTTTGTTTGCAGTAATGTCTTATAACAAATATTTGTTTCACAAAGCTGCTTCTTGATTTCCATGGAACCATTGTTATGGATTTAATTACTTTACGGGCTTGGCCTGCCTTATATTACCTGGAGAATGTTCAAAGATTCATATTTCCAACGTTGCAAGCTCTTTCTAAATAGTCTACATCACACTTTGAATGTTATGCGTATACACTACATTTTTTCAGTTGAAACTTTCTCTTCAGTTGAAACTCCTAATTATAGATATTTTGATTTCTAACATCCTTGGAAAAATTACTCTGAAGATTATAGTGAAAATAGCAACTTAAAAATGTCAGTCCTTCATGTTAAACACTGTTACACAGTTTCCTGTGGTCCTTGGTCCTTGAGTAAATGCAGGTGTGATTCTGTTACCTTGTGGATATCCAAGACCATATACTGTAACTCAGGTCCTACTGCAGCACTCACGGCTGTTGCCTGTGCATGAAATGACTCTAGACAACAGGTTTCTCGTGCCTTTGTTGGATAATTGACCTGTCACATGGCTTGTTACTTCTTGCTGCTGTCACAGCCCTCTTGGCTGCTGATCTGTTCTGAGTAAGAGATGAAGTCAGCAAGATATTTTCATTGCATCAAATAAGTCCTAATAGGTATAAAAAGAGAAGCCGTGGACCACTATAAGTAAAACACTTAGAATTTATTATATTCTGTAATGTCGAGAAATCATAGTTTAACTTTGGTGTGAAATATTTCAGATATGCTTTCAAAATCTATAATACAATCTGTTAATTCCTTTAGAAGACCTTTGAGTCACTTTCGAAACTGCTTAACATTTATGTAAATATTTAACAAGTATTTAAAAAAATTGTATGATACATTGATATATCGTATATAAAATTATGGATAAGAATGACACATTATCCTCCTGATAATAAGCATCTCTAAATTGATAGAAGAGATAGGTCCAGAAGTTTATCTGTAAGATCTTCCTTTTAAAAGCAAAACAAAAAAATAGAAAAACAAAACAAAAAGTAGTTAACCAAAAAGGTAAAAACTATCTAATTCTAAGAGAGAGTATATATTTCTTTGAGAACTCTACCAAATAAATTTTTTAATTTTTATAATTTTTTACTTTTCATCGAATGTGTATATATATAGCAGGCAAATACTCATAAAAATGATATAATGGAAAAAATACCTATTTCTCCTAGTCTTTCTCTCCACCACCAATTTCAGAGGTAGTCTCTTTCACAAACACAACCATATTACCATATCCATATATATCTATACACACATCCATATGACCTTATCTGTTTGTATATATAGAAATACATCCATGTTACCATAATATCCATATTACATACCATATCCATACTACCATATATACTATATATACATAAACACATCTATATTACCATAATATCCATATTACATACCATATCCATACTACCATATATACTATATATATAAACACATCTATATTACCATAATATCCATATTATATACAATATCCATACTACCATATATACTATGTATACATAAACACATCTATGTTACCATAATATCCATATTACATACCATATCCATACTACCATATATACTATATATATAAACACATCCATGTTACCATAATATCCATATTACATACCATATCCATACTACCAGATATACTATATATATAAACATATCCATATTACCATATCTACATAACATATCTACATTACCATACCAATACCAACTGTATTACCAGATATGTACACATACCAGATATGTACACAGATCTATGTGTATGTACACACACATCTGTACTACTACATCCATATATATACACACACTTTCATATTGTCATATCCATAGACACACATCCATATTACCTTATCCACATATATACACACACATCCATATTTCTAGAACATAATTATATTCAGATTTATTGGATTTTTAGTTATATATATTATCAATTGACTTCCTACAGTGGGAGATCTGGATTTTGCTTTTTAACACCCTCCCCTCATCAGAACTTTCTGTAAAAACAGCTACACATATTTTCTCCGGTTCCATCCTTTTCATATTTTCCATTAATTTTGCTAAAAAGTTCAATTTTTTTTACTATTATGGCTGTGCAAATATTCACAACTGAGTCATGTAATATACTGAAATTAATTTAGTTTGACAGATTTTGTTGGTCGTGTAGTACATAATTCTTGCACTCTGGGTATGTGTGTTTGTTTGCATGCCTGTGTGTGTATGTGCATGTACGCGCTTTCTATGTAGCTGTCACTGATTTGTTCTTCATAACAAATCCTCTTGAAATGTAACCCTACTTGGTTTATTTCAAATGTTTGGGTTTTCTCTCAGTTTAAATATTGTTTTAAATAAGCCACTCTCAGGTAATTGCATTCTGATTTCAGTTTGGACCAGTAGTTCTGTGGGCCTGCTGAATTTTTGCCATCCTTAAGTTTCTTTTCATTCACATCTTGTAAATTCCTTCTGCTGCTGTCCGTCTGTGGCTCTCTTAGGTCCTAGATCCTATGACGTACACTTTGCTGGCTTTCTGATACTTTTTGGAGAGACACCTCCTCCAATAATTTTGTTGTTTTAAAAGCCTGTTTACCCAGATCGCATTCTGTCAAATATAGAAATACACCATGACATTAAATAATTAGAAATGCTGAAAAAAACCTTACTGCAACCAAACTATTGAATAAAAAGACAACTTTTGTTTATATTTTTTGTAGTCCTGAGACTATACCAGTTAAAGTTGTGAAACATGTTTCTTAAAAGGTAATTGATAGAACCTACTCTGTTCGGTGGTTATTTGGATTAAAGAGTTACTATGTGCATAATTTCTAGAATAATGCTTACCATCTAAGAGTTCAAAAGTTTTAGCTATTATTTTTTATTGTTACTTTCATTAGATAGATCAAGTGAAATAATTTTAATAAAGTTAACCAAAATATCTATTATAATATATTAGTTAGATCTTTCTTTTACATTATGCTACATATTGAAATTGCATATTAGACTTTAAAAACTTGCCGAAATAAAATATTTTTAAGTAAATTTTTGATAACTTTATTGAGATAGAATTCACATGCCATAAAATTCAGCCACTTCAAATGTACGTTTGAAGTTGTTTTCCATAGTGACAGATACGTGCAACCATCAGCACAATTTTAGAACATTTTATGACCTCCGAAAGAAAACCCTGAACTCTTTATCTGTCACCCAACACCCATTCTCTCACCTCTAAGTAACTGGAAATCATTTCTGTTTGAATAGATTTGTTTATTTTGGACATTTTATGCAAATAGAATTATAGACTAGGTGATCTTTGGTGACTTCTTTCACTTAGCATCGCATTTTCCAGGCTGATCATACTGTATCGTGCATACGTGTTTCATTCCTTTTTATGGCCCCAGACTATTCCAGTGCATGTTTATACCACTTTTAATCTATTGTATGGATATACGCCTTCTGTGTATCCATTCATCAGTTCATGGGCATTTGGATTTTTCCTATCTTTCGGTCATTATGAATAGTACTGCTGTGAACAATCATCTAAAATTTGTATGTGTGTGTATTTACATTTCTATTTATCTTGGGTACAGATATAGAAGTGGGCTCCTCTGTCATATGGTAACTCTCTGTTTAAACATCTGAGCAACTGCCAGACTGTTCCTCAGCGCCTGCAACATTTCACATTCATACCGGCGGTGCGCGAGAGCTCTGATCTTTGGCAACACTTGTTATTACCTGAGTTTTTTGCTCTCGTCATACTAGTGTTGTGGTTGGGAGAGTTTCTATCGTGTGAATGGAGGTCTGGGTCCTTGGATTCCCTACAGGAAAATGTATGTGGGCTCTGTGCTGGAATAAAGACAGCCAGAAGGGAAGTACAAGCGCGGGACAGTTTGTTAAAAGGAAAGTGTTCTCTCAAAGGTGGGAGAGCTGGAAGGTTAGGTTCTGGGAGGTGGAACTGGCCTTCGGTTGCTTTGGTCTCCCATCCAAGTGCTAACCAGGTCCGACCCTGCTTAGCTTCCGAGATCAGAGCAGATCTGGCGCGTTCAGGGTGGTATGGCCATAGACCTTCAGTTGCTTTGGGATTGGATATTATTGGGTGTCTTTGGGCTGGGAGGGGCCGGGACACAGTGGGGTGGAGGCTTGCTCCAGGCCTTTGGGGCACTCCTCCCACAGGTTAGGAGGGGAAGTTTTTGACCCTACAAGGTTTGTACTGGAACTTCCAGGGCAGCCTTTTTTTCTGGTGGCAGGGGCGCTATCACCTCAATGCAGACGCATTATAATGAGTCTGGGGGTCACCCTAGGGCAGAAGGGGAAGAGGAGAGCACATGTTGTGCACCTGTGGCTCTTGGTCTGTTAGCCCCAAGGTCCCGGAAGCCATGAAGTGTGGAAGTTGTGCCCCCGGGATTTAATGTTTTGTTTATTTATGGCCTCCTTGTCTCCAGCTCAAGTCTCTGTCACTCCTCTCTCAAGGACTTGGGACTCTGCCTTGGGGTCTTCCTCCCACTGCTCCTGTCTAGCGTCTACCTAACACTAGTGCATGTGCAGTGTTATCTCATTGTGTTTTGACTTGCTTTTCTCTGATGACTAATTACGTCACCCATCTTTTCATGTGCTTATGGGCAGTTTGCGTATCTTTTTTTGAGATACATGTATTCAAATACTTTGCCCATTCTTAAATTGGGTTGTCTTCTTGAGTTGGAAGTGTTCTTTATATGTTGTAGATACAGTTCCTTTTAGATATGTGTAATGAATTATGAATATTTGCTTCCATTCTCCAAGTTGTCTTTCTACTTTCTTAGTAGGTCCTTTGAATCATGAAAGTTTTAATTTGATGAAGACCAAATTATTCTTCTTCTATGCTTGAACTTTTGTTGTTATATCTAAGAACATGCTGATTTTAAATTTTTTAAAGATTTATTTGTTTATTTGAGAGAGAGAGTGCACACACGCATATGAGTTGGGGGAGGGGCAGAGGGAGAGACAATCTACAGCAGATTCTGTTGAGTGTGCAGCCTTGCTGGGATTTCTCATGGGGCTTGATCTCCGGACCTTGAGATCATGACCTAAGCTGAAACCAAGAGTCAGATGCTTAACCAGCTGAGCCACGCAGGTGCCCCGTGCTGATTTTAATTTTAATAACGATTCTTATGATGTCACTTGATTAAATGAATGCATATTAACTAAAAATTAACTTACTATTCCATATAATATTTCTAATTAACCTTCACTATTCTCTGCGAAGTACTAATTGTAGCATATATATGGTAGTGTTCACACGAATATATCCTTTCCCCAGTATTAATTCTGAAGAATTGCTCAAATTGGACAGGTAGTTTCTGTTCAGTGTAATTGTCTTTAAATCATATTTTCCGTTGTGATTTCACATTTGCATACTTACTATTTAGACAGCATTACTCAATCTACAATAGTAGTGAATTGTTTCTTATTTTCCATATGGAACATAAGTTGTCCTTTGAACATATATTTTCCCACTTTTCAAAATATTTCATCTTCTTCCCATGCTAAGTAAATATTAAAAGCATATAAAACCCTGCACTTTATATTCCATTTTAAGACGGCTCCTCCTGGGGCACCTGGGTGGCACAGATGGTTACGCCCCCAGTTGGTTTTAGCTCAGGTTGTGATCTCAGGATTCTGAGATAAACCCCATGTTGTATTGGGCTCCATGCTCAGCAGGGAGCCTGCTTGAAGATCCTCTTTCTCCCCCTCCCCTCGTCCCCTCCCCCCACAAGCTCTCACTCCCTCTCTCTAAAATAAATATATAAATCTTAAAAAAAAAAAGTATTCCTCCTAAGAACATATCAGTGATCATCTGCTTTTTACTTATTATCTATCAAAATGATCTTTCTCTTGATTTTCTAGGATTTCTTTCCTGAGTTATGCTTGAGAAATACTATTTAGTTACGTTACAGTAAATAACATCATCTATGTCATTTATGGACATTATGGGACCTGACACGAACAGCTAAAAAAACAAAAGTTGGTAAGAACCAGTGATGTTGAAAGATGGAAAACATGCAGGCAAAAACCATGGCTTTGGAGGCTTTAAAAGGAAAGACAAGAAAATCTGAAAGATGACAGAGAGTCTGGACTCAGATTTAGGGGGATAATGGAAGCAGTCATGGTGTTGGGGCAAAAGGAAGATGTTGATTATAGACCGTTCAGTCCAGACAAGAGAATAGCAAAACACATGCAGGGAGAAGGTAGAAGAAGGAGAGGGATCCTCTCTGATTTTCAGGTCATTAGTGGAAAAGAAAAGTTCCATAAAAAATAAGACATCTGTGCTAACTACATTTTTTTAGTGTTATAGTGCAATTCTACATACAAATGGGGAAAATACAGCACACCCCCAAGAGTAGAACCTAATGAAAAATGCAATTTATGAATTGGAATTAGGATAATTATACTGGAAAGTTGATGTTTGCCTTGTAACAGCGTTACCAGGCCAGGTAGATTCTGTGACACAGTTCAGTGAAGATTGGATTTGCAGCCAACATTCCATATTTGGTCTCTTGATTCCATCACACACAAGCCAAATGGCGGTCAGTGTGCTCTCTGAGACTTGGTTTCCTCAGCTATCAAAGCGTGAAGAAAATAACTTTTTTTTTTTCAAGATTCTTTATATATTGAACGAGATGATAATGCCTCAATCACCAGCCTTGTAGGAGAGTGCTCAGTAAACATTTGCTCACTGTGAAATGCCAACCCCATGTGCAAGGGTGTCAATTACACAGTAGGTACAGCTTTGGTCAAAAAGGTTTCTCACATTATAGTCAGATGTGGCTACAGTCATTCTAGGATGGCAACCCTAAAAATGGGACAAGATATTGAAATTAGGAAAAACATTCTTTGAGCACTTAAATCGTGTTCTTTACAGGAAAGATAACTCAGAAACCAGACTGCAATCCATCCTTTATATTGATTGCGAATCTTCATTGGCACCATTTGTTTTTATGTGTATGTGTTAATAGAGTGACCCGATTTCTACAGAAGCTAGGGTTCCTAACAAGGCATAGCTATACATTACATTTCTCCCTATCCGTATATCCTAAGTTTACTTTAAGTTGCTATGCTATGATCCAATTAAATATTCTGTTGCCTTCTATTTCTGTACGGAAATCTGGTCTTCACTCTTCCAACCAGGTATAATTTCTATTACACATGGGGGAGCCAGAAATCATAATCACTGATGTTATGTGCATTTGTATCTGTTATATCTGACTCTCGCAAATATTTTCACCCATTACTTCTCACCCAGGATCTTGTGAAGGCTTTTGGTGAAGGATTGTCTCATTTAAGTAGCTATTTAGGATGTCAAGGTCATGGAAAACAAGGGAAGACTTAGGCATACCTCAGATTGTGGAACACTAAGGAGATAAGACAACTAAATGCAAAGCGATATCCTGGGTTCGATAATGGAACAAAATAAGGTTTATTAGTGGAAAGACTGGTGAAATCTGACTAAAATCTGTAGGCAGTTGTGAGTATTTTACTATGCTAATTTCTTAGTACAAATGAGAGTATTATGGCTATGTGAGATGTTGATCAAAGGAGAAGCCAAGTGAAGGTTATTTAAAAAATTAACATTTTTCTTTTTAATAGCAAGACTGTGAGATAAAACTGTGCTGTTTATAGTACTTATGATCTAGAATCACTCAATAAAATCTGATTGTTATAAAGAAAAAAAAGACAATTCAGAGGTTTTACTCTAAAGTATGGGTATTTGTTTCCTGTATTAGTCACCGGCATTGATTACTTTAACATTCTTTCTGCTTGTTGAAATTCAATATCTTAGAGATTCTTATACATCTAGTGAAAGAAATGTTCTCATATACGTTATTAGGCATTTTCTTTTTATTTAGTACTATTTGGGATGCTAATTTCAAAAATATTTTATTGGAGTAAAAAAAGTACATTTTATGGAATAGAAGTGATATTCTCCAAATTAGTGTCTTCCCACATCCTTTTATGACATTTCTAGACCACAAATGAATTCATTAGTGATAAAATATGTTTTAAAAAGTCCCAAGTTTGTATTTATAAACCCTTAACATTTGTTTTGAGTATACTTAAGAAAACAGGTTTTGGTGAAAAAGCCCACTCAAGCAAACTCGAGCCCTACAGAAGTTTTTGTAACCAATCATAGAAATATTACCATTTTGAGTTGTTCTTTACCTTTTTAAAAAGTAACTTTATTGAGGAATAATTTACATCCCATTGAATGTATCCGTTTTATATGTACCATTCAATGATTGTACAGTCACTGAGTTTTGCAACTGTGACTGTCATTCTGTTGTTTTTTATTAAAGATTTTATTTATTCATTTGACACAGAGAGAGAGATCACAAGTAGGCAGAGAGGCAGGCAGAGAGAGGAGGAAGCAGGCTCCCCGCCGAGCAGGGAGCCCGATGCGGGCCTCGATCCCAGGACCCTGAGATCATGACCTGAGCCGAAAGCAGAGGCTTTAACCCACTGAGCCACCCAGGCGCCCTGTCGTTCTGTTTTAGATTGCTTTCATCAGCCGAGTAAAATCCCTCATGCCTGTTTCAAGTTCCCAGTCTTAGTGCCAGATAATGACTAATCTATTTTTGTGTTTCAAGAGATTGGTATGTTTAGGGCATTTTTATATGAATGAATCAAAGAATACATGGGTTTTTGTGTCTGGTTTTAGTGACTTAGGGGAATGTCTTTGTGGTTCCACCCTGATGTTGCTTTATCAGTTTTGTGTTCCTTTTCATTTCTGGATGATATTCCATTGTATGGAATATACCAAATGTATTTCTTTGTCCAATAGTGGATGGACTTTTGAGGTGTCTCCACTTTGGGATTGGCTATGATGAATAGCGCTGTGGTAAACGTTGAGTGCAGGTATTTGTGTGGATATGAATGATTCTTTGCTTGAACAATTTCTTGTGACTCATTTTCCTTACCTTAATGAATGCCTTAAAATTGATTACATAATTTTTGTAATTATTTATTATTTTTTAGCACTTAGCTTCCTTCTTCTCAAAGAAAACATGGCCATTAACTTCAAAACAGTGAACTGTCATTGCAAGTTAAGATGAAATTATTTCCATGAATTCTACTCACATACTCACATAGTCTAAAATATTATGTTTTTCTGTTAACTTTTAATGAGAATTTCTAGTAGTAAACAAGACACTTATGAGAAACAAGGCACATTTTCAGAAAGATGGCAATAAATAATCTCAGGTTTGAAGATTTTAAATAGTTTAACTGAACATAAGTACAAATATATATTTTTGAAATGCTTTGGGTACTCTAAGGTAATTATATCTGTTTTAGCTTCAGAGATATGGAAGGAAAACTGCCATTTTTTAATGCAAAAATTTTGACCAATTTTTATTAATTTTTAAAAAGCAATTATGGATGTGCACATTTACTGAGTTATTAAGTAGCACGTGGAAAATTTTATGTAACTATTTCTCTACAGTTTTTATTTTTAAAGATTTTATTTATTTATTTGACACACAGAGAGAGATTACAAGTAGGCAGAGAGACAGGGAGAGGAGCAACCAGGCTCCCTGCTGAGCAGAGAGCCGGATGCGGGCCTCGATCCCAGGACCCTGAGATCATGACCTGAGCCGAAGGCAGAGGCTTTAATCCACTGAGCCACCCAGGCGCCCTACAGTTATTTTTTTAAGATTTTATTTATTAGAGAGAGAGAGAGAGAGACAGCACACGCACACATGAGCAGGGGCGGGGCTGAGGGAGAGGGAGAGAGAGAATCTTAAGCAGACTCCCTGCTGAGCAGGGAGCCTGATGACTTGGGTCTTGGTTCCAGCACCCTGAGATCATGACCTGAGCCCAAACCTAGTTGGACATTTAACTGACTGAGCCACCCAGGTGCCCCTGTTTCTCTACAGTTTTATAAGGCAAATACCTTCTTTCATATGTTTCCTATATTTGCAAAGTAGTGTTAATTTGCAAAACCTCAATCATAGTGATATTAATTGCCGCCAAAATATAGTTTATATGTATAAAACTACAAAAGGTTTGATTTTCTAATAAGTACTTAGCAATCAACATTATTTTTTTCTTATTTGTCGACTTCTTCATATATTCTATCTTTATTACCATATCTGTTCATTTATCTATTTAGGTTTTATAATAAGAAATAATCATGTCTAACTTAGTCTTCACAGCCAGGAAGGCATAATTTCCAAAAAGAAGTTGCCATTCAGTGGTCCTGCTCTGTAAATTTTTTATGCTATTTGCAATTTTTCTGTATTTTAGATTTTTTTTTTTAAGATTTTATTTATTTATTTCACAGAGGGAGAGAGATCACAGGAGGCAGAGAGGCAGGCAGAGAGAGGAGGGGGGGGAAGCAGGCTCCCTGCCGAGCAGAGAGCCCGATGCGGGCCTCGATCCCAGGACCCTGAGATCATGACCTGAGCCAAAAGCAGAGGCTTTAACCCACTGAGCCACCCAGGCGCCCTGTATTTTAGATTTTTTTCACAAAAGGAAGAAAGTAGACCAATTTTGAATAAACACCCTCCATGTCCCAGGATCATCAAAACATTATTGTAAGGCAGATTTGCAAATGAGAAAACCATAGTTTAGAGAATTAATTAATTAATTAATTAATTAATTAATTAATTGCCCCAGGGGTACAGGACCNATTTGCAAATGAGAAAACCATAGTTTAGAGAATTAATTAATTAATTAATTAATTAATTAATTGCCCCAGGGGTACAGGACCGTGAATCCTCGGGCTTACACCTTTCACAGCATTCACCATAGCACAAACCCTCCCCAGTGTCCATCACCCATCCACCCTATCCCTACCCTCCCAGCCCCAGCAACCAGGTTTAGAGAATTTAAATTAAAAACTCAAAATCACAGACTGTAATAGGAGCAGAACAGTATTTGAGGATATTTATAACTAAATTCAGAGGCCACATAATGTTATGTTCACCTAATGATTTGTAGTGAGTATTTTGTTTAACATTGTGGTGTTTTAAAACCAAAATTTGTATGTTTTGTGTCAGGAGAAGAAAATAAGATTCCACTGTAAGTCAAAATACAGCACTCAGTGGTGTGAGAGATATTCAGCTATAATTCAGAAAAATAATCTCAAAAGAGATTTAAACTATGATTATTTGCATGATCTTGATTGTAAAAAGTCAGACAAGTCTATGATGATCATGAGCTTCAACAACATAAAGTTTTGTTTATTTCTTCCTCATTGATTATATGCCTATTTTATGTTAGATGCTGCTAAGCCAATACAGAGGAAGATAAATTTCTGCCATTGATGGGTTTTAACTAAAGTAAGAAATACCTTTTCTGACCTATAGATTGGTTTTGATTCAAGTAAAATGAAAACAAGCAGGGATTTCTTGAAAGTCAGGTGAATTTTAAAGTGATCGTATGTTTTTCTTTCCATAGTTTGTGTCTCTGTCTCGTAAGGGAGGAAAACAGTAGGAGAGAATCGTCTCTGCATTATTATTACTTGTGACGTGTAGCAGACTAATAAAACCCCCGATTTTCTCCTCTGCAAAAGTGAGGGTGATTGTACTTGGTGCGGTTTTAAACATAGCTAGCTATCATGGAATAATTTCAGATATCCAGTCTTTACTGTGTTTAGCTGCTAACTTTCCTTTTGTCTCCATCTTCTCCTCTGGCTTTTGACTTACTTTTTGACAAGAAAGAAAGGGCTTCTGATTGTGTGTGTGTGTGTGTGTGTGTGTGTTTTCTTTCCTGGACCATAGAGCATTTTTCAAACTATTTATTTTCTTTAATTTCCAAAGGAATCATTCCATACCCCAAATATATCTAATTAAAATGGCAGCAATCTATTAAAGTAGCATCCATCTTCTCATTACTGGACGACACGTTTAGTCTTACGTAATTGGTGAGAGTGTGTCGGCTGCTGAAGGAAAGCCTGTGTGTTCAGGGAGCGCGGAGCTCGCAGCCCCCTCTGCCCTGTGAGAGGTGAAGTATGAGTCAGGAGCATCTTCGTCCCCCTCCTCATCCCTCCCGTTAGTTACATGGGATGTTACAATCCATTGTTTTTCCTCACAGAGTCACTCATTTGATCCTACAAAACTTCTGCAGTTAAGCAGGACAGTTATTACTGTCTTATTTCACAGATAAATAAATCGTTGCACAGAGCATTTAAAGTCTTTTATCCTGTAAGTGTAGGGGATAAGCACTTCAATGTGTCTAAAGAATTTTTACTTCAAATGCACTGCTTGATTTCAAGCAAAAGCAATCTTTAGAGCCATGATGTAGTAATAGTGTCCAGATGAACCAAAGAAATACTTCATATGAGCTCAGAATAGGACACGATGGTTTTTAGGCACTGGATCTCAAACCATGGACAATGACCACCAACAGACCAGAATGAAGTAAGGTGCTTTTCTTTTTTGAAAGAGTTTCAGAGTGCAGGGCCAGTGGAGGGCACTCAGTGGGGCCCGGCAGAGTCTCGGTATTGAGGGGATGTAGCTGAGGGATTAGGTGGCTGCCTGTGCAGGATGGAATAACTCAGAGGGGACAGATGCCCTGGAAATAACTCCAGATGCCAGCAGAAATTTCCCTTGAGTATCCAACCACATACTGGTCAGATCATGCCTGTGAGGAAACTTCCCGGGCCAGGGGAAGGGATTAGAAATAACGCTGCCAGTCAGAGACAGGGTACTGTTAAGATACCAGCTCTAGGGGTGCCTGGGTGGCTCAGTGGGTTAAAGCCTCTGCCTTCAGCTCAGGTCATGATCTCAGGGTCCTGGGATGGAGCCCCGCATTGGGCTCTCTGCTCAGCAGGGAGCCTGCTTCCTCCTCTCTCTCTGCCTACTTGTGATCTCTCTCTCTCTCTGTCAAATAAATAAATAAAATCTTAAAAAAAAAAAAGATACCAGCTCTTCTCAGATCTATAGCATCAACATAATCAAAATTCTAGCCACCAAGTTAATATCTTAGAATAACTAAGACAACTTTGAAAAGGAACGAAGTTGAAAGACTAATATTACTTGATTTTAAGACGACTTACAAGTTAAGTGAAAAATCATAAGCTAATAGAAAAGTGTGATACTAGCATAAGGCTACACCAATTGATAAATGGAACCGATTAAGGAGTCCAGAAATAGAACTCTACATGAAGAGACACTGATTTTTTTATAAAGATACAAAGGCAGATCAGAGAAAGGATGATGTTTTCAGCCAAGAATGAAGAGCAATTGCATACTCACATATGCAAAACAGTGAATTTCGATGAGTATATATATATATATAAAAATCCAGAATCCAAAAAAACCCCGAAATGTAAAACCTTAGCATATAGGACTCTAAAAATAGCATGTATAAAAAAATCTTTGTGAACTTACATCAGGCAAGTATTTTTAAATATGACACCCAGGGCGCCTGGGTAGCTCACTTGGTTAAGTGTCTGCCTTCGGCTGAGGTCATGATCCCAGAGTCCTGGGATTGCTCCTGCTCAGCAGGGAGTCTGCTTCTCCTTCTACCCCTACCCCTGCTTGTGATCTCTTGCTCTCTCTCTCTCAAATAAAAAAATCTTTTACTAAATAAATAAATATGACACCCAAAACACTATCCATAAAATAACACATTGGTAATTTGAACTTCATGAAAATTAAAGGATAGATTTAAATATATAAACAACTCTCAAAACTTAATTCTAAGAAAAAAAAAATTTTTTTAAAGGCCGAGATTTGATTTTCCACCAAAGAACACATATGGATGACAAATAAACACATGAAAAAACTCTGTCTTTACTCATTAGAAAAATTCTGGTCACATTACACTGAGGTCCCACTGTGTAGAATAGCTGAAACTGAAAAGAATATGGAAGGGTATGGAAAATCTCAAACATCCATACATAGCTTGACAGGACTGTAAAACAGTACAAATTTGGTAAAGAGCTTGGCAGAAATTTCTTAATGTACACGTATTTACCCTGTGGTCTAACCAGTCTGCTCTTGGTTATTTACCTAAGAGAAAACAAACTCGATATGCATTTCCACACAAAGATGTGTACACCTGAATGTTCCTATCAGCCTTATTAGTAATGACCCCAAGGTGGAATCAGTCCAAGTGTCCATCAACAAGTGAATGGATAAGGAAGGGGGGATATATATGTATAAAGTATGATATGACTCAACAATGGAATGAGTTCTTGATTCTTGTAACAGCGTGAGTGGATGTTGAAATAATTATTCTGAATGAAATAGCTCAGACCAAAAGAATGGGTTCTGTGTGATTTTATCTGTATAAAATTCTAGGAAATGCAAAATAATCCATAGGAATAGAAAGATCAGTAATTATCTAGGGATGGGTAAGAGGAGGAATTTCCCACTGTCATGAAGAAACTTTTGAGGTGAAGGATACATTTACTTTAGTTGGGGTATAGTTTGAAGAGTGTATATAAAATGTCAAAGTATATTTCAAGGTACTCTTTCAGTATGTGGAGGTTATTCAATTATACTTAACTGCTTATTTAACATATATGATATTTAAACATATAAATATTTTAAAATCTCTCTATCTGAAACCTTGTTTGATCTAAGGCCCCCAAATTTTATATCACTAAAATCAGCATTCCTGATATATTTAGATGGCTTAAACTGATATTTTGGAGTATTTTTTAATAGCTACCTAGAGGCCATTTTGTAGTATTACATAATCATCTTTCAGATATTCAGTGTGTGATGATTACATTTTCAGAGCCCCAGATCAGAATACACAGTATCACAACTCTAAAGTTGATTCATGCTTCCTGTATGAAGTTTTAGAAAATGGGGACAAATTAAAGAGGAGTCGTCAAATAGAAAAAAAGAAGAGCTCCTGAGGGCATCCACTGGAACGGTTATACTATTGGAATGCATTTTTTTCATACGTGTGATCGTATCCAGCTAGTGTAAGAAAGACTCCCATGGGCAAGTGAGAAAAACCATTTATCTGAGCCCATACTCTGCATAATTTTGTATGCATTGGCAGTCTGGAACAGATGAAAGCAGTATGTTGAAAATGAAATCAGATTTGCTCTCAAGTTGAGCCCACCATCAATACCCAATGTTCTGGTCTCACATTCAGTAGTGCTAGAGCTCAGCCTAGGAGAACTCAATCTTAAGAACACTGAAACAATATGTTTCAAGGGAGGGTGTGAGAAATGTCTAATGTATTTTTTTAAAGATTTTATTTATTTATTTATCGGAGAGAAAGAGCACAAGCAGGGGGAACAGCAGACAGAGCAGGCAGAGGGAGAAGCAGGCTGCCAGCTGAGCAAGGAGCCTGATGCGGGGCTCCATCCCAGGACCCCGGGATCATGACCTGAGCTGAAGGAAGCCGCTTAACCAACTGAGCCACCCAGTCGTCCCTGTTTAATCTTTTTATACATGAACAGAATCTTAAAAATTGCATTTGGTCCAGTGATTTCTCCATTAAAAAAATAGATAAACACATACGAGTCACAGCAAAGTGCGGTTTCTGTGTCCTTCCCCTTCTGTTACTATCCTGATATATGTCTTCGATCCCTCTCCATTTTTTTTTTTTCTAAAGCACTAGTCAATCAGCATAGCACTTTCCCCAAGAACACCAAGAAACTATTATTTTAAGAGATGCAGTTTATTGGGCGCCTGGGTCGCTCAGTGGGTTAAGCCTCTGCCTTCGGCTCAGGTCATGATCTCAGGGTCCTGGGACCGTGGGTCTCTGCTCGGCAGAGAGCCTGCTTTCCACTCTCTCTCTGTCTGCCTCTCTGCCTACTTGTGATCTTTCTGTCAAATAAATAAATAAAATCTTAAAAAAAAAAGAGAGAGAGATGCAGTTTATGATTCCCAAAGGCATAATAATAGTATGTACTTACGGAATTACTCTTCTTAAGGGGGAGTCGAGTATTTAAACCAAATGCTCTTCCTACATGAAAATCAGGGGAAATGAGTTATGCAGAAGAGAAATATATTTGCTGAAACATTTACTTATGACATTGTTCAAAAAGTAAATTAACCAGATTATTTTTATCTTGGCACTATACAAGCAGTTTTTTTGGGTGGGGATCCCAATATTTTATTGAGCAAGCATGAGAGTCAGGGAAAGTGGATCTTTTATAACTATGTAATACAGGAATTTTTGTTTCTTTTGCTCGATGATGTACCCTCCACACTTAATACTGTGACTGATGTATGTTATGTCATCAAGAGACTTTGTCGAAGGAGGTTTTTTTTGTTTTTGTTTTTTTTTGCTATGCCCTTAGTTGTTTAATTTTAATAACTGTTCTCCTAGATAGTCTATTTCCAAAGTGAAGGCCATATCATGATTTGATGTTTACATTCATAGGTTTCCTATATTACATATTGATTACCAGCAAGTAGTTATTTGTAAAGACGTGCTTTCAATTACAAAATCAAACCATTCACACTGGGGCATAAAGAACAACGAAACAGAAAATGTCAGGAGAACCCCTCTACCTGCTAATGTATAAAAGGTTCAGGATCAGATATACTCAACGGCCACTGAGAATCAATATGCTTGACAGAACTTGAAATAGCAAATTATTGTTTTCCTAGCATTTTGCCACACTTGACATTTAAAATTACCTCATCCTGAATCTCCTAAAAATAAAAGCATATATAATCAGCCTACTCTTATTATATCCAAGTTAACATGAATTGAATAATATTTGTGTAATTATATACAGCCCCTATTTACATTTGCCAAGGTGCTCCAAAGGTGTTTTTTTATAAAATTGCCTAATTGATGAAGCAAGCAGATTCTGGGCATTGTAGTGGATATTTGGTATGCAGCTCAGTGCCTCTTTAAGATTAAAAGACATATTCCTTCAGTTTCCAGAAATACTCCCAGCAGACAGCATTAGTTTATGTCTGTCCAATGTATTAATCTTTTTGATTCTTTCAGCCTTTTTCCAGCTTTTGATGACATTGATATATTTTTTGTAATAGTTCAAGGTATTCGTTTTATAGAATGTTCTACTTGTGGATTTTACTTCATCTATAGGTTCGGGGAAAACATTCCAGATAAGGACGCTGCATATTTGTTGGTGTGTGCTGGCTTTTTGCAAACTGCGGGGTCCCATACTGCATAATGTCACCCCGTTCCGTGACTGGTGATGTTGTGATGGGCAGGACGGTGACTTTCAGATCTTCCCACTTTATTTTATTTTTTTATTTTTATTTTTTTAAAGATTTTATTTATTTATTTCACAGAGGGAGAGAGATCACAAGGAGGCAGAGAGACAGGCAGAGAGAGAGAGGGGGAAGCAGGCTCCCCGCTGAGCAGGGAGCCCGATGCGGGCCTCGATCCCAGGACCCTGAGATCATGACCTGAGCCGAAAGCAGAGGCTTTAACCCACTGAGCCACCCAGGCGCCCAGATCTTCCCACTTTAAAACGTGTTATGGATTGAACGTTTGTTTCCCTAAGGTCATATGGTGAAGTCCTAACCACCAGTGCGGCTGTGTTTGCCTGGGGGGGGTGGGGGGCACTTAATGAAATAAAGATAAATGAGGGCCATGGGGGGGTGCCCTTTTATGATAAGTTTAGTGTCCTTATTAGAAGAATTAAGAGAGAACTAACTCTCTCTGTCTCTCTCCACCTCTCTACACCCCCTCCTTCTCTCTCTCCTTCACTATTACTATGTCATCATTGATTAATTTTTAAAATTAATTTATTATAACCCTTTACCAAAATTGTTATTATTGTTGCTGAAAGTGACTCATATGTCAGTGTAAAGAACCTCCTGGAGCCGGTTCCTGTGTCCTTGGGTCTCAGCCATCGCAAGGTTGTGAACCCTGAATATTGAGCCTGACACCTGCCTTTTCTCAAGGAAATCATACTGTATTTTATTGTGAACTTTTATTTGAAATACATGGTTTACTGGAGCATTCTTTTAGGCCTTTTTAGTGAATATTATCTGGAGTTAGAATTCTGTTTAGGATGAAATACTTCATGAATTCCCTGATTTTATGTGCTAGAGGAGTTTATCTAAGTTTGAAAAATACAAATAATACCTTGATGAAGGTATTAGGGCTTAGAGTTTACTTCACAGAATGATTTTACTTTATAAATTTAAATTATTTAATATAACGCATTTAGATTTTTAATTTCTTCTTGTACATGGCTTTGAAAGTTATATTTTTCTTTTTCCTGGAAAAAATTTCATTTATATCCAAATTTTCAACTTTTAGTAATAATGAATTTAAATTTAAATCTTAGTTCTAATAGCCTATTACCTTTCTACTGTTCATATTATTTAATAATTTGTAGTATTTATATATATAATATTATATATTAATGTATACAGCACTTCTGTATTCTACGGAATGATGTGTCATTTTCTGGTTTTATTTTTTTGGCAATCTTTATTTATAGGTCTTTCTAGAAATTTGTAAGTGATGTTTTGTCAAAAAAAGTATCTTTATAATTGTTGCTACTCTTTATTATATATAATTTTATCTCCTTAATATGTGTTCATATTTTTAGTATTTTATTTCTCATTTTCTATGGGGTTAATCTGATATTTTTTCCCAAGATTTTCAAATTAATACTTATGAAGGGAAAGCTGAAAAATCAGTGATCTAATACATCATTAAAGGCTTTAAGTTGCCATCTAAGCAAGGTATTTCTGCACTACACGTGGTTTGACATATTTTCATTAAAATTTGTATTATTATTTATATAAAGGCTTCAAATTTCTATTGTGATTTCCTATTGACCCCTGTATTATTTACAGATGTATTACTTGATTTTGGGACTTTGGGGATTCCTTAGTTATCTTTTCATTACTGGATTCTCAAGTACATTGTGGTTAAAAAATAGATTGTAAATCTTTTTCAAACTTTTGGAATTCATTGAGAATTTCTTTATGGCTAAGCATATAATACATTCTGGAACATGTTCCTCGTGCTTGAAAAAATGTACTCTCTTGTGAGTAACAATACACGTGAGTCAATTAAGTCAAGTCTTCTCTCTAATCTCTTATTCTTTCCTGTACTGATTGAATTACAGTAAACGATTAAACTACACTGCTGAATTTGTTTATTTCTCCTTTAAATCTTTCCATTTTGGCTTTAATTATTTTCATTTTATGTTATCAGTACACACTGAGTTAAAACTATATTTCATCTTATTGAATTGTTTCCTGATCAACATAAAGTATTTTTGGCATGTCGGGTAAAACGTCTTGCGTGACATCCACTTTAGGTTTGAATGGGATCTTTTTCCATCATTTACTTCCAAGGTCTTCATGTCCTCAGATTTCTTGTGTTTCAGTAGCCACCATTCTGCTAAAATCTAATTTGCCTAACTTTGCATGTAACTTGAATGTTGGGTTTATTTGCATTGAAAGCAGTTCTTAAGGACAAATGCGTTTAGCCCTCCTCCCTTCCCATACACGTTCTTTTTTTTTTTTTTTTTTTTAAGATATTTGACAGAGAGAGAGAGAGATCCCAAGTAGGCTGAGAGGCAGGCAGAGAGAGAGGAGGAAGCCGACTCCCTGCTGAGCAGAGAGCCCAATGCGGTGCTCGATCCCAGGACCCTGAGATCATGACCTGAGCTGAAGGCAGAGGCTTTAACCCACTGAGCCACCCAGGTGCCCCTCCCATCCATACATGTTCTATTTGACACCCGTATTTATTTCTCTATTTCTCTTTCCTGTTCAACAAATACACTTTTTAACCTCCACACTGTATTAACTTGATAGTAGCTTATTTGATTTCCTTGATGATAATGCTAGAGTCAGCACTTAGTTTATTAGTCTAAATTACTATTCCTTTTACTTTCCCAAAAATGCCACGATGTTAGAATCTTTGAGCTGCATTTGCCCATCATAACCTGTTCATGTGCTACTTCAAGTAATATTTTCAGATTTTAATTGAACAGCTGCTTAAGCACCATGGCTATCACCATTATTGTTCTATATTTTCATTATTTACTTATGTTTATTCCCTGAGCTGATGTTTCTAGCGCTCATCATTCCTCCTACAGCCCCGCTCTTCTGATTAGAGCATTTATTTTTCATGGCCTTTAGTACTTCACCGGGGTGCTTTCTGCTTGTGATAAAGTCCTTTTTTTTCTTTAGTCTTTGTTTTCAAAGGATATTTCTGTTGTGTATAGAACTCTAGGATGTCCCCCTACACTTAATTTCCGATCCCTTCTCTTCTGGTTTCCATTGTTTCTGGTGAAATGTGAGCTCTCCTTGAGGTAATGTGTCTTTTTCGTGTGACTTCTTTTAAAGAAACTTTAAAATATGAAGAAGGAACCTTCAGATGTGTATCATGGCAGCCACACAAGGAGGAGGGAGAGAGAATGCATAAAAAGCAGTCTGTGAAGACATTATCCAAGATTTTTCCAAACTGAGGAAAGACAGATTCAAGGTCTGCTGGACCAAACAGGATAAGGGGAAAAAAAAGTCTTAGTAAATATAAACATTCACATATAGCTCATGTCATTTCCGGTACACGGCACTGGCACGAGTGCTGTCATTAGCAAATTCTCAGTCTGAGAATTAACTGCTAAAGCTCCAAATAACCCCATGAGGCTAATGGCCCGTCCAGTGACAGAGTCCAGCGCAGGGTCGCTGCTGGTTGGGAGAGCGGAGACCCCTCAGGCACTCTGTGGGACCGCACCCTGTCCAGCGTCCCCAGTCCTCTGGCATTTTCTCTGCACGCTGACATCACCCCATGTCCCCAGAGAAGTGCACCACCTCAGTGCATGTGCTCCTCGTCTCCTTCCCAAGTTCACCGCCTGTGGACTTGGCCCTTTCACGTCTAGTCCTCGTGCCAGAGCTGAGGTGACCTCATCAAATAGACATACAGTTATTTAGGGCAACATCGTATGTGTTGATTTTGACTGTAATGACAAAATGTTGAAATTATTCGTGAAGTTTTTGTTATTCATGACGATTTTGTTAGGTTATGACTTTCTGATTGAGATATAAGTTTAACCAGGGCAAAGCCATCTCTGCCTTCTTACTGCTGAATTTCCAGCCCTTAGGGTCTTATCCTGCAAAGGGAAGTAGCTTAATGCTTTTTTTGTGACTGGATAAATGAGTCACTTGTATGTAGATACCATCATGAAGACCCTTTCAGTACGACTTTGTAATATTTTCTTTTTTTCTTGTTAATTCTTGGCTTTCAGGGCAAAACCTACATGAGAACTTTTTATTATTTGCTATGATCTGCATTGTATTAATGTCTGCTGCGCTAAGCATAGGATGGCCTTTCTTCCAGCCACAGGACTACCTGGGGCAAGATATACCAGGTCCCTCGGCTTACCCCAATTGCACATTACTCATGCCTACCTGCACCTTATTTATTATACTTCGCCTTGACAAAAGCTTTATGACTTCAAACAATTGTTTAGTGGAAGTGCTGTCACAGTGGGACCAATTACTACTTTGTAAACATACACAGGTGAAGCAGCTGCTTCACTCACTTCTTTAATCTGAAATTTGTTCCAGTGTAAGGTTTTGCTACCTCTAAACTTGCAGATACTTTGGACAAAGTTAAATTCAGATGATTTTAAGAATATACTCCTTTTCACTCTTGGATGGTCATGTATAATGATTTCACTGAACTCAGAAATTGAAGGAGAATACTCTGTCTTATAAACTGGATTTTCAACCTAGGTATTTATAATTAGTACAGAAATAATGTCAATTTAAAATTGCTTGAAAAGTAATTTCAATTTAGAATTGCCATGTACCAACATGGAAGTCAGGTTGTAGTAACATTAATATCTTTTCCAACACCAAAGTTTTATGAGTCTAAGTTATATGAATCCCATGGTAACTACAAATCCTTCTTATAAGTAAAAACAGTGGCTCCTGTTTCTATATGGGACTGAATTTTAATATGTTATAACCATTTTGAATCTATCAAAGGTTATGGAGGGACTATAACTTTGAGCCTCTTGACTTCTGCAGAATGAAAATCATAGCACAGACCAACCCTGGACAGTAGTACTTCATAATCCTAACGTGGGAAGAAAGATTATTGTAATTTCTATCTAACATTCTGATTTTGACCGATTATCTAGAGGTACTGCTGCCTTTTAAAAAAATGAAACCATATTTTGAATTCTTTAAAGATTTTGAGAAAACTTGAATTATTTTGGAGGAGATTATACATACATAAATACTTTAACAAGTTGCCTATTAAGGCACAAGTCCATAAGGTTAAATCTAGGTGGGCAAGTAAGTTACACGTATCAGTACAATCTAAAGCACAGCCACTATATTGTTTAATTAATACATTAGTTTAATTAATTTACATTAAGTATGTGAATTGTCTTTATGCATTTATGCAGCTCTACATGAAGATTTAAATAGGGCATCATAATACTGTATGGCTTCCTGTGGTTCTCTGTGGCCTCTCCCTTCCCAGGAGTCTAGTTTGGGCTGCCTCAGTACGTGATGGCTCCAGCTAGTTCAGTTCCTTACGTGTCAGCTGGCTTCCAAGGACAAAGAACATTCTGGCAAAATTCCCAAAGCCCAGGCTCACAAGTCCCAGCGTACCACTTCCACTGCATTCTGTTGGTGAAACCACATCCCAAGGCTGGCTAAATCCAGCAGGTGGGGAGACACAGTCTGACTCTTCATCTGAGGATTGGCGTATCGGTCAAAGGAGAGAGACTGTGGTTGTCATCTTTGGAAACTACCACAGTACTAAAAACGGAATATTTTGAGAGTGAAAAAAAAATAAGTATATTTACTGAGTTGGATTTGTGAGTAAAGAAGATTTGATAATAGAATGGAATTTACGAAGTGTGATTTGTAGCTGTAAAGTGTAAACTCATTTTTCCAGACTGAGATAAAGATGTATGACTTGTTCAGTTTTAAAGGACAGTCAGGGAAATCTCTGGCTGATGGTTGTGCTCCCAGCAGAAATCCTAAGTTACTGTTAGACCCCCAGGAAAACACCGTAGCTGACAGAACACGCCTTGAACCATGTCGGACCACTTTCCAGTCTGGCCTGCAAGAACTCATCACTGTGGGTGACATGAAAGCCTGACCCCTTACTTTAAGGCACCACAGCTCGGAAGGAGCATCATAGTACCGGTTCTCCCCATGGGTCTGCTGAAGCCTGCCCTGACTTCACATACCAGCTTATCTTCTCCCTCTGCCCAGTCCTGCTTTCACAGGTGTTCATCCTAAAGGCAACCCTAATCCTAACCTGTCTCCTGTATGCTGATCTATGCTTCAGTGTTGACTTCCCAGGAGCCATAGCCTACTACAGTTGTATTGAAGGTGATAGGTAAGAAAATGGTTACTTGGATGGGATTCGGAGCTGGCTCTCCCACTGCCTGGTTGGGAGAGGGGACCACTTATCCAGTGGTAGGTGGGGTACAGAGAGCTCTTGTTCCATAAAACGCCAGTCTTGCTTGATGAGTTTCTAAAGAAGTTAAGTCCCCAGGAGGAAGAGGTATGTAAGGTCATGGCTTTCCTGGGCCTTCCCAGTGGTATTCAGAATGGTACACTAGAGAAAAGAACTTTCCACATATCTGGAGGGTTGTTGGACTTAGGATCTGAGCCGACACAGATACCAGGATAGAGAAAGGGCATACGAATTCTAGGTAATAGACAGAATGTGGCTCAGATCCTATGGTTGTTGATGCTCTGTTGGTCATTAACCCAATGTGTTCTAAATTGGAATTGACATGCTTAGTATCGAGTGTAAACAAACATTGGATTCTTGGGTTGTGTGGAGGGTCAAGTGAAAATGTCTGAAATCCTAGCTGAGATAGCAAATCAAAAACACCACTGTATGAAGTTAATGGTAGAAATTCGTGCACCCTAAAAGACCTAAAGGTTTGGGGTTGTGATTTCCAACTTACCTCCACTTGCAAAGATTTAATCACTTTCAAAGGATAAGAGCAGATTACCGGAAACTCATTCATCTAGCATTTTGGATTGCAGCTACGGAGCCAGATGTGTTGTTTTTGCAGACCAAACTAATGTATGCTCCTGGTCGAGGCATATGGCCAGGAATGTGGAACATTTTCTAACCATCCAGGTTAGAAAAAAAGCATGGGAAACTGTTCAGATTTATGTCAAATGGGCAATAGAATACATTTACCATGTTGCTGGGGGTCAGCCTCCTCTAAGTATTGCCTTGGCTGAAGAAAGTCTCCATGTGCAAGTTCATTCGGTCCCTGATTGGTCTCCATCCAGTGACTGACTGAGGTGGGGTTCTGTAGACTCAGTCCCCTTGTCCCATCCTGAGACACATCTGAAGGGTCGTCCCAGCTTCAGGGTTGATGGAAGCCTGCCCTAAGACGGCCTCTCACTCCAGCTCCTGTCTTGCATAAATCTGTTTCTTTTCCTCCCTTTCTACTTCATAAGACACCTCTACCCACCTTCACAGGGATCTCTGTTTCACGGTATGCTCCTGCTTCGTGGAGAGACTGCAACAGAAGTCGAGTCTAAATGTTTATTATTATTATTTTATTATTATTATTATTTGCCCCAGGGCTACAGGTCTGTGAATCATCAGGCTTACACCTTTCACAGCACTCACCATAGCACAAACCCTCCCCAATGTCC
>LNAC01000093.1:1664535-1690481 GCA_002007465.1 Ailurus styani | reverse complement strand
GACCCCCCACCCTGCCCCTCAAGTTCCTCATATCAGAGAGATCATATGATAATTGTCTTTCTCTGATTGACTTATTTCATTCAGCATAATACCCTCTAGTTCCATCCACGTCGTTGCAAATGGCAAGATTTTGTTTCTTTTGATAGCTGCATAGTATTCCATTGTATATATATACCACATCTTCTTTTCGAGTCTAAATGTTTAAGATGTGTACCTGTGTGTGTGCCCACCCACCCGGTGGAATAAAGTGTTTGGCTCTAGCTGTGACTCTTAAGCCCAAATATTAGCCAGAACAGTCATTTTTCTTGGTCTATAGCAAGGCGTATGGTCCAAGAATATGTGAATATTACCTGGCATTAAGTTTGTTGAGTGTCACAGAAGAAAAATAGAATAACCTGTATGAAGGTCTTGACAGTATATTTGGCACAATGGAAAAAAGAGAAGTGAGATCTTTAAGGGGAATGTTGTGAGAATTCTCCAATCATATCCTAAACCAATCACCTAGCAGAATCACAGACAGGCAGACTTGTGTCTCAAAAGATATTGTGTGCTGCTATCATATGCTACCATACCAAAAATATTATTACATATTTTATGCATAATTTTTGAACTTAATATACCAATATTTAGTTATAGATTTTAAGAGTCTATAATACATCATGGCATGCATTGTGACACAAGATCTATTATAACGGAGCATGGAAGTTGTTTTAAATGTTTCAGTTGTATCCATTTCACTATAGTGAATATTTTTGTTCATAAAAATTTCTCTAGAGTCCGAGGAATAGAACTACTAAATAAGAGCATGAATTTTTATAAGACTATTGAAACAGAATGTCAAGTGACCTATGTATGACTATTCCTATTATGTCGTGCCTTATCAGTATTATGTGTACGAATACACACACATACACCTGAATCCTTTAGTAATTGCTATTATTTTAATTTCCCTATACATTTATTTAAACTGGTTGTCATATTATTTTGCACTTTGCTTTAGGTGACAGGTTTTTTTTGCCATTTTTTAAATCCATATTTTTAGTTAAGAAAATTGCAAGGCTGACCATATTAGTCTTCAAATAAGTAAAG
This sequence comes from Ailurus styani, assembly GCA_002007465.1. Classification (NCBI taxonomy): domain Eukaryota; kingdom Metazoa; phylum Chordata; class Mammalia; order Carnivora; family Ailuridae; genus Ailurus; species Ailurus styani. The sequence goes on along the minus strand of LNAC01000093.1, from coordinate 1,689,392 downwards.
TCTATCTTAAGCCGTATTTCTGTGTTTAGTATTTAGTATTTATATAGTGACTTGACACACTTTCTTTCCTCTTTTTTCTTTAGGTGTTAACATCTCTACACAGTTTTCCTTTTCATGACTTAGGTTTATCATTCAAGTAAACGTGTCCCAAAGGCTCAAGTTCAAGTATAGAGACTGGAATGCCACAGCTTTAATTTCTCTTTGCTATTAATTTTCGGTTACTGATAAGCCAGGCACTTCTCAAAATGCCTGTTTGGTTCTTCACCTGAAAAATAGGTACCTATTTAATTAGTGGTTTTCCCACAAAGCCAATGTTGAAACTAAGATTTTTTTTGTAAAGGAGATTAAAATGCAGAGTAGAATATGGTATGCTATTTAAGTTTTCAGATTCCAGGAAATTTCTACTCTCTCTGTGTTCAGACCATGATTCCTATATTGAATTGCAAATGTGCTGTGTCTTTGAACTGATGCTGGTTGTATAAGAAGTAAAATTGTCTAAAGAAACCCATGTACTTTACCTCTCCCTGGAAAAAAGTTCCAGTCATTTAATCCTTTATTTTCAAAGCACAATTGTCATAAATCCAAACAGCCCACTGGACAACTGTAGGAGGCAGAGACTTGGCTATTTTATTTCTTACGGTACACATCCAAAAGCGCACACACACACTCACTCCCTTGTTGTTAGTCCTCTTTGCCCTATTAGAAAATAAAAGTCAAGCTCCTGCAACCAAGGAAACTGATGTAGTTTTGCATGATGAGTTTTGTCCAAGAGTTCACATTTCTGTGGATGATCTACGTCGTGCGAACGGGAGGACAAGCGGCTGCATCTCAGTGTGAGCTTCAGTAATGAAATTTGGGTTAGGGAAACACATTTGGGTGCTATCTGCAAACAGATGGTTATTGAAGTCATAAAAGTGAAAAAGGACATTCAGAGTGTACCAATTGAGATGAGCATAGAGATAGTGGAGGCGGTGTTTTGAGTGAAGGTGAAAGAAAGAAGAGTTCGTAATTGAGACTGTAAATGAAGAGGAGAAGAGAAACACAGTGTTGTCAGAGATGCCAAAGAGGAACTTGGGCAAGGAGGTATCGGTGGAAAAGAAGTCAACGAAGACGTGGGCTGAAAAGTAGCTATTTGCCTTGGCAATGGGGAGGTGTTATCCTTGAAGTTTATTAGCGTCAGTGGGCGTTGTAGGTGGGCTCCCTTGAAAGCTGGGTGTGGAGTGTGGAGTGTGGTTCATGCCCGGGAGAACACTGCCAGGGAAGGTGGGAGGATGTGACTATGAGCAAGACCTCAATCTGTTGAAGCATCGAGTTAGCGTCAGAGCTGTCTCAGTAGGGGAATGCAGAGAGAGAGGATGCTTACAGTTGAGTGAATCTCAGAAATATTTGAATGTGTTATCAATGAGCCATCTCTCATTATCTAATGCGCAACCCCCCACCCATCCTACCCCACAACACGTACTGCCCACTCTTCCCCACAGATACACCTGTTTCTCCAGTTACAGGGAACTACGGGAATTCTGGTTATGCCTCTCCTTCATGTCTGCTTGTGTCTGCTCCTTCTCTTCCCTTGGTGCGCCGTTCCCCTTACCCCTCTGTTTGCCTGGAGCTGGGGTTTGAACGGTTTTCCCTGTGGGGCGCCATTATGAATTACTGCAACCATGGTTCGTCTTTCACTGCAGTGTTTCACAGCAGTGCCCAGTGTATAACCGTGATGGGACTGACCGTGCCTGTGTGTTGTGATGGTTGTTACTTCTATATCCTTAACAGGGGTAAGCTTATATTCCCAGGCAGTCAGGATCTGTGTCCTTTTCTTTGACATAACAACTCATCCTTTCACTCCTGCGATGATTTCAGGTATATAACGGTCATGAACGTTTTGCATCATGAATGACTAAAAGCGTGACTGAGGTAGATGCATGGTTTTCTTCACTAGATCATACAACTCTCTGAGGGAAGGGATATGGTTCTCAACCTTCATGGACCTAGCACTGAGACAGATGCTTTGTACATAGGCGATACACCATCTTTTTTCTCCCGCAATAAACAAATCAATGCTAAAATGGATTGGTCACACTTTTCCGCATGTTGTTGGCTTTTGCGTGGGTTGCTGGGGGCTCTCATGCTGCTCCTGCTCTCCCATGACTTCACGTGAGATGAAGTCCTCTTGCTGTTGTTAATAGCTTAATTTCCACCTGTATTCAGATGACTCTCCTGTGTGTTATCACCTGTTCTAATGTTCCTGAGCTCCAGAGTCAAATATCTGACTCAAATCATTATATCTAAAAACATACGCACAGCCTTCCCTACTAGATCTGGTTGTCCCCTAGTATTTTTTCCCAGTAAATAATAATACCATCCTTGAGTGAGTGTCTAGACTCGATACGTTCTTTTTCTAGTCCTCCATATCTCATATATTGTAAGAACCTCTTGACTCGGAATTTCCGAATAATCCTCAGTACCATTCCCTTTCCTCCTTTTCTACCTCAGTGGAGTTTAACCAGTTTATTATTTCTAATTCGGAGCGCTGCAGTGTCTTGCTAAGTGGTCTGCCTTCGTCCTCTCTGCTGTCCTCTCCCACTTTCACGTATTGTACAAGTCAAGCCGCTTACACAGTAGGCAGACCTATCTGGCAGATCTGTCTTTAGAAAACCATATATCCCGCGGAACATTTAGCTTTGCTTATAGACAAGGGTTTTAATGGTTCGAAAATACCACTGTGGGAACTTCTCAAGAGAGTGTGGCATTTGAACTGAAAGGAAGCACACTGATTTAAGAACTTGAAGACCCTTGGAGGCAGTTTCCCATAATGGTTTAAAAAAAATGAGCACATTTTGAAGAAAGCCCTCCATCCACAGTTTAGTAGCTATGTTATTTGAGGAAATCAATGGTAAGCCTGCAAAAGGAGAGATAATTTCTCACCTCTCTAGGTTTTTGGAATTTTATTAAAGTAAAATAAATAACTTGTGAAATTGCCTAAAGTAGTAAATGGCTCTTAACGATTGTTTCGTAAGTGAATGGTTGTGCGGAGGGGTGTGAATTTGGAAATTTAATTCAAACTTTTTGGCCACATTATAGAAACAAACCATACTTTTCCATATCTCTGTATTTCATAAAGTTCCAGTTCTGAGGAAACTGGAAGGTGGGATAAGTGAATTCTAGTTGAAGCAAATATTAGAGAAAAGTGCAATTGCTCTAAAAGTTAAGGGAAAAGAAAACTCTCATTCCTCTTTTTCTCTGGAGTTTTTTTTTTTTTTTCCCTTAACCTTTGTGGTCATGAGGGAACTCTTATTGTCCTGAAATCATGCATTACTGGACTGAGAAAGACCTTGGTTTGAAGACAATTACATACTCTCTCAGGAGTCCATCACTGAGTGATAATGAGGTGTGAACACATTCCTCAGAAACCACAGACATGCCAAAAGGGCAATTTAACACCTCTTCAAAAGATAGATGAGATATGAATTATTCATAATGAGCTCGGCCAGACTCCCTCTGCACCTGCCTGGTTCAGAACACTGACTGGAGTGATAGGAACTCTCTTACGCGGAATGTGTGAAACGTCTCTCCAGCTCCCCAGGCAAAGGTCACAATCTTTAGTCTGTTTAGTATTTCTATAGCAGGGATACTCCGAGAACTCCTCCCTCTCCTCTCTGAATTTCAGCCTCCCCTTTACCGCTTCCTGTAGCATGTTTGTGTATGTACGCGTGTGGACACCCCTGTGGCCTTTATTTAGATATATGCTACATTTGAACCCAAAGGTTAGTAAACATATTCTGTTTTGTCTTCCATTCTTCAAGTCTCCCTACTGTCTGCTCTTGAGTCATGATTCCTGTATAGAAGGTGATGGTACTGAGTTAAAACACAGCTATTCCTTCCCACTGGCATGGCCGAGTTATGTCAAAATTCATGCCCAGGGCCACAGGTGAAGCAGTGATGTTTGCAAGGCAGCTGGTTATTCCAGTAGCTCTAAGAATGGGAAACACTTTTGTTGCATTAAGCCAGTAGATGAGTCCATGGCCCAGACTGACCTGCTTTAAACCAACATTTGTCAGACAATTTCATGGAATCTCAATGGTGCCATTCAAATTAGGTTCCTAGGGTTGTTTAGCAAATAAAGATTGGTTTTAGATAATCATGTGAAATAATTCATTTACTTTATTGGTAACTTTGCAGAAGGTGTTTACTTACGAGTTTTTACTCTTATTCCTCTGAATCAGGCACTCATTGATGCAATAGTATTTTCTCTTGTGAAATGTATAAATAAGCTAGAATGTATATCGGAAATACATTAGCATCATTAGGACAAACGTCCTAATGGAGGTTTCTCTTACTGGGAGATATGACTATGATAAAGAATTCTGAAATACACATTGAACAAAATAGTTTGTCTTCAATAATACATACAATTGAAGCTATAGTATCCTCTTTTAAGATGGTGCTACTATTTTTAATGCTGTTACGTTGTGCTGATTTTATATATATATATATAAAATGCTCAAATTTAAGCTCTCATTATTAGATGCAGAGAGAAAAAGGTATGCAAAGAACAGCTCAGGGCCATTGATGTTTTTTTGGAATATAGGTGAGTTTCGGTGGGTTGAGGTCCAGAGCCCACAGCCAAGAAAGAATTCTTGAGACGTCTTTGGTACAAAAAGGTGGCTTATTAAAGCATGGGGAACAGGACCTGTGGGCAGGAAAAGCTGCCCCGGGGTTGTGAGGGGCGGCTGATTACATACTTGGGAGCTGGGGGCGGTAAGGAAAAGGGAGATTTCAAAAGCATTTTCATATGGTAAAGAAGATCTCAGGATACCAGCGGTCTTACCATTGTCAAGTTAATGTTCTTTTCCCTTCTAGCAAGGCATTTAAATTAGGATACTTGGGAGCTTCCTGGAGGAACGTTACCCTCTGCCCTCTTCAAGTATCTGTCAATGGGCTGTAGGTTATAAGGACATTTAATTATATAGACATTTCCTTCTGGAACCTAGGTTATTGATAGAAATGCTTTGTTCTTGTAGATTGCTAAGACATTTGTACACGGAGGGAGACTCCTGTCTTGCAGGATTGCGATCTCCACATGTTAACTATTTGTTTTTCCTTTTCCTAGCTTTTTCTTTTTTTATTGTGTGATGTTAGTCACCATACAGTAGGGCAGCTAGGAGTGCCTGAGGAATGTCAGGTCTATCCCCAGGGGAGCGCAGTGGGGTGTCAGCTTCTGCTTTGTCCTCAGCTTGCTTTCCAGTTCCGTCATCACCCTCTCACCTTAGCTGAGAGTGTCAGCACTCACTGATGTGTCTAGAGTTGGTTTTTTTTTTTCCAAGATTTTATTTATTTATTTGACAGAGAGAGAGATCACAAGTAGGCAGAGAGGCAGACAAGGAAGCAGGCTCCCCGCTGAGCAGAGAGCCCGCTGCCTCGATCCCCGGACCCTGAGATCATGACCTGAGCTGAAGGCAGAGGCTTTAACCCGCGGAGCCACCCAGGCGCCCTAGAGTTGTTTGTGACCAAGGACAGCCCATCTGTGAGCCCCTGTGTCTCTTTTTTCTCCTGTTTTCCATGTATCCGTTTCTGTTTCATCAAATCATCATTCCTTATGGAGCCTGAGTAAAATTCTTTTTGAAATTAATCTACTAACCAAAACTTTTTAATTTCTTCAGTTTTTCTAATGTTTAATCTTGTATATTCTTTTTTTCTTAAAAATAACATTTTCATTTAAAGACACCGTATTTTTGAGAACACCGTCTTTTAAATAGGAAATTGGAGAGGGAAAAATAAAACATCAGTTTGATAAACATATCAATTACGTGACACCCCAGAATTTTAGAGAAATAAATCTTTAATGAGAAAATAGGCTTCTTAGAATTTAGAATATAGAGATATTGCCTTAGAGGTTGGACCATTTTATACAGTTCCAATTTTAAAAAGGATAAATTCTTGTGATGATTTTTAAATTATAGCTTTTCTAGGCTTGGCTCATTTTTTTATCTACTTATGTGGACTCTGTAGTAGATTAATTTGCAATCATTGTTATTTCCTTAAGAAAGCAGCTAAGGATAAGTGCTTGCTTCTGAGTGAACTACTTCCTGGACTTTAAAAGTTATGTCATGACACGTCGCTATTATTTTTAAGGTCAATTTGTTCATGCATTTATTTAAGAAAGTGGTCTGCATATTCCACATGGGGTCCTATGGTAGATACTTAGAATAAAGTGAGGAGTGAAAACAAACTTTGATACTCATATTTGAGTCAGGTACACAGCTGTTAAGCAAATTGTCACACAAAGATGTAAAACTAAAATATGGCAAATGTCACTAAGACGAAATACATGGTGCTTGGCACTATTGGTTATAAAGGTGTGCACATGGGATTTTAATGCACGGAAGTGACGGAGGGCTGACGGGGAGTACCTGAGGCCATTGAAGACGAATTTATGACTTACCTTCCCTGAAGTGCAGGGGCAGGTAGTACCACAGGGCCATGTGGGGAGCCCTAGTTTTGGTCAGGAGGCAGCGAAAAGATGCCCCAGAGCCTTTCTTGTGTCCTCCCTGGGACCGGCAAGTCAGGGAAGAGGGAGGAATTAAGGTTTGGTTAGTTTGAATAATGTCAGCCGGCTTTGGGCTGCAGGGGGGACCTCTGTCCTCTGCTGCTTGCCCTGGGTTGATTTAGGGCGGGGGAAGTATTGGCTTGGAGTTTGAGAGTCAGATAAAGAAGGTGGCTGAGGGTATGGACTCAGGATTGGTTGGTCTGGTTGGAAAGCTGTGTTCCTGTTCTCATACAAGATGCTTTTTATCGCTAGGAATTAGCTGGCCCTGGGACAGGCTGAGTGTTCCCAGCCGGCTAGGTCCCCTACAATGTCAAAATATAATGAAATATTAAAAAAAAAAACAAGATTAATGCATTTTAATGACTGGAATTTAACCTAGGTGAATGAGGTGCTCAGGATTTTCTGAGTGCTATTTTGAGCTGAATTGTTATTTAATGATAAACATAGTATAAATATATCTTACTAAGTGAATGAAGACATAATATACTGTGTGTGTGTAAAGGTCCACATGGAAGATACTTCTAGTTTTGAGGGATCTGTTTCTTCCCTGAGTAGGGAACTATTGAGCTCTGCTGCCATAGTAGGAAAGCAGCCACAGGAAGTACATAAATGAACAAGTGTTGGAGGACTTGGCTTATTTATTTATTTGTTTATTTATTTTAAATTCAGGTAGAATTAGCATACAGTGTTATATTAGTTTCAGGTGTCCAGTATAATGATCAACACTTCCAGACATCACCAGTGCTCATCACGACAGCAGCATTCCTTAGATGCCTGCCATATTTAACCTTCAGGTGTAGTTTGTTAACTTCTATTAATCTAAGCAGAAAGAACAGGCTTATCAGAAGTCCCCTGTGGGAAAGAATGAAAGAAGATGAGAAAAAAAGGAATCTTTGATTCAGTACCAATGTGTCTGGATGCACAAGTTGTGCACTGCACAGTCTTATGTCATTAGTCTGGTCAAGGTGGCTGGAGCAAAGAGAATATGGTGAGTATAGTTTAAAATGAAGTGGAGATACAAATGTGAGATGGACATTACTTGTCTTACAAGAAGTGAGAACTCAGGTTATTCAAAGAAGATCTATAGTCTGTATTGATGGACTTTTTGGAGTATTCTAATTTCAGCATGAGATATGGAATAGATAGAATTGCAGATAGGACCTTATTTGGTTTTATAGAAATAATACATACTTACTGTTAAAACTTGTGTAGGGGTGCCTGGGTGGCTCAGTCTATTAAGTGTTTGTCTTAGGCTCAGGTCATGATCCCAGAATCCTGGGATCCAGCTTGTGGGGTTCACTGCTCATCAGGGAGTCTTCTTCTCCCTTTCCCTCAGCCCCACCCCCTGTGCTTGCTTGCTCTCTCTCAAATGCTGTCTCTCAAATAAATAAATAAAATCTTTATAAATAAATAATAAATTGTGTAAGCCTTTAAAAATTATTGCACTCTCAACGTGCCAAAATAATTATCATCACTTATATAGATGCTATTAGAGATAATTTCAATGAATCAGTATGGATAGAGGATTGGAATTCATTTCATATTACATGTTTTATTTTAATTAAACTGCAAAGTTTGTTTTGACTGGTCTTTAAAAAGAAGGTGAAATGAGGATAAAGCTAAGTTGTTACAGTGAAATGTTTTACCTACTTCTGCCCTTTTTCCTGTCCTTTATGTTGGTCATCTGGAGTGACTTGTATGTTTGCTAAGTTTGAGAAGAATAACTGGGCATATTGTTCCCAAGTCATGTTTTTATTCTTCCCCTTGAAGAAGCTGAGCTGTGGGTACACATGTTTTTCATTCTTTTGAGTCTGTATCCGGGAGTGCAAATGTTGGATCACATGGTAAGTCGATGTAATTTTTTGAGGGAGCTGTAACATCTGACATTCCAATAGGAAATGAATGAGGATTCTAATTCCTGCCTATGTTTGTGAACAAAGCTGTATTTTGTTGTCATTGTCATAGTTTTTTAAGACTCAAGTTATTTTAGAGAAAATTTAGGCTTATGAAGAGTTAAGAGCAGGGTACAGAGATTGCCCATTGACGACCTGATGTCACTCATTGTAACAATGTACCTTTTTTTTTTTTTTTAACCAAGGGTGACTCTACATTGACACATAATTATCATTCAAAGTCCATAGTGTACCTTGGAGTTTGCTCTGTGGGTTTGAACATTGTCTGTAATACATGTATCCACCACTGTTATAACATACAGAGTATTTTCACTGCTTTGGAATCCTAAGTGTTGTGCCTTCCCGCCCCTGGCAACCACAGGTCTCACTGTCTCCATAGCGTTGCCTTTTCAAGAGCATCGTATAGTTGGAATCATACCGTATGTGACCTTTTCAGATTGGCCTCCTTCACTTAGTAATATGCACTTAAGTTTCTTTCACGTCTTTTCGTGGTTTCATAGTGTATTTCTTTTCAGTGCTGAATAATATGCCATTGTCTCGATATGTCCCCGTTTGTTTATCCACCCAACTACTGAAGGTTATTCTGCTTTCCAGGTTTAGGCAGCTATAAATAAAGCTGCTGTAAATCTCTGTGTGCACACAAATATCTTTGTGTGGACATAAGTTTTCAACCCCACTGGGTTAATAACAAGGAGTGCAGTTGCTGGAGTGTGGGCTAAGGGGACATTTATGTTTGTATGAAAATGCCAAAGTATCTTGGAAAGTGGCTGCACCATTTTGCACCCCTGTCAGCAGTGTATGAAAATTCCTGTTGCTCCACGTCCCCTTCAGTGTCCGGTGTTGTCCATGTTGTGGATTTTGGCTCTTCTGACAGGTATGTAATAGTATCTCATTATTTTGTTTTGCATTTCCCTGATGACATGTGATGTAGTCCGTCTTCTCATATGCTTATTTGTCATGTGTGTGTATTCTCTGGTGAGTGGTGTAACTTCTTTTTGGCTCATTTATTAATTAGGTTATTTGTTTTCTTATTGCTGAGTTTTGAAAGTTCTTTGTATATTTTGGGTAACAGTCCTTTTTCAGATGTGTCTTTTGCAAATATCTTCTTCTCTGTGTCTTGGCTTCTCATTCTTTTAGCATTATCTTTTGCAGATCAGAAGTTTAAAATTTTACTAAAGTCNTGTGGATTTTGGCTCTTCTGACAGGTATGTAATAGTATCTCATTATTTTGTTTTGCATTTCCCTGATGACATGTGATGTAGTCCGTCTTCTCATATGCTTATTTGTCATGTGTGTATATTCTCTGGTGAGTGGTGTAACTTCTTNATTATTTTGTTTTGCATTTCCCTGATGACATGTGATGTAGTCCGTCTTCTCATATGCTTATTTGTCATGTGTGTGTATTCTCTGGTGAGTGGTGTAACTTCTTTTTTTGGCTCATTTATTAATTAGGTTATTTGTTTTCTTATTGCTGAGTTTTGAAAGTTCTTTGTATATTTTGGGTAACAGTCCTTTTTCAGATGTGTCTTTTGCAAATATCTTCTTCTCTGTGTCTTGGCTTCTCATTCTTTTAGCATTATCTTTTGCAGATCAGAAGTTTAAAATTTTACTAAAGTCCAGCTTATCAACTATTTCTTCCAGGAATCATGTCTTTGGGTCATTTCTGAGAAAGCATCACCAGACCTGAGGTTGTCTAGGCTTTCTCCTTTGTTCTTTTCCGGGAGTCTTACAGTATGCAGTTTACATTTAGGACTGTGACCCATATTGAATTAATGTTTTTGTAGGTTGTAAGCGTGGTGTCTAGATTCATTGCTTTGCATGTGGATGTCCAGTTGTTTCAGCATCATTTGTTAAGATTTTTTTAAGATTATTTGATTATTTATTTATTAGAGAGAGAGATCACGAGCAGGATGGAAGGGTAGAAGGAGAAGCAGACACCCCTCTGGGCAGGGAGCTCAGTGCGGAACTTGATCCCAGGGTCCTGGGATCATGACCTGAACTGAAGGCAGACACCTAACTGACTGAACCATCCAGGGGAGCTGTTGCAGTATCATTTGTTGAAGAGACTTAATTTGTTCCATTGTACTGCTTTTACTTCTTTGTCAAAAATCAATGGCCTGTATTCACAAGGGTCTATATCTGGGTTTTCTATTCTGTTCCACTGATTTTTTTGGTCTATATTTTGCCAGTACTACACTATCTTGAGTACTCTAGCTTTATAGTAAGTCTTAAAGTTGGTTAATGTCAGTCTTCCACCTTCATTTTCCTCCTTCAATATTTTGTTGTCTGTTCTGTGGATTTTATTTTTTAACTCTTTATGTAAACTTTAGAATCAGATTGTGGTTATCTGTAAAATAACTTGCTGAGATTTTGAGTGAGATTTCATTGAGTCTGCCAACCATATTGGGAAGAACTAATATTTTGACGATATTGANTGTCAGTCTTCCACCTTCATTTTCCTCCTTCAATATTTTGTTGTCTGTTCTGTGGATTTTATTTTTTAACTCTTTATGTAAACTTTAGAATCAGATTGTGGTTATCTGTAAAATAACTTGCTGAGATTTTGAGTGAGATTTCATTGAGTCTGCCAACCATATTGGGAAGAACTAATATTTTGACAATATTGACTTTTCTTATCAATGAACATGGAGTATCTCTTCACTTATTTTGTTCTTTGATTTTGTACATCAGCATTTTGTAGTTTTCCTTACATAGATCTTATACATATTTTGTTATACCTAAGTGTTTCATTTTGGTATAATTCAAATGATCCTGTGTATTTAATTTCAAATTCCACCTGTTTATTGTTGATATGTAGAAACTCAGTTGATTTTACAGATTGACCTTGCATTTTTCCAGTTCTTTATATCACTTATTAGTTCTAGGATTCTTTTTTGTTGATTCTTTCAGATTTTCTACCTATACGATCATGACATCTATGAATAAAAACAGTGCTGTATCTTCCTTTCCAAACTTTACACCTTTCCTTTTCTTGACTTATTGCATTAAGTAATACTTCCAGAATAATGTTGAAAAGGAATGGTAAGAGGTGACATCCTCACCTGGTCCCATATCTTATGGGAAAGTTTCAAGTTTCTCATGGTAAAGTACAATGTTAACTGTAGGTTTTTAGTAGACATTTTTTACAAGTTAAGAAAGTCACTCGTATTCCTATTTTACTGAGAGTTCTTATCATGAACAGTTTGGGGTTTTGTCAAATGCTTTTTTGCAGCAGTTGTTATGATCATGTGACTTTTTCCTTTTTCAGCCTGTTTTGTGATAGATTATATAAGTAATTTTTGAATGTTGATCCAGTGTTGCATACCAGAAATAAATCCCACTTAGGTGTGTTGTATAATTCTTTTTATCCTTATTTGGATTTAATTTGGCTATATTTTGTTGAGGAATTTTTCATCTATGTTTATGGGAGATATTAGCCTGTAGTTGTCTTTTCTTGTAATGCATTTGTCAGGTTTCAGCATTGCACTATTGCTGGCCTTGTAGAATGACTTTGGAATTATTTCCCTACTTTTGTCTTCTGAATGAAATTGTATAAAATTGGTATTTTTTCCCCTAAAATGTTTGGTACAATTCACCAGTGAATCCATCTGGGCCTGGTGCTTTCTCTTTTGGGAGATTATTATTGATTTAATTTCTCTAATAGATATAGGCCTATTCTGATCATTTATTTCTTCCTTTGTGATTTTTGGGAGATTGTATATTTCAGGGAATTGGCCCATTTCATATTAGTTATCGAATTGTGGGCATTGATTTATTCATAGGATCCCTTTATTAGCCTTTTAATTTCTATGGCATCTGCAGTAATGCCCTCTCTTTTATTTTTTGTTATTAGTAATTTGTGGCCTCTTTCCTTTTTAAATAGTTAGCTTGGTGAAAAGCTTATCAATCTTATGTATCTTTTCAAAAAGCCAGCTTTTAGTTTCTTTGGTTTTCTATTGATTTTCTGTTCTCAGGGTCATTGATTCCTACTCTAGTTTCATTATTTCTTTTATTTTACTTACTTTTGATTTAACATACTATTCTTTTTCTAGTTCCTAATGTTGAAACTTAGATTATTGGCTTGAGGTTTTTTTTATTTTATAATATAAGCATTCAATGATACAAATTTCCCTTTAAGCCCTGTTTTTTTTGCATCCCACAAATTTTGACAAGTTGTGTTTCATTTTCATTTATTTCAAAATATTTTAAAATTGCTCTTAAGCTGTCTTCTTTATTAACTCACTTATTATTTAGAAGTGCATTGTTTAATCATTGTGTATTTTGGAATTTCCTAGTTATCTGTCTGTTACTGGTTTCTAGTTTAATTCCATTGTTGTCTGAGATCGTATATTGCATGATTTCTATTATTTTCAACTTGTTAAGATGCCTTTTATGACCCAGTATATGGTCTGTCTTATTGAATATTTGATGTGAACCTGAGGAAAAAATTGTGTTTTCTGCTGCAGCTGGATGAAATAGTCTGTAGGTTTCAGTTACATCCAGTTGATAGATGGTGTTGTTGAGTTCAACTCTGTCCTTCCTGATTTTCTGCCTGCTGGATCTGCCCATTTCTGATGGAAGGATGTGGAAATGTCCAGCTATGGTAGTGGATTTATCTGTTTCTCATTGCAGTTGTATTAGTTTTGCCTCTATTAGTTTGATGCTCTTGTTAGGTACCTACACGTTCAGGGTTGGTACGTCTTCTTGGAAAATTGACCCTTTATCATTATGTGATGCCCTGCTTTTTCTGATATATTTCCTTACTTGAAGTCTGCTCTGCCTGAAATTAATATAGCTCCTCCTCAGCGTTTTCACTCTGAACTACATTTCAGGTTTTCCTCTCCTGCACTGGTTCCTGCTGCTTGTGAGTCTCTGTTCCAGGCAGTCTGGATTCACTGCATTTGCCTATCTGTCTCTCCAATCTGGAGGCAGTGCTATGTCCCATGTCCTCCTCTCCCTTATGGATCAGCCTGTTCAGCTTTGCACTTGTTAGAATGGGGTAAAAACTTCCACGCCCCTTACTCAGACAATAGGAAACCCTGCTGCTACTTAAACATGTCCTTCTTTATCAATATCTGCATTTTTTATTATAGTCATTTAGCATATATGAAGTGATTTCTCATTGTGGTTTTGATTTGTTATTTCCCTAGAACAAATTTTTGTGCGCTTATTGATCATTCATATACCCCTTCAAAGAAATGTGTTAGCTCCTTTGCCCATTACTTGAGCTATTTAACATTTTATTGAGTTCTAAGTGTTCTCTATGAATACCAGCTATAAGGCCCTTATTAGATATAGGATTTGAAAATATTTTCTTCCATTGCACCTTGTCTTTTCACTTTGCTCATGCTATTGTTTATAGCACAAAAGGTTTTTTTTTTCAGATTAAGTCCAAATTTTTAATTTTTTTCTTTTGTTGCTTATACTTTTGATGTAATATCTAAAAATGATGCTCTATCCTAAAAATAGGATATTTACTTCTATGTTTTCTTATAAGTGTTTTATCATTTTGGTTTATATGTTTTATGTCTCTGATCCATTTTGAGTTCATATTTGAATATGATTTGAGGAGGGGGTCTGTTTTCATACTTTTGAATGTGACTATACAGTTGTCTCAGCACTTTTTGTCAAAATAACAACTCTTTACTCATTGAATTATCTTGATTCCTTGTTGAAAGTGAATAGGTGGATTATTCTGGAGACCACTGTTCTCCTAACAAGATCAAGTATTACAACTAATGAACATGAAATTTCTTTTTATTTAATTCTTTAGTTTCTATCAGTAATATTTTATAATTTTCTGAGTCCAAATTTCATACTTCATTTGTTAAATTTATTCCTAATTATTTTACCATTTTGATGCAGTTGTATTTGGAATTTTTCTATAATTTTAGTTTGAATTGTTCATTGTTGAAATATGAAATTAAGCTAATTTTTGTATAATTTTTTGTATTAATCTGTATTCTCTATCTCATTGAATTTGTTTATTGGTGCTAATCATTTTTAGTAGGTTTTTAAAGATTTTCTACAAACAAACTCATGTTTTCTGTGTTAGCTTACTCTGTTTTTGGTAAAGATATGTTGAATTTTGTTGAGGTTTTTTTTTCTTTATCTACTTAAATCATGTGGAGATTTTTTGTGCCTTATTTTATTGATACGGTATACTGCATGAGTATCTTTTGGATCTTAAATCCACTGTGAGGTGGCACTTACTGGAAGCTGATGGTTGAATGTGATAGCAGACCAGCCAGAAGGTGAATGAGGAGATCAGAAAAGAGACAGTTTAAACTGGAGATTTCCATTAATATATCGTAGCAACTCTGGACATTGGACTGGGGCTCAGTTTTGTTGTTTACTCTTGTGTCACTTTTCAGAGGATGCAGTCTGGGCATGTGCCCTACCATCTGAGGGTTACTGTGGTTTTAGCTGCTTTTCTTTGATGGCTCCATTGTTTTAAACAATAGCCTGGGCTTTTTTTTTTTTTTTTTTTTTCCCACAGTGTTATCCAGTTTGAGCCAGCCACTTTGGAGAGGTGGCTTTGATGCCAGTCATTAAGGCTGCTTACCCCAGAGGGCTCTTCTTAGCCATCTCTTTTCCTGTTCTCCCTGTTAAGCTTCTAGTGGTTGACTCTCACTTGCTGCTGGTAGAGGGATAGCAGCTTCTGTTGAATTACCACGAAGATCTCTATCAATTGTCACAATGCCCTTGGGAACTGAACTTCCCTAAGCTCTGTTGCAAATAAAGTCAGTCCAGTAGGTAAGCCCTGCAGAGCGCTTATGGACTTGCTTATTGCTCTTATGAGCCTTATTTAATTGAATATATTTGACATATAACACTGTATAAATCTAACATGTGCAACATGTTAATTTGGTACATTTATATATTGAAATTGATTGCTATTGTAGTGATACTTAGCACCTCTATCCCATTATATAATGTGCACTATTATTGTCTATATTCATTATACAGTGCATTAAATCTGTCTTATTACTACTTGCTGCAAGTTTTTACCCTTACTCAACATCGCTCTTATCCTTCCTCCAGCTCCCCCCATGGACTTCCTTTTCCCCTAGGTCGCCCTGCACTATAACCAGTGCTCAAAGGGTGGCAGCAGGGACTGCAGCTCTCTCCTCTTGGAATGATGCCCTGTTCTATTAGTTGGGTGCTGAATGGAAATGGTAGTCCCTTGTCTTCTCATCTCTCATTCTTCACCATGGAATTTTCCCCCTGTTTGTGAGCTGGGGTAGGACAGTTGAGTCCCAGTATTCTCAGACTTCCATGTTTGGGTAGAGTCTCCATTGTACAGATGGACACTGGGAGCAGGTAAGAGTCCTGGGTCTCATGGCCATGCCTGCTTGCAGCTATGGGGAAGGCGAGCAGTGCCGGTGGCCTGCCCTTCCCCAGGCACTAGACGGGGAACGGAGTTGAGTGGGAGTCTTCTCTTCTCTGCCTGAGCTAGAGCTTCTGTCACACTGGCTGGGGGCAGTGAGAGGGACTGGGTCATGGCTCACATGTTCTTAGTGAGGCACAATAGATTTTCTTCAAGAAATGTTCTTCTACTGGCTTCGTTGCTGTATGCCTTCACAGAAATACCCCAGTCTTTAAATGGTTTATTTACTTATTTTCTTTTCCACAAGCTGTGACTGTTTCACTGGGGGCACCCCTGAGTTCCTTTCCATATCCCATTGAAACTCACTGTAGGGGACCTTGTGCATTTACTCAAGAATGTGTAACGTTAAATCATATGTCGTTTTGTCCTATGGTCTTGTATGTGCATATCTTCAAACTCTATATAAATAGTGTTAATACACACACATACACACATGCATTTTTTTAAACTCAACACTATTTACTCAAGATCTCTTTTTTTTTTTTTAAATTTATTCATTTGACAGAGAGAGAGAGATTACAAGTAGGCAGAGAGGCAGGCAGAGAGAGAGGAGAGAGGAGGAAGCAGGCTCCCTGCCTAGCAGAGAGCCCGATGTGGGCCTCGATCCCAGGACCCTGGGATCATGACCTGAGCCGAAGGCAGCGGCTTTAACCCACTGAGCCACCCAGGCGCCCTACTCAAGATCTCTTTATACAAATCTCTAAGCTTTCAGTTTACTGTTTCTCATAATTGAAAAATAGTCCATAGTACTAACAAATAATTTAGTCCATCTATGGAACTGAACAGTTCTTAGCACATAGTGAACTACGTGCTTTATTGATGAAATTTCCTAGTGGTGAACGTGTATGCTTGCAGCTCCCCAATGCCATGGGCGGTAGTGCAGTGGATATTCAAACAGAGCTCTCCGTGTGGATGTGTGCCTGAGGGTAACTCAAGTATTATGTCGTTGCACGGGATTACTGGGCCACTGTGAACTTTGCTTGGATATTCCTTAAGATCCACCAGAGCACCATCCAGAGAGGCGATAGTAGGCTTCATTCTTATTCCGAATACACAAAGCTTGTTTTTCTATAGTTGCCAACATCTGGTATTATTTAACTTTGTAATTTTTTACAATCTGTACAGAAAAATATTGTTTAATTTTTAATTACCTGGGTAATAGAGTAACCATTACTTTACGAAATTAGTCATAACTTTCCTGAATATGAAAAGCGTGTTGTGTTCTCTGCTCGTTTTTCTATTTTCATATCATTTTCAGAAAATATAGATTTTTACAATATTTTTAATATATATGCTTTTCTGATATACCCAGCCTTTTCTCTTAAATTTTCAGACAACTCTTGGCCTTCTGTTGTACTGATAATTCTAATTTTATGTACTCAGTGTTTTGCATTATAAACTATGTATTCGTGATCTTAAAGAGGTTCTTCATCAGTCAAAGGAGACAAAGATGTCCTTTGGTACTTTTGCTACTGTATTTGTATTTTAGCTTTTATATAAGGATATTTAATTTATGAAGATCTTCTATTGCATATTGTATGAGATAGGTATGAAGTCTTATTTTCCACTTAGAATTTTTATCCCAATACCATTAATTGAGCTGTTTATATTTTATGTGTACAAAAATCACATGCAAAATTTTCACATGCACAAGTATATGACATTGAACTGTCTGTTCTATTCCATTTAACCACCTTTGTCTGGGTGAGTACTGCAATATTTCTTGTTATTATACTTTGTAATATAGTTTGCTATCTGGTAGGACAAGTTTATTCTCATTGCTCTTCTTTATCAAAATTGCTATAGTCATTAAATCTTTACATTTGGAAAAATATGTTTAAATTCTTAAAATCTACTGTGGAAATTTTGATCCAGAATACACTGAAATAATACATTAATGGAGAGAGGTTTGAAATTGTGACATTTTTTATTGTTTCTCTATCCACAAAAGTTCTGTATCTCTCCAATTAAGTATCTTTTTTTCCCTTTGAATAGAATTTTAGTTTTCAACATGAAATAAAGTCTTCTACTTTTACTTTCAATTTATAGATACATTTTAAACCTTTTTTTTCCCCCACGTAAACCTTTTCTTTTAATAAATAAAACCTACTCATGGCTTAGATTTTAAATCACATTTACAGATGAGGAACACTTCTGGGCCCAGACAGGTTAACAGGGAAGCTACTGTTGCTGGCAGGAATGCGTGCCCCCCACGCATCTGGAGCCTAAAGAGCAGGGACTGGATGCCAGAGAACACCGTACACCTCACCCTCTAGACTGGAGAACTGACAGCAGAAGACGAGACCAGAGCGGAGACTCGGTGAAGCCCCGGTAACCACCACCTGATACCCTCACCTTCATGCTACAGACGCAAATGAAAGTTGTCCTACTTTTAGCTAAGGAGGTTTCCTGATCATAGTAAGGGAAACTCTTATGTTAACAATTAGGCCAAGGGCATTAGCTGCAGAGAGGATCCACTGATAAATACAGAATATTAGAACAGTGAAGAGGAAGCCACAAAGATATCTTGTTTCTTCAGATATCAGAAACGTCCACATGACAGCAGGAGAGCAGTGCACAAACTCCATCTCGCCCGAAGGTTTTGTCCGAAAACGTCCTGTTGGCATTTGCACCAAAGAAGGCAGCCTGTACTTCTGGCACCATCCACTGGGCTATGAGATCCAGCCGGCTTTCTAGGGTATTGGAAACTTCTATTTTACGATCCCCATTACAGATCTCAACACCACCAGCTATTTCTCAGGCAGGTAGGTCTCCTGATCAATTTGGTCATCAACGTCTTTTTTTGGTGGCAATTTTGTACTTAGGAATCGCTTTCTGCACTGCAGCCTTTACCAGAGGGAAATCCTGCTTCCTGCAACAAACAATCATTCGGGGTTCCAACAATTGGTACAAACCCTGGAGGATCAGTCCATCCAGAGCACTTGGTACCTGGTTGTATCTTTTACCACTTTGCCGAGTCTCTGTTTTGCTTTATTTAGCAGGTCTGTAATAAGGTCATCTCTTGCTCTGAGGACTTTGAGGCTTGCTTGATTCTTCAGATTAGACATCTGAATTTTCTTCTGCTGCTCAATGTGCTTTGCTTTCTTCGAGTAGTATTCCATAATCTTCAGTCTTTGGGTTTGCACAAGACGGCCTTTCTCAATGTTGAACTCTTCCTTGGCCTTCACATCTATTTCCTCTGTTTCGCATTGACTTCTTGTTCAATAAAAGCCATCATATGCTTAATCAACTTTTGCACGTCCGCATCGCTGAGAGCCATGGCGAAAGTTGTGCTAGGCTGGAGTCCACTGGCTCCTGCTTAGACTGGAAGGGGGCGGTGGAAGGAAGGGGACAAGAAAGTCCAGCGCATATTTTAAACCTTTATGAATATTGTTTTACCTTGCAGTATGTTTTCTGATATAAATAATCACAATTAATTTTTGTAAGGTGATCTATATCCATCAGATTTACTTTTTCCTTTATTGATTTATAGAGGTTCTTGATTCTGTTAAATTTCTAGTATAGATGATGATATCCTATGCAAATAGAATTGGTCTTTTTCTTTTCATACTTCTCATTTGTTTCAGTATATTGCTTTGTGTTGTCTAGGACCTTCAATTCTATGTTAAAAAAATAACAGTGATAGTGAATACACTTTGATCTTGTCTTCAAAAGACATGAGTTATGATAAATGTTTATATGAGTTATTATATTGTAATCTGGTATAAAAACTATCAGGTTAAGGAACCTTCCTATTTTTGAGGGCTTAATCATAAAAATGTTTAATTGCATTAGAATCTTTCTCTGTGTTTATTGAGGTGATCAGTAATTTATTAATGTATTAACAATTTGAATCTCATTGGCAGATTTCCTAATATTAAAGTACTTTTGTGTTTCTTGAATGTATTTAAGCATCTATGTGTATGCCATCATCCACTGTGAGATGAAATATTCCAGGGAGAGTATTAGCAATTTAAGTTCAATTTCAAATGTGAAACAGGGCTTTGATTCTTCATCTTTTTTATTTTAAAAATGAGTATCAGTACGCCTGGGTAGCTCAGTGGGTTAAGCAACTGCCTTTGGCTCAGGTCATGATCCCAGGTTTGGGCTCCCTGCTCAGCAGGGAGGCTGCTTCTTCCTCTCCCTCTGCCCCTCCCCCTGCTTGTGCTCTCTCTCTCAGTCAAATAAATAAACAGAATCTTAAAAAAAAAGAATATCATCCTACCTGCAGTATAAAGAATAGGAAAAGCCTACAAATAATTGTTACAGTTTTTGTAAAAAATTAATTTTATAGAGGTTAATTTTACTTTGTAAATTTAAAAGCAGTAACAATTAAGACATTATGTTTGTATATGTCTGTGTAGATAAAGATCTTTAGCATTTTAATTGCTTTAAAGATATTTGTCTATTCATATGTATGAAAATATATTGACATATATTATTTGGGGCTATGTCTATTTTTCAGTAATTCCTAAATTTTAAAATTTTACATTTTATTTATTTCAGTATTTCCTGTGTTTTCTTGAATAATATTCCCAGATGTTTTTTTCCTCCTTTAAATCCATTTCTGTGAATCTTTTTTTACTCTTATTGTGTTCTCGGTTTTGATCATAAAGACGTCCTCTATGTCAGAGCTTCCTTCCCGCTTCTTTATTACATTGTTGCTTCTTTTCGGGTGAATTACCTAGTTCCTATTCCAGTTTTTGTGTTCATGGTTTGCACATCTTTTTTTTTTTTTCCATTCAGATTTTCTGACAAATATAATCAAAGTTATAAATTTCTGGGGTACCTGGGTGATTCAGTCGGTTAAGCGTCCAGGTCTTGATTTCTGCTCAGGTCATGATCTCAGGGTCGTGAGATGGAGCCCTGCCGTAGGCTCCAAGCTGGGCAGGGAGCCTGCTTAAGATTACCTGTCTTCCTCTCTCTCTCTCTCTCCACTCCCTCCCCTCACCCCTCCTGCCACCACCAGCTTTCACTCTCTCTCTCTCTCTAAAATAAATAAAAAGTAGACAAATAAATAGATAAAATAAAGTTATAAATTTCCTTTTAAATGCTGCTTTAGTACCTCAATTTATGTGCACTTGTAATGTGTTCCAGTTTTAAATGTTTTATGAGCTTTTAAAAAAATGACTTTTTTAATCCAAGGGTTAGAAGGTCGTATGCACTTTACTTTCTAGACATACACTTTTCAAAGCTCTGCTTTATTACTGATTTCCACAGTGAGAGAACATAATCTGTATGATGATTCTTTAGAATTAGAGACGTTCTTGGCTGCCCTGTACCTTGTTCTATTTGTTGGTGCTCCATGTGCTATCAAAAATAATATTCACTCTTCATTAGATTTAAATTTCTGTGTATATGTCTGTATTTGTGCATGCATATGTTACGTATATATGTAAAACACAATTTCTATTTGCTGTTGAAATTTTTATATTATCTTTAAAAACCTGGGTGAATTCTCAGTTTCCTAGAGAATATTTTCACAACCTTTAAGTATCATTGACAATGTGTCTGTGGCTCCATGTCCTGGAAGCCAATGGCCCCTCCTGTTCAGGGCTTTGTCCCAAAGGCTGCTGGGTCTGATGGGCCAGCTCTCTGCCAGTGTGATTTCTCTGGTCACTGCAGAGAAGGGAGGGAGGCATCCAGCTGCTTGTACTTACTTACCATCTTTCTGGGAAACACAAGCTGAGTATTCAAATGACATTTAAAAATAGAGTTTCAGACTTTTACAAAAAAGACTTTTTATGCTTTTCTGATTTCAGTATTACTGCCAGTCATTTTATAAACAACTGTAACATTTTGATCTTCTAGTTTTGTTTTTGATGGACTGAAAGGTCTCTTTTTTTTTTTTTTTTTTTAAAGATTTTATTTATTTATTTGACAGAGAGAGAGAGATCACAAGCAGGCAGAGAGGCAGGCAGAGAGAGAGGAGGAAGCAGGCTCCCTGCAGAGCAGAGAGCCCGATGCGGGCCTCGATCCCAGGACCCTGGGATCATGACCTGAGCTGAAGGCAGAGGCTTTAACCCACTGAGCCACCCAGGCGCCCTGAAAGGTCTCTTTAAGTACTGTTTGTGTGTGAATGTCGTGTGAGCGAGTCGTCTGAGCGCTTGCGTATCTCACGGTGCATTCACCTTGTCCTCGAGCAAGACCAACTGTAACACACACAGGGAATCGGAAGTGCTTTCCGTTTTTCCTCCATCAGTCAAAGGACTTCTGTAAGGCCTGTTTCTCATTTTTGTTATTGTTACAGAGACATCTGAAACCATATGATTTGGTGTTATTTGTAGGTAATGTTTTGGCTTTTGACTTCCTATTTTAGGGTCACTTCTCTTCTTTTTTAAGTCAAATGTTATTTGGGTATCTGATCTATGAACTGTTTTCCCCCCCTGTGTATTGTCCCTTAAATGATTCGAAATCATTCCAGGACCGATGTCAATCAATGATAAGGTTGTGCGTGGTCCGTGGTATTGAGGACAGTCCATACTGTTGCTTGGAGTTCCTTTGGTCTTCACCAAGCAGGTGGCGTGGTGCACGTCAGTCCCTTGGCCCGTCTCTTCTGGGAGTGGTGTCCTCATTCCCACTGCGAGGCTTAACGGATTCCCTCTGAGAATCCCTGCTTGCTCTGTGTTCTGTCACATGCGTTTGTATTTAAGACTTCCGCCATGGTCGTGTGTTTACACACATGGCGAAAACAGCCATGAAGATGTGTCACCCCCTTCAGAACCCAGCAGACGTGTGAAGGCAGTTGCTCACTAAGCTTTCAGCCGAGTGTTGGAACCTGGGTGTCTGCAGTGAGGAACACAGAGCATTGAAGGGAGGAGGTGGACTGTTTTCATCTTGATTTCACAGAACATGGCTTCTCTTTCATGAGTTAACCTCAAAGGTTACTTCCTTCTGTGTTTCGATCCTGCAGCTTGGAGAGGAAATACTCCTGGTGTCTTGAAACAGTTTGTTACTGTTTGTGTTCAGCCTACTTCCCTTCTGTTCTGAATCACACATCCATTTGAGTGGATAGTGAGGCAGTACTGGTATTTTGACCCTGAGATAGGAGAATATCATTTAAATCATAAAACTTAACATGCCACTGTAGGGAAAACAACCCCCAATTTCACATCTCTCTTCTAAACATGTGTTTTTGGATACAATTATAGAACAGTATTTCCAAAAGTAACTGAATCTGAAGACTAGCCACAGTTTTGAACCTTAGTTTTGATGGAAAGCATTGTCAGTGCCCGGGCAATTTAGAAAACCACCTCCTGGGTAATGAAACAGGCGTGTTCCAAGTGAGGAGTCAGTACATCTGGGGGAGGTCACCCTGTTAAGATGTTGTGTCAACAGTTGACAGCAAAACAGTTGTTGAGCTGGTATCCTCTGCTTCTTTCTGAAGAATGTAAGACACACTTGGAACTTCGTATCCCACCCCACCCATCCTCTGTGGGTTTCCTCTCAGGTCCCCAGTGTCTTGTCTTCAGAGTATAAGATAAAATATCAAAGTCATGATATGAGAGACTCGACCTGGAATGTAAGTCAATGCAAAAAATTTCCATGGAAAGATCAGCTTTCCTTTACTCGAAGTAGTAATTTTGTTATGAGCACTACATTCTATTACTGATTTATTTTTTAACCATAAGGAGAGAAAAATATATTTTCACTGCATTGCTACCAGTTCTTCTCTCTGAGTAGACATTCTAAGTCCACTGAAATAGGTTGCAATCTAATGTCATAATATCAAGAAGTTTGTAGTGGGAGGCAAAGCTCTTTATTTCAGTATTCAAGGCAGGGATGGCTTTACTCTGGGAGGAAGAACACGTCTGAGTCCAGAGTCAATTTTAGTAAATGCTTAAAAACCCAGTTTCAGACAACTGGGAACCCAGCACAAATCTATTAGAAAACCCCAGAGAAATCTCATGTGTCTGGATTTATGGTGTTTGAGGAGTCACTGTTACTTCTCCAAAGTATTTTGGATATAAACCAAATTGAGAAGATAGTAAGGAAGGATGCAGAGTGATACTTGGCATTTTACCATCTGGAAAAGTGCATGCCTATGCCTTTAGTCAATCTTTTAATAAGAATCAATTTGGAACCTACTTTTTATTTTTTCCTTTAGTAACACTTCGCAAAAGCTTTATTTAAAATCCGAATCTCTACTGAGATTAATTTTTGACAAATGTTTTGAAACAAGGATTCCTAATCGTTTCATTGTGGTTCCAGTACATTCAGAACTGATTATTCTAAATAAAAATGAGCTAGTTATTAATGAATGAATGTTATTATAATTTCTTGGGGATGACACAGTGCATAGCAAGAAAAGAAGTAAGAGAAATAGGATTTTTCCCCTTTATTTTTTTTTTAAATTTCAGATGTTGTCAGAAAAATGTTAATATTATTATATTATCTAAGGTTATTTTTCTTTTTAAAAACGGCTTTGGCAAGACTGCAGTTGGACTGAAAATGTGAACTCTACCTCAGGGCTACCAGAAGGCATGGGGATTAAGATTGTTTCTTGTGTCTATGTATTTACGTCTTTAAAGGAATCTTTCATGTGGACTTTGGCCCAGGAAATTGAGAGTGCTTTGTAGCCAGTTGAGTACTGCTTCCTTTTTTTTTTTTTTTTTTGCTGTTTTTCTTTCCAGCACTTTCTGTGCGCCTGCCCATCATTGTAGCCCCTACCCAAGATATGCAAGAAACCACATCACCTTTGTTTTATAAAGTAGCCCAAGAGTACAAGGGTCAGTTTGAGCCAGTGATCTCAAACATCATTTCTAGTTTTAATATTCTACGAATCTAGTATGTTTCTTAATTTTTTTTGTTTTGTTTTTTTAAAGATTTTATTTATTTATTTGACAGAGAGAGCACAAGCAGGCAGAGAGAGAGGAGGAAGCAGGCTCCCCGCTGAGCAGAGAGCCTGATGCAGGCCTTGATCCCAGGATCCTGAGATCATGACCTGAGCCGAAGGCAGAGGCTTAACCCACTGATCCACCCAGGCGCCCCTGTGCCGCATGTTTTTTTT
>LNAC01000093.1:1651801-1664478 GCA_002007465.1 Ailurus styani | reverse complement strand
AGAGGGGGAAGCAGGCTCCCCGCTGAGCAGGAAGCCCAATGCGGGCCTCGATCCCAGGACCCTGAGATCGTGACCTGAGCCGAAAGCAGAGGCTTTAACCCACTGAGCCACCCAGGCGCCCTATGTTTCTTAATTTTAAAAGAAAACATGTCATATGTATGCATGTGTCTTTTTAGTACAGATTTTTATTTTATTTTATTTTTATTTTTTATTTTTTTAAAGATTTTATTTATTTATTTGACACAGAGAAAGAGATTACAAGTAGGCAGAGAGGCAGGCAGAGAGAGAGAGGAGGAAGCAGGCTCCCCGCTGAGCAGGGAGCCCGATGTGGGCTTTGATCCCAGGACGCTGAGATCATGACCTGAGCCGAAAGCAGAGGTTTTAACCCACTGAGCCACCCAGGCGCCCCTAGTACAGATTTTTAAACACTTGATATTTAACCACATGATGAGTGAGTAGATGTCATGCTCAGAAGATATGAATAAACAGACAAACATATGGAGCGGCGCTCCTGGTCCATTTTCTTGGCAGTGCATTATATCCAGCGACCATTACCAGTCTTTCGTGGATGAATGCTCTGCTAGAGTTCCCGACAGATGTCTTCTACAAATAAAAGTGGAAAACGAAGTAGAAAGGGGATGTGGCATTGGCAAGTAATCATCAGGTGTGTCCTGAAAGCAAATACAGCTCTAAAGAGCTTTTTGAGGTCATCATTCTGGGACTGGATTCCCTCCCCTGTAAGATGAGGGAGTTGAATTCGGTGATTTCTGAGGTCTCTTCTCACTCTGTATTTCTGAAATTCTATTAATATTCACCAATTCCAAAGTTACTCAACAACAGAGAGTGAAGAGCTACATAGCAATGTCTTCAAAGTTCTCCTGGAAGTAAGTACAATAGAAATTTACTTTAAACTTGATACAAGTTAGAACAAATGAAATGGAAAACATTAGCCGAAGTGCCAAAGTCAGATTAAAATAAAATGGAAATCTAGATTTTTACTCTATTAGATGTATTAATTTGACTTTCCTTCCTTACTGCATTTGTAGTAATGCTATTTGACATTAGTATTAGGAAGTCAACTTAAAACATTGTTAGTTCAGCTAAATGTTGGATTCTTTTTTTTTTTTTTTTTAAGATTTTATTTATTTATTTGGCAGAGAGAGACAGCGAGAGAGGGAACACAAGCAGGGGGAGTGGGAGAGGGAGAAGCAGGCTCCCCGCTGAGGAGGGAGCCAAATGCGGGGCTTGATCCCAGGATCCTGGGATCCGACCTGAGCTGAAGGCAGACACCCAACGACTGAGCCATCCAGGCGCCCCTAAATGTCAGATTCTTATCCAAGTCCGAAGACTTCAGGTGAAAAAGAAGAAAGCAGTGGTTATCATTCTAGAAGAGCTATATATTCAAAATGTGCATTTATTTAAGTAGAGTATAACTTTGAACTAGTGACTAGTGTAATTACCAGCTAAATAGTTACTGTGATACAGTAGAAGAGAGTCTCATGAAACATACACAGATTCAAATTTTGTTAATTTTACAAGCTGTGATGGAGGTGGGGGGGCGGGGCGGGGTGGTAATGACTCCAGATGGGACACTATTACAATGGCCCAGAGCAATGAGAAATGATAGGACCCTGGACTAAAATTTTGCCAATAGAGATAATAAGAGCTAACACTTATGGGGTGCTGATCGTGTGCTGGGCACTTTTCTGTGTGTTACACACGAATTAGTTAGTTTAATTCCGACTATGACTTGTGATCATAATCTCAGGTGTAAAATGAGGTTGCCCTGTGTGACTCCAGAGCCCATGCGTTAATCATTATCTTACTCTGCCTCTTCATGTTCAGAAGCCTGATAAGGGACATATTTGATGAAAGATCAGATGCTAAAAACAAAAAGCAGTGGGGGTCACTTTGCTGTAAGTTGTCATGCAGAGCCACAGTGAGCCAAGTAGGAACTCTTTCTTCCAAAAATCTTCTGACTGGTAAATACATAAGTGTATGTATATATATTTAGATGGATATTTATACTCTATATGTGATTTCACAAGCACCTCGCTGATACTTTAAAAATTCTTGTGAGGTGTTTATTAACACTGTGTTTCAGAAGTTGAGTGTCTGAGATCAGAAGTCAATCATCTGAATCCAAACAGGTTTAGACCCCTCTTTTCCAGTCACAGAGTTATATTTGATAGTTTTTTTCCATGACATTGCAGATTAATGAGGATTCAGGAAGAAGAGAAGCGGGGTGGCACCAGCCCTCTAGACTTATTTTGCAAATAACACTCCAGCAGAGAGATTTTCCCGAGTTTGTTTCTTTCTTTTTTCTTTCTTTCTTTCTTCCTCCCTTCCTTCCTTTCTTCCTTCTTTCCTTCTTTCCTCTTTCTTTCTTTTTTTATTTTATTTTTTTATTTGTAAGATTATAGTTCTCAGCCAGGTAAATGCTGGTCCGACTTAGGTTATGAAACTGATGGCTCAACTGATATTCATGAGCCTTGATTTTTATTAGCTAATCATTGGAATTCAAAGATGGATTTTAAAATTCATCCCAAAGGCCTTGAAAAGGTGGACAGTTTTACTTCTTATGTGACTGTTGTGCAAATAGATTTATTTCTTTTCCTGTTGAAAGTGGGTCATACTCTCCAGAGTTCTTCATGCACATATGGAATTCAGGGTTAGAGGTTTGACTGATTCTCCTTGTTGGCCTCTAGAAAGAATAAGATGGAATAGAATCAGTCAATCCATTAGACTTCAATAACTGGCTCAAAATGTCCTGGTCATGTAGTTAAGTGGGGGGAAAATAATTCTGAAAAAAAAAGAAAAAAGAAATTCATTAAAATTGTTTTATGTATGAGAAAGAACAATTTGAGTCAGTCATCATAGATAAGTGTGCTTTTAGCAGTTAAACAAGTTCAGAGGTCCTGGAAGAGCTGAATAATTTAAGCAGACTTTATATTTATTTGGGCATGTCTCTTCTAATAATGCAACAATAGGGTACCTCTTTAGGTCTATACTAATTAGTTAGCAATAAAAAGAGAGACGGCATCCGTCACTTATTTCAGTCTTTCCCCTTAAAAATAGAGTTCCCTGAATCTCTCAGGATCTCAGCTGAGTTCACTAGATATGAGAAATGAAGCACATATATTCAAACCTGAAAGGTGTGCAAGGGACAAAGCTATGGGGAGCACTAATGATATCCCGAGTAGGTTTTGCTAGCTCATATAGTATACAGGGCACAGCCAGAAAGGTAATGGCAGGGGAAACGAATCTTTAGATTTAAGGGTGATTTGGGCTGTCCAGTGTGGCACAAATATTCAGCAATTTGACACAGTTTTCATTAAGCAAATTAAGGCAGCTTTGAAAGGAAGCCTCAGTGGGTAGTTGAAGTACATAGTAAGGAGAACCAGATTAGGGTGATGGAAAATCCACAGAGGTGTAAATAAGGCGTAGCAATTTGAAGTGGAGAAGAGTATGTTTTATGTTTTCCTATTTTAACAGTTTTTTCATGAGAGTTTAACTAACTTCATGGTTTGTCATTCACCCTTGTGGTAGGGGTGGAATGAGGGGTTTTGTTTCCACCTTTGTTAGTCTCTGCCTAAATCACTTCATAGAATTTACAAGGTTGGCTCTGATACTCATATTTTGCCTGATTTGCTCAAGTAGGGAATGTGAACCATAACGGGGAAGTTGAGCTTCATGTCAACATGTACCTGGTTTTGACAGTACTCAACCCTTTCTTTACATTGGATGCTTTTCAGATTAAGAACATGGAGTCAACACTCCTAATTTATTAATCATAGGTAGATCACTAACATGGCAAAGAAATATTCTGGCTTTATATTCAACATCAAGAACTTTGAATCCTTTCATAAAATTTTCTCTTTTTGGGGGGGGATGTTTACAGATTGGGAAAAAAAATTAGAGTCAGGAAATAGATCACTAATATTTCTATATCTTATTGCTTCATTTGTCCAAATCACTTATATTTCCCAAGGATGATATTGATAGGAATCAGGATTTTATAATGTATATAAATATATTCTTTTTACCGCATTAAAAAAGGCACTTCCCTTAACATAGCTGTAAGCATAACTCAGTAGGTGATCAACAGATTTATGGTGAATGAAGCCATGGTTAAAGGAATCAATAAACACAAGTAACCCTTTGATTCTTTCCAAAATTTCATTGGAAAAGCTGGGAATGAGAATGTCAGCCATAACTTCTCCCAGCATAACGGGAGGTGGATGGTGGAGTGAATTTCAAACTCAGTCTCTTCTCTGATTTCTCTTTCCCTTCTCTTTTAGAAGTTCAGAGGTCTGTAAGCTTCTTCTACATGTGGGTAATTAGGGTTATTTTTTATTCTGTCAGTTGCCAAGCAGCAGGACTCCCCAGTGCCACAGGCACTTTCCTAGTACCCAGCATTTTCCCATGGAACATTCATCAGTTGGCATCGGAATTTGGGGAGACTGACATTATTATTGCATCGTACAGAATAAGATATTATGGGGTTCATAATTGTCCAGTTAAATGATAACTGAATTTTCAGATATTTCATAAAGTTTTGAATGTTTCATCATGGTTTCAGATGCGAGATGTGTGAAGAGCAGACTTATGATCCAAGGGATTATAAATGCTTCATATTCTAGTTTATTATTCCCACTATGTTGATATAGGGAGGTGATTTTTCCAGGTGCATAAATGGATCCTCATAGATCTCTAAGTGGACTTGTTTCAAAAGAAAGTAACATTTGCCTGGATTTCAGAGGTGATGTCAAGACTAAACACATAAATATGTAGGTCTTCACCATAGCACATACACACCCCAATATCCATAACCTGTACCCCTGAAGCAAATAATACATTATATGTTAATAAACATGTAAGTCTTTGGGGGTACACAGAACTAATGTGTTCACCTTGTAAGTGAATAAAATAAGGAAAAGTAAGTCCCAGGAATGAGTCTTGAGTACTCTAATGCATCAGGTTAGTTAAGAGTCCTCAATAACAGCCCGAGAAGGAGGGGACAGTGGGGAAGGAAGAAAATCACTTACTGTAGTGAACAAAGCAGTGTGTTCTGTAGGCTAAAGAGAATGTGTTTCAAACAGGAGGGAGTAATCCGCCGTGTGAAGCGTGTTGAGGCTTACCAAGAAGAGGTCTGAGAATTGTCCGATAGCTTTGGCAATGGGGAGATTGTCAAAGACCCAGAGAAGAGCTGGGAAAGGACAAAAGCTTAGTGAGTGTAAATTCAGAAGAGGATGAAAGGTGCGGATAAGGGGAAGCTGAGATCATGAATGTAGACCAGGAGAGCTGACACACGGTGGGTGAAGGAAGAGATGTTAGTAATAGGCAGGTTTTGACTCTTTTTACAATTGAGTTTCATATTTGTTAAGATTGGCCTTATTACTACACATTGATTTGCCGATGTTTGCGATCTACTAATGGGGGGGGCATGGTGCATGAGATAAGAAGAGAAAATTGCTGAAGCACATTGCTCAGGTATGTATGCAAGGAGGAGTCTGATCCAGCACATAAAAGGAGGTATTGCTATTAGTTACAATGGGTAGAGTAATAACCTTGACATGGGGGATTGAGATGCTGTGCATGAGTGAATTTCCCCAAGAAGTAAAGATTACCTATTATTTATAGTACTTATTTATAGGATTTTGGAGACAAATCTTCTGAAAGAGATTATGTGCCCTATGTTAAAAAATATTTTTGTCGTTCTGGGTCTCTAATATGAACTTAATATCCCATGTATTTTGCAGACAGTTGACTCATGGACTTTTTCTCTTCAAGTTGTCTTTATAAGAATCTTAGTCATTGTTTTATCATCATAGATACCAGAAACTTTCTCTTTGTAGGAAATGCTTCCATTAGGTAGTGAGGAATAGAAGTACACAGTGATTGGAACAGGGAGGTTTTAATATACAGAATTATTAAGCATTTATAGGAAATTAGGTAGTAGGATGAGATAGGCGGGACACTAAACAATGGCCTGCGGATGCCTAAGGACAGGACAGGCTTAGAGGGGGTCAGCTTCCAGTGCCGGGATTCAGACCTCAATGGGGAAGGTGTGTTTGTAGCCCTGCGGATGGAGCAAACTCCCTGCCTTGCTTT
Organism: Ailurus styani; assembly: GCA_002007465.1. NCBI lineage: Eukaryota > Metazoa > Chordata > Mammalia > Carnivora > Ailuridae > Ailurus > Ailurus styani. The sequence goes on along the minus strand of LNAC01000093.1, from coordinate 1,658,364 downwards.
TTTTTTTTTTTTTTTTTAAGATTTTATTCATTTATTTGACACAGAGAGATCAGATCACAAGTAGGCAGAGAGGCAGGCAGAGAGAGAGGAGGAAGCAGGCTCCCCGCTCAGCAGAGAGCCGGTTGCGGGCCTCGATCCCAGGACCCTGAGATCATGACCTGAGCCGAAGGCAGAGGCTTTCACCCACTGAGCCACGCAGGCGCCCCCTGCCTTGCTTTAAGCTGGTGCCCACACGTTGGTCTGAGCTGGAAGGAAGGACTGGCAGGCTGGGAGCCTTCCACTGCAGCACGGGCGGGCTGAGACTGTTGAGTTGTCAACGGGCTAGGTGGGCAGGAGGCTTTAGCATGACACCAGCAGGCCACATCTGGTGGCAAGGAAACGATGACACAGATCTGACAGGTGGGAAACGCTGTGTCAGGACACGGGCAGGCTGAAGGTGCAGGCAAGCAACCAAAAATAGGAAAACTCACATTGTCCTAAGAAATCCAAAACACAGGCCAGGACTGGCCGACTGGATGCTGGAAGCCCCGGGTGTCTCTTGGATGGTAGAAGCAATGTAGCGAGCACGGGGGACGCCTCCCTGCTGTGGGTTCCTCCGGTGGGGGCTGTGGGCCAAGAGGGGGGATGGGATGTCTACTTCATCCAGCTTTCTCATCACTGCTTGTGATGCTCTGTTTATCTCGATTTTCCTTATTGTTGTCAAACCTCTCTTAATATCCCTTGTGTGGGTTATAGATGATCAGATTCCCGTTGAACTCTTTCTGGTCAAAGAAATTTTTTTTCGAAAGTGTTTATCACATTTTTAAGCATGGGGAGTGGCAAATTATACCCCTCTAGAGGCACAAACAGATCCTTCAATCACCGCCTACCACATTAAAGCTACTTTAAATTATGAAAGGAGGTTTTAATAACTAGAGCATCCTGCTCTATTTCTTTAGTAAAGGAATTTTCCCATAGGAATTGTTTTACATGCAACGTCACCGCATTTAACCAGCTCCCATGTGTAAAGGAATACTGTAAAGCACCTGTTCTGGAAGAGACTAGATGATATGTATGTTATCTGTTCCATCATGGACCAGTCATTCTGATGGAAAAGAGACCAGACAAACTATCTGTAATCTGATATATTCCCTATCAGACCATCTTTTGTCTGTCTACTCTCCGTTGACACAGCTTCTGACTAGTACATTCAGCTGTAATTTCTGGGTGATGTTTCTGAGACACTGTCATCATTATAGAACGTATCAGGGTTTCTTTACTAAAACTTCTTAGAAGATACTTGTCCGATGAAACCTGATCAAGTAAGCGGAGCCCATCCGAATCTGCCATAGTGCATCCTCCTATGTTGGGAAAGGAAGTTAGCAACAGGCCAGAGTCTTTTCTCTCCCTTCACTTGAGTAGGTTAAAGGAAAGAAAGGGCAGTAATGTCATCAAATCTCCTTGAAAATATACAGATAAATGCCTAATAACAACTACATGAATGCCATTTGGTAGTAGGAAAACCTTTATCTATAGAATGCTTTTTTTAAAATTTGCATCTCTCTCTCTCTCTTTTATTATTATGTTGTTAGTCACATACAGTACATCAATAGTTTTTGATGTAGTGTTCCAAAATTCATCGTTTACGTGTAACACTCAGTGCTCCATGCAGTCTGTGCCTTCCTTAATACCCACCACCAGGCTCACCCATCCCCCACACTCCCCTTTCCTCTAAAACCCTCAGTTTGTTTCTCAGAGTCCACATTTTCTCACAGTTCGTTTCTCCCTCCGATTTACCCCCCTTCATTTTCCCCTTCCTTCTCCTAATGTCCTCCATGCTATTCCTTATGTTCCACATTCTGTAGGAAGTACTTGGGCTTTGTAGGATTTCTTGGGGGAAGGAAACCTGAAATTCATTAAGTTGTGGGGTGTGGTTCCATGGAAAATATCATGTAGCCACCAGCATATAAAAGGGAGGATATAAAAGAGTATTTCAAGATTGAAATGGCTCCCTTTCATTTAATATAAACCACACTCATCACTTAGAGATTTCACATGTTAAATCTGGACAAGAGCCTATGTCATTTTGAATATATGATATGCAAGTCATTTGTTGACGTGTTGATTTTAGACACTGATGATTGGTTGGTATTTAATTAAGTGCCATCACAATAATTTTGAAAGTAATTGTGAAAATTGCACTAGCTTTAGAAGATAGCCTAATCCCAAAGCAGGGGCAGGATGGCTTGCCCAGTTCTTTGCTTGGCTATCTACAATTACAAAATGGTGAATAAGCAGCACTCAAGCAAAATTATGAACTAACTTTTTTGAAAGTAGAAAAAAATAACTCTAGATTCACCTAGTAACAATGGAAATGTTTTACGTACAGCTTTCTTAAAAACTGACGTATCGTTGACGGTGTTAATTGGTTTCAGGTTCAGGTGCACAGGGTACTGATGGGACAACAGTGCATGTTATGCTGTATTCACGCCTAGTGTAGTTACCCCCTGTCAGTGTCACTTACTCTTTTGTTGGTCTTGCTTTTCTTCCCTTTTGGCATTTCTTGTGGAAAATCTGGATATTCACGGAACTCCCAGATATACATAAGGAAGGCACCTCTCCCTCACGTTTTGTCTCTTATGCAGAGGCCTATGGGAATGAGGGGACGAGTGAGCACACCCACACATTCCCCTCAGCTCTCATGCCTCCAGTGCACAAAACAATGCATGTTGGCCAAACAAGGCCACCATTCAACATAACATCTTGTGATCAGGACTTAAAACTTTCAATGCTTTCAAGGTTTTCTTGACTTTTGGTTTATAGAAAACAATAAAGCTCTTTCAAAGGTATTCCTTTGCTCTAGCATTTCTTTCTAGTTTCTATTTTGTTACATCTATCTACTTTTGTAAAAAAAAAACCCCACAGTATCATTTGACAACACTAAACTCTAGAAATAAAAGCATCATTGAACCTCTTCACCAAACCTCTGGACATTTCACAATTATGTAATTAAACATCTGCCGTAGAGTTTATGAACCAAAATATCAGCTACTCTCTATCATAATTTGACTAAAGTTTTTATTAGGCCTTCTATGTTTTAAGTTAAGATCTTAGTTTTAGTCAAGGTATTGAAACTTTTAGGTTCTCTTCTTCATCATTTATTTAAAATTTTGGGCTTTTAAAAATAAATTGCATAAAGATCACATTTAAGCTTATGTGTATTTGAAAGTTCTTGAGATTAAACTATGTGTAAAATGAGCTAGAGTTACTTTGAAAGACATATGATATTAAAGTGGGAATTAAGGAAGACCATGTATTTCCTACCCACAGACATTCAAATCAGGTAAATTTACAGTTAAGAGTAGCATCTTTTCCTGTAAATTGCAATATACATATAATATTTTCACTTGTACTCTAGAAGTTTTATTGTAGCCCTTTCCATGAATGATGAAATAAGACATACCAACTTCTGATACAGTGCACCCGTCCCCTTCTCCATGTTTGCTCTGTTCTTTGTTGCCTATAGTTGACCTCCAAGGGTTTTCAGAAGTTGGAATGGGGCTGAATAAAATCTATGATGCATTCATATCTGTGATGATCCCAGAACTATATTAGCTTTTTAAGAGCTTTTAACTATTATCACATCCAGAAAAATTTCTGAAAAAGTGGTATATCTAATTGAGTCCAATTCTTTAGATCTTAGAGTCACAGAAGCAAAATTTTTGGTGCCTAATATTTTATTTAGGTATTGTCTAAGACAAAAATCAGAGATATTTTGAAAGAAAAAGATGAATTCTAGATAACTCTAAATTTAAACTCAAAATGACAGTTACCTTTTTTATTCACATATTTACTTTTTTTAAACAACACAATTTTCCCAGATGCTTCTATGTATTAAAATATGTTGCTCTAATGTCAAAGAAACACATCATTCTTTCCATCGTGAAATTGAGGTATCAAAAGGAGAGATAGACATTAGTCAGTTAATCACAACATCCAAAACAATGCAGAACTATGATGGTGCTAACTTATATGAAGGGATGATATATTCACTGACTGTAGAATACAGCTAGATTTGACCTAACCTAAAAGTTAAATAAAACATCTTAAAGATAGTGTGGCTGAGTTAAGATTTTTACTGGGGAGAAGAGACTACTCATTCGAATGCTGTAAAACAACAGAATGGGACCTGTTGTAAGTGCTGAAGCCAGACGACGTGGCTTGGGCAGATATCACAGGGGGAGCCTGGTATATGGACAAAACAATGCAGTAGGTTGAGGGCATAAATAGATTTAGGGATATGAATGAAGAGACTGTTGAGCACTGAAAGAAATGAATTACGGTGTTTTCTATAACATATTTGTGGCAGAGCTGAGTGGGTGGTATAAATTTTGAAAGGCTTTCTAGGTAAAATGTGAGATACCTTGAGATGGCCACATAGAGAGATAAAGAAGTCAGACAGGGTACGTGGGTCTGGAGCTTAGAGGAGAAGTTGGAGTTGCTGTGTTGGGATGGACTGGGACCTCATGTAATTTGCTTTCTGACACCTGGAGCAATGTTTGGCACAAGCAGTAAGTAATTCATGGATTAATAAATGATAAGTTAGTGAGGTTTTTGTATCCAGGTGATAATTCTAGCCATCGGCACTGATAACTCTGTTAGGAGAGAGGGTATAGTCTGGAGTGAGGAGGTGGGCCAGGACAGAGCCATATCTGGACAGAGCCATTATTGGATCACTGAGAGGGTGAACTGCAAATGAGATTGAGAACAAGGGACCAGACAAAGAGACGTTGAATGGTGGTGGTTAGTGCCAAAAAATCACATGAATTAAAAACGTGGTGTTGTCCTCAAGATCTGTCTAGATCATAGATATGTGTAATGATAAAAGAGCAAATATAGATACCAAGTGGGAAAGGCTGAGAATTGTGTTAGTGTGGAAATGGGGAAAGTGATAATGGGAAATGTTCACCATGGAGAGAAGGAAGAAGGGTGGTAGCCAAGACGCGCGTAAGATCAGGAGAGAGTTGAGTTAAAGTTTAGAAATACTTGAGCAGATTAAAAAGCTCATGAAAAGAATGGAACTGATACTAAGGAGTTGAATATCATGAAAAAATGGGAAACTGATAGTGTAACGTTCCACACTGATACTATAAGTAAGGTAAAAACTTTCAGGTGTTACTTGGAGATGTGTTCTTTCATGATAATTGCAAGAATCTGTCAAGTAAGGTTATGAATCTGCATTTGCTGTTTCATTGTTTTAAACTTTACTATGTGTGTGTGCGTTTGTGTGAAAGAGAGAGACAGAGAAACAGAGAGAGACACAGTGTGCACAGATCATAAGTGCTTACATTGATGCATTGAGATCATCAAAAAATTCCATGCTGATGGTAGGATTCTAGCTATTTCCTCTCTGCTGTTTTCTTCCATATCTGCTGTGTTGCTTAAAATGCCTTGAGAAGTATATTATCTCTTTCTAAACAACATCAGCATGAAGACATAAAATTTCTGCATTTTCCATTCTGAAAAATCTGCTTGAGTTTGCCAAGCACTGAAGCATTGTATAGAGAGCTATCGGCTTACTCAGTTCTCAGATTTTCCCTGGGGGCTTCTTGGAACTTTTCTGTAATTACTTTTGGCTATCAAGGGACCCATAAAAACCACTGAGATTGTTGCTTGTTTCAGGCATTGTCTGGGTGCACTGACATTCTCTGTGGTGTTGAAAATATTCTCCATACTCTGTGCAGAGAAGAATAGGTTGGTTCACATAAGAATCAGACGTAACGATTTTCCAGAGAGTCTGTAGAATGCCTGAATTAAGCCTACGTTTGCATATGGCTAACTGGAAGAAACAGGATGTAGTTACTCTGTGGCCCACCTCCACCGATCTTGCATCTCATCCACTCGGTGTCGGTGTCATTAATTAGATTAGGGGATTCATTATGTTGAATTTATAGTGAGGTAGATACACAGATTTTTCCTGATGACAAAGAAGATGTCAATGAATAGAGTGTGAGTTAGTTGTGAGTTGAAAATTCCATCTGATTGGCAGAGTGAGAAGATATATATGTAAGCTTTTTCTCCTTTTGGGAATCAACACAGTTTTACAAAAACAGTCTTAACTCTGATGCTTCTTCAAGAAATGTAGATTAAGTAACAACTAACAGAATAAAAGTGAATTTTCTGAGGGCAAAAATAAGATTCCAACTATTTTTTATTGGAACAATGTCAGACAAAAAATGAACTGTTGGATTTATATCATACATTTTTGCGATTGACTTTTTAAATATGTTTATCTTGAAATGATTTTAGGCATATAGAAAATTATCAAAAATAATACAGAATTCACATATACCCATTATCTAGCTTTTGGTAATGTTAAACATCTTACCATAACCAGTGATCATAACCAGAACAGTGACAAAAATCAAAAATTTAACTTGGGGTAATTCAGAGTTCCTTAGATTTCCCATAATGTCCTGCTTTTGTTCAGGGGTTCAAGTGGAATGTCATATTATATTTGATTGTCTAATATCATCTTAGTCTTCAATTCTTGACAGAGATTTGTCTTTTTTTTTTTTTTTTTT
>LNAC01000093.1:1631400-1642349 GCA_002007465.1 Ailurus styani | reverse complement strand
CCTCCTCTCTCTCTGCCTGCCTCTCTGCCTACTTGTGATCTCTCTCTCTCTGCCAAATAAATAAATAAAATCTCAGAAAAAAAGAAGAAGAAGAAGAGGAGATTATGGTACAGATACAAGCAGGGGGAAGCTCATATGAAGATGTCGTTAGAAAGGGCCTATCTGCTAGCCAAAGAAAGGGACCTCACAAGAGACCGACCCTGTCAATGCCTTGACCTTGGACTTCTAGACTTATAGAATCTTATATTGTTTATTTTGTTGTTTCTGTTGTGGTACTTTGTTATGGTATGGTCTAGTACAGTCTAATATCTGTGAGTAAGCATGGATTTATCATCTGTTAATTTTCTGAATTCAACATATCTGTAATATGATCCTGTACTATTTAGATACTAAATTTTCATCCATATGTTGAAGACCCATAAATCTAGGCAAGCCATAACAGAAGTATTTGTCATCCATACATACTGCATATGTTGTTTCTGCAAGGACACTGACATGGGAGGCTAATTCGTTATTAGCAGGTGGCCCCAGACGATCATTGCTCAAATGAAGCTCATGGAATCTTTTTTTTTTTTGCATTTTATTTTATTTTATTTTGTTTCAAGTTTTTATTTAAATTCTAGTTAGTTAACATATAGTGTAATATTGATTTCAGGGGAACTTAGTGATTCATCACTTATATAACACCCAGTGGTCATCACAACACGTGCCCTCCTTAATGGCCATCACCTGTCTAGCCCCACATGTCTTCCTCCCCCACCTATCTCCCTCCATCAGCCCTCCGTTTATTCTCTATAGTTAAGAGTCTCTCTTCTGGTTTGCTTCCCTCTCTTTTTTCCCTTCTCTATGTTAATCTGTTTCTTTAAATTCTACCAATGGGTGAAATCATATGGCACTTGTCTTTCTCTGACTTGCTTATTTCACTTAGCATAATACCTTCTAGTTCCATCCACATCATTGCAAATGGCAAGATTATTATTATTATTTTTGATGGCTGGATAGTATTCTGTCGTGTATATGTACCACATCCTCTTTACCCATTCATCTGTTGATGGATGTTGAAATCTTACATGTCAATCAGTAATGCTGTGTTATAAAGCAAATGACAATATTTTAGATTTTTGACAATGCCTTCCACGAAGCACATCCATTTAGGTAAAAATGGCAATAGTTCATATCACTCTAGAATTTTCAAATCATAAGGAAAATTGGCTAAGTATCACATCTAAGGTCAGGGAGAGGGTAAGTTGCTTCTCTGTGAACACACGGCTAGCTAGTGGTAGATCTAAGAGCAGAAAACAGATCTGGAATGGCAGCCTGCTGCTCACATGCTCTTGAGTCATGGCTTAGATCCTGTGCAGGCAGATCTCAAACATAGTACACACCAGAATCACTTGCAGGGCTTGTGAAAGAGATTCAGGTTTACGGGCTGTACCCCCAGAGTTTCTGTTTCAGTATATCTGCGTTGGAACCTGATCATTTGTTTTTTTCCCCAAATTCCCAGGTTTGAGTTTTTCCATAGACCCCTCTCGAGGAGCCCTGTCCTCTGCCATTTTCATCTGATCATACATACCAGCACTTCCTATTGCTTATTCACCACGATCCTCCACCTTAATAATTCTCTTCTAGCACCCTCACATCCACTCACATTTGCAACTGCAAATAGACAGGTCTGGTTTTGAGGCAACAGGCAGCTGTCATAAGACAAACACCCTCAGGAATGGATACAGTGATTTCACCTTTACTCCCGCTGTTCAAGGTCTTTACAATGTGAAGTATGCTGTGCTATTCATTCCTCGGCTGCACAACAATCTGTTTGATTCATATTTTACTACCTGTTGGAAGGGACATAGTTATAAGCAAATAATACACATAATACAAGACAATTTTGGCGACAGAGCATTGTTGGTGATTTAATGGTCACCTGGTCAGGATTCTTTTAGAGCATCGTGGAAGAGTAATTTGCCCTCGGAAAATCAGCAATTCTGATATGAGGGCAAAGTTAAGAAAGAAGAAAGAGCATACTACCCTAGTTTTCAAGTTATTAGTGACATTTACAATGACAGTATAGTAACTAAGAAGGCCTAAATTTTTGCAAAAAACAAAGATCCATACACTGATAAGGGCTCAAACACAAGCTCATGTCTATTCTTGGTAGACCATTGGCTCTTTAGGGCAGGGCAGTGTGTGGATTGAGGCTCCCTCCGTGTTTAGCTCTGACACCTTCTAGAGTCTTGCAAGCTTGCACGTTCAGCTGGCAGAATGAGAAATAACCCGACTGTGGCTGTGATTAAGCTCACAGGAACCTGCCCACAAATGGCACCAGCCCTTTCACTCACATTGCATTATCTAGAAATCAGCCGCCTGGCTACATCTGTCAAGAAGAGCAAAAGATGTAGTTTGGCTGGTCCAGGAAGAAGAACAAATGAACTTTGCTGAGCAGTTAACTGTTTCAGCCACAACAAATTTAAAAGGCTTTAAATTTGCCTAGTGAAGTGTGGGCATAAGCCTTGAGAGGGAAGAATTCATCATCTAATAGTATGTACAAATGCATGGAATTGGAAGTGAGAATTCAAAACAACAATTTTCTTAATTACAAAGCATGAGTTCATTGGGCAAGCCGTACAACAATTAAATCACCAAGAATTAGAACTGCAGATAAGTAGAGTGATTTAGGTTATGTGTTTCTGATTAATTCTAAGCATAAAGAATGATTAGTCAACACATTGCAGGCTAATGAGTTATTGTTGGCCTTAGTAGAAATCTGAGGCATAAAGTTATGCTTTATAACCAATTACGGGATAGTTGGCATCATTTTATAGAGCAGAAACCCTGACCCAGAAAGTTCATGTCATTCAGTCTTACCCACTTCATTGCATTCAGGGGCAAACTGAAAGTAAACACGATAAGCGATGTCCCTAAAATCACATAGCTAGGTAGTGGCAGATGTGGTATTTAAACTCACGTTTCTTGAGCTCTGATATTTTTCCTCCTAGCATATTGGAAGTTGCAGGATAATAGGCTTTAAGAACTCAAGAAAACTAGAAGCCTTAGTGGGTCCTCGCTCTTCATTTTCCCATAAGAATTAGCCTAGTTGGTGCTGAGTTTCACTCAAGACTCAGGGGTGTCTGATGCTCGGGCAACTTCCCTTAAATAAAGATGCATAGATTGTTGGTGGAAATGTTTCTGGCAAAGCGACAAAATAACCCCCTATATAAAAGGCTCTGTGGGCGAGGAGAACCTGGGGGGCTCAATCATTAAGCGTCTGCGTTCGGCTTAGGTCATGATCCCAGGGTCCTGGGATGGAGCCCTGCGTCAGGTTCCCTGCTCGTCGGGAAGCCTGCCTCTCCCTCTCCAGCTCCCTCTGCTTGTGTTCCCTCTCTTGCTGTCTCTCTCTGTCTGTGTCAAATAAATAAGTAAAATCTTTGAAAAAGTAAAAAAGAAAAAGAAAGGCTCTCGGGTAGAAATAGGCTTTTCCAGATCTAGTAAAACCATCCTTGGCAGCTCCAGACGGACGCCTTTGGGTCTCGGGGACCCAGGCATAGCCATGGACTGGACCAGCTCTCATCCTGAAACAGTTGAGTTTCTGATTCAATTTTGATTTATTTCACCAATTAACAAAGAAACCTAGATTTAACCTTGTTTGGGGCACATGGAATCTTTATCATAACATATAGCCCATTAGAAATGCTCTTTAAGCATAATATATGTGGCTGTTTATTTTTCTCAATATTTTCTCTGCGGTAAATGCACATGGATAAGTGGTGGAAGACAGTGTTAATTTTCAATCAGCATGTACTTCTTCCTTTACTAATGGAGCCTACAGTTCACTCAGAGAGTGACTGGCGAGCTTAGAAACATGATTTTGGGATCACACTTTATATAGATGATTTTTTAAGGTTTTTATTTTAGTTCCAGTTAGTGATGTGAGTTTCTTTATACAGATTTTCGAGGCACATTGTTCCACGGGTCACTGTAAAAAAAATAAATCTGGTCATTGTGATGGATGGTAGGTCTACCGAATAGGTCTTTAGGGAAAGCAGCTGTTTACCTGAATGTCAACAACGTGCCCATCTGGTATGTGCTTCCTGCCTTTTAATATTTATTCCTCTTCGAACTCTGGGTGGGCTGACCGTAGGAAGGAATTCAGTCTTGCGACCTTGAGGAACTCAGGTTGAGGATGATAGAATGATTTCTAACTTACTGATGATGTCATTAAGCATAACTGCTCTCCTAGTGACAGCCTGTTACTTGGTAAAAGTAAACCCCTGTTTTGTTCATCGTATGGGTAGAATCTCTGTTGCACATTGCAGTCATTACTTGGATAATGTGATCTTCTTTTGTCCTGTGAAGAAAAAAGTTTTTTTTCCTCTCTTCTATGAGTAAAGTTAATTAAGGAACTCTGGCACTTGACTTCCTGGACAGTTTTGCTTTGTTATAAGTAATATTTTTTATTTTAGAAGAGTTATGGATTTACAGAAAATTCGTGAAGGTACTTCAAAGAGTCCCCATATGTTTTGCACTCAGTTTCTTCTAATGTAACACCCCTAATATAAGACTTTATATTAGTATCGTACATTTGTCACAATTATTTCCATTTTTTATTATGTCATGTTGTCACAGTTAACAGACTCATGTTAACATATTATTACTAGCTAAAGTCCTTGATTTGGTTAGATTCCCTTTTATTTCTACTTTTACATCTATGATCTGTTCCAGGATCTCATACAGTATTCCACATGACATTGCTTTCCTGGTCATCATGCCTCCTCAGTCTCTTGGCTCTGACACTTTTTGAGATTTCCTCGTTTTTGATAACCTTGACAGATTTGAGGAGTGTGGCTCATGTATTTTGTAGACTGTCTTGTGAATGAGATGTATCTGCTGTTTTTCTCATGATTAGACCTGGGGCTCTGGGTTCTCTGAGAAGATCACAGAGGTAAGATGCCCTTCTCATCACATTTTGTCAGAGGTATTTACTGTGAACCTGACTTATGACTGTTAACGTTGACCTTGATCACCAAGCTGAGGTAGCGTTTGTCAGTTTCTCCAATATAAAGTGATTCCCTCCCAACTTTTCCATACTGTTCTCCGTAGAAGGAAGTCACTATACATAGTCCACACTGAAAGAGTAAATAGTTATGTTCCATTTCTTTGATGGTGAACTCTCTATAAATTATGGAATTCTTCCACATGGGGGATTTTTCTATTCTCCTCTATCTAAGAAAATATTCAGTAATGTATTTATATAACTGTGGTTTTATGGATATTTATCTTATAACTTGGATTATAATGCAGTACTATTTTATTAATTTTGTGGTTGAAACTATTTCTGTTGTGGCTACTGGGAGCGTGTTCAATTGGATACAGTATCTCTTTGACATGCTCTCTTTTCTTTGTGTGCGTGTGTGTGTGTGTGTGTGTGTGTGTCCGTGTGTGTCTATGAAAGAGAGAGGTTTTTGAGTCCTTCCCCACTTTCTGGCACTATAAGGTATTCTAGGCATACTTGTATATTTTCTCTCTGAGATCCAGCATCAGTCATTCTCCAAGGATCCCTGTTCTTTGTTGGAGAAGGGTATTTGCCAGCAAGATCTGTGAGGTAGGTGGGCTTGTTGCTCCTAGGGTTTTATTATTTTGAGTCCCTCTCTTCTGATAGAGCAAAGGAAAGTAAGTTCGTGTGCCAAGTCTGACATATGCACATAGCAAGACATATTTCTATAATGTGGCTGTCTCTATGTTAATCTGTTTATGAGTCCATACTGATGTCTGCAACTCTACCCCTCTCCCATGTGCATTGTTGCAACTTTCTCTCTTTGATTTTCTGTAACTTCCCACTCCAACAAAAGGATCTAGCTTCCCACCATCCACCACCAGTAATTGTTCAATACAATAGAGAGAGTTTTAGAATTAACCCCACCCCAACGGGGGAAAACAGTGACTTTTTAAAATTTGCATACTTTAAGTTTCATTGTTTATGCTGTAAAGTTCTATGAATTTTTTTAAAGAATTTATTTATTTGACACACAGAGAGAAATCACAAGTAGGCAGAGAGGTAAGCAGAAGGAGAGGGGGAAGCAGGCTCCCTGCCGAGCAGGGAGCCCGATGCGGGGCTCGATCCCAGGACCCTGAGATCATGACCTGAGCTGAAGGCAAAGCTTAACCCACTGAGCCACCCAGGCGCCCCAAAGTTCTATGAATTTTGACAAATGCATAATGTCATGCATTCACTGTTAGAGTTTCATATAGAATACACAAAAAATAGAACCTTGGCAACTTCTGATCTGTTTACCATGGCGATAGTTTGCCTTTTCTAGAATGTATTGTCATGGACTAAATGTCTGTGTTCCTCAAACTGCAAATGATGAAATCCTAACCCTCAAGCATGATGGTAATAGGAGTTGGGGCCTTTTGGAAATGAGTAAGCCTTCATGATGGGATTAGTGCCTTCATTAGAAGAGAAGCAAGAACTTGCTTGCTCTCTACTCTCAGCCATGTGAGGACACAGTTAGAAAATGTCCATCAGCATACCAGGAAGTGAGTTCTCACTAGACATGAGGTCTGCCAACACCCACCTTCGTCTTAGACTTCATAGTCTCTAGAACACTGAGAAATAAATGCTTATCACTTAAGACATCCATTCTATGGTATTTTTGTTATAGGAACAGAAATATAAGTAGAGTATTTCAGACTACCTTAGTAATGTGTATGTGACATTCATCCATGCATCATCATGCTAGGCTGCCCATTCTTTGTCACCACTCAATAATATTCCATTGTATGAGGTCCATCACTTTGTTTATTCTTTTACCTATTGAAGGGCCTCTTGGTTGCCTTCAGTTCTGTCAATTAGATAAAACTACTAGAAACATTCATTTTTAGAAAGATTTTATTTATTAATTTTAGAGAGAGAGAATACATTAGTGGGGAGAGGGGCAGAGGGTAAGGGAGATTCACATTCCCTGCCGAGTGCAAGCTTGACACAGAGTTCCATCCCAAGACCCTGAGATCATGACCTGAGCCAAAATCGAAAGTTGGACACTTAACTGACTGAGCTGCCCAGGTGCCCCTAGAAACATTCATTTTTATGCGGACATGAGTTTTCAAATCTGTTGAAAGCTACCACATAATGTGCTTGCTGTATGGTAAGCTGATTGGTTTGTAAGAAATCATCCAGTTGTTTTCCCACATTGCTGTGCTATTTTGTTATCCCTACCATCAGTGAATGAGTTCTGTTGCTGTGTATTCTTACCAGCACTGAGTGTTGTCATATTTCTCATCCTAACTTTCTAAGGGGTGTTTTCTAGAACTTTATTTAATTTCCGCAGTGACAAATGATGTCAAGCCCCTTATCATATGTTTGTTTGCTGTCTCTTTGTACTCTTCAGTGACTTATCCATTTATTTGACTTGTCTACTTTTTAGTTGAGTGTGTTGTCCTGTTGAATTTTAAGAGTTATTTGTGTATTTCACATACAGGTCCTTTATCAGATAGGCATTTTGTATATGTTTATTTGAGTTTTCTGTTTGTCTCTTGATTCTTTGACACTGTCTTTTGTAGAGCAGAAGTTATTATTTTAATGAAGTCCAACTTGGGGCACCTGGCTGGTTCAGTCAGTAGAGCATGTAACTCTTGATCTCAGGATTGTGAGTTTAAGCCTCACATTCACTGTGGAGCCTACTTAAAAAAAATGTAAAAAAGAAATAATTTAATTAAGTCCAACTCATCAGACTTTCCTTTCATTGATTTTGTTTTAGTCGTTGTATCTAAAAACTCATCACCAAATCCAAGGATACTTAACATTTTCTCCTATAATTTCTCCTGTAAGTTTTCTAAGATTGCATTTTATATTTATGTCCATGAGATATTTGGGGTAATTTTTGTGAAAGAGATCAGTTCTCTGTATGAGTTCATTTTTTCTCCCTATAGACATCCAATTTTTCCAGCACTGTTTGTTGAGAAGATTTTCCTTTCTTCGTTGAATTACTTTTGCACTTTTTTCAAAGATCGGTTGACTGTATTTTGTGGGTCTATTTTTGGACTACCTTTTGTGTTCAATTGATCTATGTGTCTATTCTTTCACCAATACCATATTGTCTTGATTACGGTAGTTTTAGAGTAAGTCTTGAAATTTAATAGTGTCAGTCCTTCAGCTTTGTTCTTCTTCAGTATCATGTCTGTAATTCTAGAGTTCTGCCTCTCCACATAAACTTTAGTGTCAGTTTATCAATACCTGCAAAATAGCTTTCTGGGGTTTTGATCAAGGTTGTGTTGAATCTATAGATTAATTTAGGAAAAAAAATGACATTTTAACAATATTGGTTGTGTTGAATCTATAGATTAATTTAGGGAAAAAAATGACATTTTAACAATATTGAATCTTCCGATTCATAACGATGGAATATCTCTCCATTATTTAGATCCTCTTTGATTTCTTTCATTGATGTCTGGTATCATTTGCTTGCTGAAATTATAGTTCTTAATAAATCAAACTTTAGTTTTAAGGGTTTTTTTAATGTGCTTTCCTAAAATAGATGAAGCAACATTCTGGGTAATATTAAAATAAACGTCCCAATCTTATGACTGTTGAGTACCTTATTTAAAAGTCTTCAAATACCATCCAAATTTTCTATCCCAGGGCATCACCTCAGAGACAGACTTACTTGGGGCGTACTTCAGAGATTAAAGATAACTCCATCCGAATCCTAGGAAATGGTGTTTCTTATTCACCAGTATCTTCCCTCCACCTAAACCGGAGAGTGCTGTTTATTCTTCCTGTTTCTCCTCACCCTCTGGACCCATCGGCCCCTTTGTGTTCTTGCCCCTCTTATGCCCTGCCTCTGTGGCCAGGGACAGTGCTGCCTTATATTGTCCTTTACAAATAAACAAGGAAGTAGTTTTATATTGAACCCTTAGATTCTTTTCTAAATGGGCTTTAGGTTAAATAGATGAGATGATTTTATTCCTACTAAAAGATTAAGAGTTACAAACATCATTTTAATGGTCACGATATACTACCCTTTGCAAGAATAGGTAAATTACTTTAGAAGAAATGTGAAATGGTTTTTCCAGTCTTATAATTTGTTATGACGCTATTTTCCATTCATTATGCAAGTAAAACCACATCATGAGGGGAAAAGAGTAAACTTAGAAGCTTAGAAAAGAAGATAGATGTCAGTGACATGAGATTGTGGGGTGGGAAGAGCAGCAGGTAATTTTGAGCAAATACATGACCTGTCGAATGGGGCCATGGTTTTCTGTTGTTGTTGTTGTTTGTTTGTTTAAGTTCAGGATCTTTCATTTTGTTTAACCTGGAAATGCAAGAATTACTTAGTGTGAAATAAGAGTCTAAGAACAAAGATCTCTGAGAAATTTAAATGATTGCAATGGTTCCCAGCATGCTTAGAAAAATTAGTATTCTTGCTGGATACTGGAATTCACAAAGGATCATTATTACAGACATGTACCAATGTAATTTGCTCAGAAAAGTTGTTTGTAAGGTTAACTTAAATCAATACACATGCATTTCTATAATCTCTTCCTAAAAATTCCTACTTGGGGCATCTTTTTCTTTGCTTAAAAATCACATAGTCTATGTACTCTATTATGCCATTTATACAAACCATACAATTGCATAATGAATAATCCTATCTTAAAGTGGATAAGAGTTTTACTCTTTTCAAAGTATTACCAGTTTAAGAACTTCCCTTGTGGTTCACACAAAATGCCCTATGAATTTAGTAAGGAAATTATAGAATTTGATTTTCCGGATGAAGAAATTCATATTTAAAGATATTGAGAGAATAACTGGTTAGTGGTGATTATGAAACCATCATACTGGTCTTAAAATACCTATTTCAAAACTTTACATAAACATCACATTTTTTTTTGTTCCATAAAGCAATAACATAGCTTAAAATCATTGCCTTTATTTTGTCATTGTTTAAATTAAATATATAACTATAATTTGTTTTTATACTATTCTTTACTGTGGTAAAATACATAAAACAAAAATTTCCATCCTAACCATTTTAAGGGTCCAATTCTGTGGCACTAATTACATTCCAAATATCGTGCAACTATTAACACTCTCTATTTCCAAAGGTTGTATCACCCCAAATAGAAACTCTGTATCCAATGGGAATAACTTCCCATTCTCCCCTGTACCCAGGCCCTAGTAATATTTAGTTTCTAAATGCATGAATTTGCCAAGATATTTTGTATAAGTGCAGTCATGCAATATTTATTCTGTTGTGTCTGGCTCATTTCATTTAGCATAATGTTTCAAAGAGCATCTTATAGCAAAAATCAGAATTTCATTCCTTTTGCGACTGAATAATATTCCATTGTACATACGCACTACATTTTGTTTATCCATTCATCTGTTGATGGACTTTTAGGTTTCCACCTTTTGGTTACTGTGAATCATGCTGCAACAAAGGTCGGTGTACATAAATCTGTTGGAGCCCTTGTTTTCTGTTATTTTGGGTACATAATGTAGGAGTGGAATTTTGGGGCCTGATGACAATTCTGCGTTTCACTTTTTGAGGAAGTGCCCAACTGTTCTCCAGAGTAGCTGTGCTGTTGTACATTCTCACCCGCAATGGGTGATGCTTCCAGTTTCCTCACCTTCTTACCAGACTGATTCTTTGATCTTTAATTTTCTTTTTAAAAATCATGTCCATCCTTTTTGATGTGATGTAGCATCTCATTATGGTTTTGACTTGCATTTCCCTAGTGACTGACGATGTTGAGCATCTTTCTTGTGCTGCTTGATCCATTGCAGATCTCCTTTGGGAAAAAGGTCTATTCAAATCCTTTGCCCATTTTTTTTTAAATTTTATTTTTATTCTTTGCCCAAGGGGTACAGGTCTGTGAATCATCAGGCTTACATCTTTCACAGCATTCACCAAAGCACAAACCCTCCCCAATGTCCATAACCCATCCACCCT
>LNAC01000093.1:1619353-1631100 GCA_002007465.1 Ailurus styani | reverse complement strand
TATTCCATTGTATATATATACCACATCTTCTTTATCCATTCATCTGTTGATGGACATCTAGGTTCTTTCCATAGTTTGGCTATTGTGGACATTGCTGCTATAAACATTCGGGTGCACGTGCCCCTGATCCTTTGCCCATTTTTAAAATCTGGTTGCTTGTGTTTGTTCTTGAGCGCAGGAATTCTTTACATAAACTGTAATCAGATACATGATTTGCAAACATTTTCCTCTTATGATAGTGTTTTTGGATGTGCAAAAGTTTTAAGTTTTAATGACGTCCAATTTACTTACTTTATTTTGTTGCTCATGCTTTTGCATTATATCTAATAATGTGTCCCCAAAATTAAGGTCACGAAGATTTATCTTTATATTTTCTCCTAAGAACTTTATGGTTTTAGCTCTTATATTTAAGCTGTTGATCCCTTTTGAGTTAATTCCTATATATGCTTGGAAGTAGGAGTCCAACTTCACTCTTCTGCATGTGGAAATCTGGTTGCCCAATACAAACTGTTGAAGAGCCAAATTTTCCCCCATTGAATGGCCTAGTCACTCTTGTCAAAATCACATGGCCATTGATGCATGGGTTTGTTGATATACTCTCAATTGTATTGTATTGTTCTACCATATATCCTATGTCAGTACCTCACTATTGTGATTATTTTAGTTTTGTATTAAGTTTTGAAATCAGGGAGTGTGAGTCTTCTGGTTTTTTTGTTTATTTGTTTTGTTTTAGGTTTTTTTAAGATTTCTTTTGATTATTTTGGGTCCATACAATTCCATATAAGTTTAGGGATCAGTTTTTCCATTTCTGGAAAAAACAAAAAAAGCTGTTGCAATTTTGATAGGGGTTGTGTTCACTCTGTGGATTATTTTTCAATTGATACCTAACAATACGAAGTCTTCCAAATCCATGGACATGGGATCCTGTCGTTTATTGAGGGCTTAATTGATTTCTTTAAGTGATGTTTTCTAGTTTCCATGGAGATTCATACTTAGTCTCCTAAATTTATAACAATCTAGACTGTTACTGACTTACCTCCAGTAGCATATGAAAATTCTACTCCCACTCAACTCTGTCTTTCCCACTAATGTTGTCATTGCAAATAAATCTTTATACATTGCATGCCCAATACATATGAATTTGTGATTTTTCTTTAAAGATTTTATTTATTCATTTGACACAGAGAGATTACAAGTAGGCAGAGAGGCATGTAGAGAGAGGAGAGAGGAGGAAGCAGGCTCCCTGCCGAGCAGAGAGCCCGATGTGGGCCTCGATCCCAGGACCCTGGGAACATGACCTGAGCCGAAGGCAGCAGCTTTAACCCACTGAGCCACCCAGGCGCCCATGAATTTGTGATTTTTATAATGTCTTATGTACCTGACTCTTTATTTAAAAGAAACAAAAATTGGAGTTACAGACTCCAACTACAGTAATACCAGTTTTACCTGGACCATTTCTCTTTACTTCTTTTTCTGTGTTTTCCATCAGCATCTTGAGCATATTTAAGACAGTGGTTTAATTCTTTGTCTAGTAAACCCAATATCTGGACTTCCTCAGGGGTGTTGCTCATCAGCCGATTTCATTCTTTTACATTAGGCATACTTTCCTAGTTCTTTTTATGCCATGTAACTTACTCGCTGTTGAAAACTGAGAGTTTGGACGTTATAATGTGGCAGTGGTAGAAACCAGATAATTTCCATTCCCCAAGGTTTTCTGTTTTGTTTTGTGTTCTGAAGGTTTGCTATTCTGTGTAGGGACTTGATGTTGTCACAATTATTTCTGCAGAGACTGCTTTCCTTTTCATGTGTGATTATTGAGGCTCTGCTCCTCAGCTTACATTCTGCTAGTGATTTTCATGAATGCCAGGAGAGAAAAACACAACAAAGCAAACCTCTCCTAATCTTTGCAGATTGGCTCTTGCTGGGGCTGCCCTTCACCTCTCAGCCAGATCTGCACTGAGCCCAAGATCAGCCCCAGGGGAAAGCGCAAGGACTTCTAAGACCTTTTTGGAACCTACATCTTGTGCTGGGACATGCATGTGGCTTTTTAAATCTCTTCTTAGTGTGCGGTGCTTCTGATGCTCTGACCAGAGTGACTCTGTCTAGGCTCTTTCTCCCAGGACTTAGATAGTCTATTGTGGGTCTCAAGTGTATCTTTCATCCAAGCATCTGCAGTTGTTCATCTAGTTTACAATATTTTCAGTTAATGCCCTGTGCTTTCTCAGCTTGGTGAGTGCCAAGGTGGGCAGAACAGAGAAGAGCACTGCGTGTTAGTGCTCTAGTAGCCCCCAGACAGATGGAAACGGCCTTGCACAATAATCTGTGACCGAGTTCTGCTCTGCTGCCTTTGGAGGCAGCGACGACCAGGGCCCCTCACTGGGGACATGATCTGTGCCCTTCAGGACTCTAGTGGAGCCACGAGGTCTGGGGCTTGGTTACCATTGTCTTTCTTTTATTGCAGGGTTTGCTTGGATGCTGTGAGCCTTTGACCTTTTTTCAGAGTTCTGACAAAGTGTTCTGACGGTTTCTGCTTGTTGTGAAGTGTTTTGTGAGGGCAGGAGCTAGCAGCTGCCCATCCTGCCAAGGAGCGCGTCTCACTCTTACGTCAGAGTTCATTTTTGAATTCTTTCAGCCCTAATGACAACTAAAGTCTTCATGTTATATAGTTTTTAGGTAGATATAACACAGGATTATGAACAAAAAATTTGATTTTTCCCTGAACTGAAATCATAATCGAACATATTGGGAATTCATCCAGAAATTCGTCAGCATTATACTCATTTCCATTATTGACTTTTGAGCCATTTGGACTGATTTCCTTTTAGATACCTTCTGTGTTATTATTTATTATTTTTTACATTTTTTATTTAAATTCCACTTAGTTTAATACTAGTTTTAGGTATACAATATGTGATATTTTTAATGTCTCATTTCTAGTAGGGATTATAATTTAATACTACAATAACATTATTCTATAATTCTAAATTTATCACTCTTGTATATTATATGATATATGATGAAGATAATTTTTGTTACTCTTAATATTTTCTTGCAATTTAAAATTAGTATTTTTTTCAAAGTGTTTTAGATGCACTAGTTTTAGTGGTCTTCACTGGTCAACAGCTACTATTAAATACAAAATATTAGGCATGAGAGAACTATCTTAAAGATGCTAGTACATAAAGGATATAATAAATACACCACTGGGAAGTTCTGCCCCTTATACCCCACCTTCCAACCTCAAACTATTTATTGTACTTTTCTTATAACAAGATAATTGTATGTTTCATATAAAATTTTCTAAAATATGAAAAAGTACAAAGAATAAAAAGAAAAATCACTCATCTTTGTCTCAAAAAATAATCAAAAATTATTAGAGAAACTGTCCCTCTCAGGGCAGGCTTAGTTTGTGCTTCTCAGCTATATTCCAGAAAGGGATGTTAAAACAACAAAGACCACATCAGCGGACAGGAAGCAGATGACCATGGCCCCTGGTGACAGCCCAGCAAAATCCAGCAATGTAATGATGTATCCTTCACAATGGAGCAGTGCAGGAAATTTCCTTAGACTTTGTTGACCATTCATTCTAGAACACCTGGTACATGTCTGCATTTTCAAGGAAGGCAGAGAGAAGGAGCTTCTGCAGTGTGAGCAAGCCAGCAGTGCTGTTTCCACCGTAAGGAAAAGTAAAGGTTAAGATGTCCCATACACTCTTTTCATGTATGGGACATCTTAACCTTTACTTTTCCTTATGGTGGAAACAGAACTTTGGAAAACAGTGTGGAGATTCCTCAAAAAATTAAAAATAGAGCCACCCTATGACCCTCAATTGCACTACTGGGTATTTATCCCGAAGATGCAGATGCAGTGAAAAGAAGGGCCTTATGTACCCCAATGTTCATAGCAGCAACGTCCACAATCGCCAAACTGTGGAAAGAGCCCAGATGCCCTTCAACAAACGAATGGATAAAGAAGGTGTGGTCCATATATACAATGAAATATTACTCAGCCATCAGAAAGGATGAATACCCAACTTTTGAATCAACATGGATGGG
This sequence comes from Ailurus styani, assembly GCA_002007465.1. Lineage (NCBI taxonomy): Eukaryota > Metazoa > Chordata > Mammalia > Carnivora > Ailuridae > Ailurus > Ailurus styani. The sequence goes on along the minus strand of LNAC01000093.1, from coordinate 1,627,045 downwards.
TCTGGAGGAGATGATGCTGAGTGAAATAAGTCAAGCAGAGAAAGTCAATTATCATATGGTTTCCCTTACTTGTGGACCATAAGGAATAACATGGAGGACTCTAGGGGAAGGGAAGGAAAAGTGAATTGGGGTAAATCAGAAGGGGAGACGAACCATGAGAGACTGTGGACTCTGAGAAACAAACTGAAGGTTATGGAGGGGAGGGGGGAGGGGGTTGAGAGGACGGGTGAGCCTGGTGGTGGGTATTAAGGAGGGCACGGATTGCATGGAGGACTGGGTGTGGTGCATAAACAATGAATCTTGGATCACTGAAAAAAATAAAATTAAGGTGTTAAAAAAAAATGTCTCACACATACCAAATTCCGAGGTGAAAAAAGATTTCTTTAGCCAGGCACACAGCTCTGTTCCCACATCCATATCTGTTTTTGTTTTGTTTTGTTTTGTTTTTTTTGTGGGTTTTTTTCTGTTTGTTTTGTTTTGTAAATGGCTCATTGAAGAAATACTAGGAAAGAAATGAAAAAAGAGCTAGCCTCTGATCATTGTACAGAAAGACCCGTGCCAGAGGGGATGCAGATAGGAAAACACACAGCAACAAAGGACACTCAGCTGGTAGCTGTTGCCAGGGAGCAGATGACAATCAGGCTGTGTATATTGCTGTGAATTAAGAGAATGAAATTTTAATGAAGCAATTGCTTTTATAAAATAGGAGAAAGATCCTCAGTGCAAAAGCTTAGGGAAGACCACACAGAAGCTGGAACGTGAACTGGCAGAGCTCAGCAAGAAGGGGAAGGAATGCAGCTCTTGTTGAAATGGGAGTCGGAGCAAAAGCTAAAAAAAAAACAAATGAAACAACACCGCTGAGAACACAGTGTGTGAGAAAGAGGAAAGGACTCAGAAACATGAGTAACAAATTACAAATATGTAGTTAAAATATATTGTGAATAAATTGCACAGGGGGAAGATGGGCCAAGGATATTTATCTAATACCTACTATTTGGTGTCCAGTGAATAGATAATTAAAGCTGTAGCAAAAAAAAGAAAAAAAGAAAAAAACACAAAAAACAAAAAACTATAATTTTAATGATTATTTTTAAGAAATATGAGAATCTTTACAACGTACATTGAAAAAAGAGCAGGGCACAGATATTCTGGTAAAGTTGCTACTTGACTGAGTTAAAGACAGAAGCTCTTTGGACACCAAGTCATACTATTCAAGTTATAAGAAGGAAAATATTGAGCTGTTGATGACCTTCAGTGCCTGAAGAGTCACGACAGTAACAATGACATCAGCTCAAGTATCACCCAGTCCTCTGAGAGCCAACCTATCATTCATGTGCAAAGAATGACTCAAACTTTTGGAAGAATTCTGGGAGTAAGAGTTGCAAGAAGCTTTTCTGTTAGAAAATACCAGGCAGAAAATTTTGCTGACAAAGAACTGAAAAAATGGGGAGGGGGCATTAAAAATATTTAACTGTGGGGTTAAGACTACTTGAAATGGACATTTTGTTACATGTGCAATTCAAATGTTGCAAAAGCCAAAAACATAAATAGCAAAAGTTGAGAGTTTTCAAAGAAGCTGAGAGATTGCCAGGGTCATATAAATCTATTTATCTTTAAAAGGAAAGCACTAAGGAAAAAGAAAAAAATCTTACACATAACTGACAGTGGAGGGTGGGGAAAAAAAGACCTAGAAACACATGAATGTCCTCGTTACTCACCAAAGTGGATCAATAGATATTATGTGAGAAAATAAAGAATTAGTATAATTATAGAGAATTAATATTATAGAAATAATTGTAACAAAAATAAAATTTCTATAATTAGATTAACAGAACAGAAAACAAGATTAATATGAAAGCAAAGTGAACAAAAACACAGATCAAGCAGTGAAAACTCTTAAAAGGAAAAAGAGAAACAAAAATATAAGAAAGTATAAAATTAACAGTGGCTATATGTGTCCAACCTTTTATAAAAATAAACTACCTAGATTTACCTATTAGGGGTCAGAATTCCAAGATAATATACCTTTAGTAAAATTCATCCATCCTCATTGGAAAGTGATTTATGAGTGTTGAAAGTAAACAGAAAGAAAACAGAGACCCAGAATCCCTTAATCCCAGAAGAGGTTGAATTTGGGAGAAAAGGCTATCAAGAGATTAAGACAGAGCAATTAGTGAAAATATCTAAAATCTATATTTAAATTAAAAATGTAATATTTTTGGATAGCTAAATACCAAATAACATGGCAACGTGATAATGCAAAAACAGCAGGAAATGTAAGATAAATATATGGGAAAAGAGTAGTTTACAGTAGGGATTGACAAATCACTGCTCACAGACCAGCAGAAAATACACTCTCTCAGAGTGCCAATCACCATTTCAAAAAGCAAGAGACTGTAATAAGGCTAAAATTAAGCAATATATTCTGCAAGGTAGAAAAAGACATTGCCAAATTCTCTCATTACAGTTCAACACCTTAAAAAATCACAACATAATCAGAAAACAAAATGATGCTACTACTTGGGAATTCAAAATATTTTCCTGAAATAACACTTGGGTCAAGTAGAAAACCAAAATAGAATATTATTGGGAATCTACAGGATAACCATTAAAAAACCAACCATATGTTAAAATCTGGGACATAGCTAGAGCAGAGCCAAGAGAAAGACATTCCGTCTTAATATACTTAAAGTACTAAGAAAGAAAATATAAGAATTCAATGTATGGGGTGAAGGAGTGAATGGTGAGTGAGGTCGAGAAGTAATTGTATTAAATATAGACCTTGCTACTCTAGCTACTTTTTAAAAAAAAAATAAGTTTTTTATTTAAACTCAAGTTAGTTAACATACAGTGTGATCTTAGTTTCAGGTGTTCAATATTGTGATTCAACAGTTCCATCAACACCCAGGGGCCATCAGACAGGTGCACTCCTTCATCCCCAACACCAGTGTCCCCCATCTCCCATCTCCAGGATTTCCAGTCCTTCGTGTTTTGTTCAGATTTAGGAGAGAACAGAAATGAAAGTGCTTGGCTCACCCTGGAGGGCCAGGCATTGTCAACAAGCAGATCGTGCGGGGGGTGGTCTTTGAGGAGGTGATGTTGTTGTGGCTTTTGGAATATGAAGACAGTTGTATTAGGTAAGAAAGGAAGAGTAGGGCGATGTGGAAGACATGGGAAAGTATCCTCTAAAATACTTTCCTCAATTGCATCAGAAGCATTGAGGGCCAATGACAACAGAGCTAATGTGGATTTATCTCCTACAGAAAACATGAAGCATGTAGGTGTTTTCTCCCAGGAAAATGAAGAGCCAGGATGCTTAACACAGATGTAAGCTCCTATTACAGATGGATTCATGTTGCCTACATATATATGTATATGTATGTATGTGTGTATATATATGTATATATTTACATACATTGTAAATTGTACATTGTATATACATTTGTATTATTTACATATTATATACACATATACACACATACATATATGTATATATATAAATTATATATGTTTATATACAATGAGTATTATATTGTATATATGTTTTAGATATATTGTATCTCTATTTTCATATATATATATACATATATGTATATATAAAAGTGGGCATATATATTTTATTTTTTTCTGACAATAGTTTAATCCAGTCACTCCCATTCCTAACTTTGTGTTAAAATTTATGAAAGAGCTTCCAAAAGTACAGATTTTCAGGACCAACTCTTGATGTACAAAATCAAAATCTCAAAGACAGGACATCAGGATTCTGTATTTTAAAAAGGATGCTTTCCTGGGATTCTGATATGTAGGTATTTTGGGGATCCACTGACATCTGCAACCAGTTAGAGCTAGAAACTTGGCTGTATAATTTGATATCAGGTTTAGATAGATTAATTTGTATGGGTCATCTTTGGCAAAGTTAATGCAATCATCCCTAGTACCTTTGTTGCCTCAACATACTAGCAAAAATGCAATATTCACTGATATGTTTTCCCTTAGTTATGTTATTTGAAACATCTTTTGAGTTTGTTTGTTTTTTTTTTTTAAGATTTTATTTATTTATTTGACCGAGAGAGAGCACAAGCAGGCAGAGAGGCAGGCAGAGGGAGAGGGAGAAGCAGGCTCCTCGCTGAGCAGGGAGCCCAATGTGGGACTCGGTCCCAGGACCCTGGGATCATGACCTGAGCTGAAGGCAGCGACTTAACTGACTGAGCCACCCAGGCACCCATCTTTTGAGTTTCAATGTGACTACTGTAGTGATTTTACCTGAAGTATTTGGAAAGGCATGACAAAACTTACATACACTCCAGAAATTACTGTATGTGTTTCCTTGGATGTGTGATGAAGTCTCTTGACAACCAACATGTGATTTTTGCAGTTGTTCTCATGGAAATAACCCTCATTGTGTTAAAACTCAGGCTAACACTTTGGAGGTATGGATTATATGTGCACGCACATATACATTCATATCTAGAACTGGACAGCTACAGCATGGATAAATGTCAACATATGTCTGTAGTGTCTATCATGGAACTTGATTTATTTCCAGTTGTGTGTGTGATGTCGAAATTTATCAAAACTTTGCTACTCCGTGAATTAGATACCAGCTCAGACCTACAGGCCCAGTGATATATGAACAGGAGCCAACAGCTAAATATAAAACATTTAAATAGCTGCCTGAGTTTTGCATTCAGATAATAACTATTTTTAAAAAAGGAAAAAAGTACCTCTAAGTGCCAAATCTGAGTGGCTTATGATTCATATTGTAGTTGTTGTAGTAAGAAAATGAATCTTGAATTAAAGAACACCATAATGCTGTTAAATGTTAATGAGGTATAATACAGTCTCCGGGCCAGTACTGAACATTTATAAACCATGTTATATCTACTGAAGACCTTACTCACACAGCATCACGTCTTCTGGAAATATCTGCGTGATGAAATCTTTGAATGAATGAATGGCAAATTATGTGACCAAATTCATATTTTGAGTTTCCTGATTGCGTTATCTAGTTCAGACTCCTTGAAACACTAGGAAAGATGTGCCATCACACACCTACTTTCACAGGAGGAGAAGAATCAACAAGCTATGTTCAGTTGCCTACATTATTTCAGGCCGTGGGTCTTGAGAACTGTGTTAAAGCAAGTGTCTAAAGTGTTTTGTGACTGGAGTTTGGTAAGAGATATGTGATTTTCTAATGGGAACTAAAATGTCCCCAAACCATAAATGACACGAAGAAAAGTCATGCCCTGGTTAAGAAGGTCCCCAGAGAGCCTTACTGATTGATATTGGAGACAATATCCACATTTTTTTTCCCCAATCATTTAAAAACTTACTGTCTTCATTTATTTTTCTAACATTTTGAAGAAAGCAGGGCTTTATTTCCTTCATTAAGTTTGTGAACAAGAAACCCTGCCTAATTTAAATGACTCACCCAATTCTCTGATAAAGGGTATCAGAGAATTCTAGCATCCACAATTCCTCAAAATTAAATGAAGTGCTTTCCCACATGACTTTGTGTTCTCCTTTGGGAGAAGAGCAGAAGACTGCGCTCAAGGTGGGAGTACAGGGCATATCTTTCTTAGGGTTTATAATTCCTGGGCTTATTGGAGACGCGGGTTTGGAAATGGGTTAGCCCCATGCAGAGATGAGGAACCTTACATACTCCAGACTGTGTGAAAAACAAATGGTTGGGCCAAAGGCAGGAAAGAAATACTCAGAATGGACAACAGTGGTTCTTAAGGGTTGTGGAACTCTCCTACTCCAACCTGTTAGTTTTTACAATTTTATTTTTTTTTAAAGGTTTTATTTATTTATTTGACACAGAGATCAGATCACAAGTAGGCTGAGAGGCAGGCAGAGAGAGAGCGAGGAGGAAGCAGGCTCCCTGCTGAGCAGAGAGCCCGATGCGGGCCTCTGAGCCCAAGGCAGAGGCTTTAACCCACTGAGCCACCCAGGCGCCCAGTTTTTACAATTTTAAAATAATTAATTATATTAGAAAATAACTATATGGAGGTACCTGGGTGGCTCAGTTGGTTAAGTGGCCGACTCTTGATTTTGGCTCAGGTCATGATCTCAGGTTCATGAATCAAGCCCTGAGTCTGGCTTCATGCTCTCTGGGGAGTCTGCTTGTCCCTCTCCCCTTGCTCTCTGTTTCCCTCTCTCTCAAATAAATAAGATATTTAAAAAAATAAAAATAACTGTATGTTTACATTTTTAAGTCATCTAGGGAAAAATTTCAGGAAGATGGACTCAAAGGCTTCTTAGAGCCCCTCTCTCCCTACCCTAAATATGTTTATTCTTTCCCACGTAGGGAATTACTGATCTTGGCCTTCTGTCCCCTTTGTTTTCCTTCTGCAATTTGGTTTCTGGTCTTACCTCATATAGCACAAGGTGGCATCTATAAAGCTGGTTTAGAAAATACTAATGCGATGTGTTCGGAAATATTTTCCAGGCTGAAAACATTCTGTAAAGTCTGTAAAGTGACTGACATTACTACCACAGTGCTCAGGGACAAAAGGAAGGGGTTGTGACTGCAGCAAACGGTACACATCTGACTTTTTCCCGTGGGGAAATGCGAGCTTCCTTTATTCATATATCTCTGTAATTCCTGCCTCCACCTTTTTAAAAAAATGAATCTGGAAATCCAAAATTTTTAAGTGGAATATCTTAATATTGAAGTAATGACAACTAATTAAGAAAATAGCTTTCTGTGGACCAAAGAACATCTGAGGCAGACAGCATGATAGTCGCTTGGGAGTCACAGTGTTTGCTGTCTGCTCCTTCCTCTGTGGCTCTGATTTCACACTTTGATCATGCTTTCTGTAGACCTTCCTTATTCATTCTTTCTCTATTCAAATTCCTTTCTCATTTTGCTTCCTGTTATTTTCTTAACAGGTTTTGTCATGCTCATCTTGGGTCAGATGTCTCTGTGGCTCCCGATTGCCTACAGATGAATTCCAACTGCATTTCTCAGTTAAAATCTAGAGCCAAGCTTCATCTTTGCACGGCAGGACCATCCCCCACATCATGTCTTCACTGACAGCTTCATGCAGTCCTGCCTGTCATGGTTCATGTCATTCTCTCAGTTTGAAATGTTCTTCTCTCTTTCCCAACCAAATCTCCACTTATTTCCATGTGCTTCTCCTCCTCTAAGTCCTCCTTGGTAACCCACACCTAGGAAGACTTAAAAAATTAGGAAGAAGCCTATCTGCTTGTCCCAACAATCATAATGTGTACTGATATATCATTCTTCATAGAGAGTTACTTAATTTGTTATATTGTCTGATTTTATTGCAGCTTATAATTTGCACGATGCACTTTCATGTGTAGAGACCCCCTCGCCCCCCGGAAGTCAGCACACCCAACGGCTATGAGTGGAGGTCACTAAATTGCCTTGTCCATGGTGCTCGGTGTGAGAATGAGGATTACAACCCAATCTGCCGACTGCCAGGGACATGTAAGAAATGAGATTCGGAAACTGAGGCCGCACTCTAGGGGTGTTGCTACCGTTGAATTGGATATATGAAAATTCAATTTGTAGCCTGAAATTCGAAAATAAGCCGAAAGCTCTTTTATTCTTTGTATTTCAAAACGGTTTTGTCAATAGTTCAAAATTTTTCATTTTCTCAAGGCTTCTGATCCAAAAAAACAAACAAACAAAGCATAGCCTTTGGTTTCAACATAATTTAAGTC